>CM053036.1:187993485-188284195 GCA_028564925.1 Lithobates sylvaticus | reverse complement strand
GGTGTGAAGTTTACTGAGGAGAAACAGGAAGTGAGAAATTCAGACAAAGAAAAAAAACATTTAGAAGGTAAATCGAAGGAAAAGGTAAGATGAACCAAAAATGCACTAGCTTAAAGGAACCTATTTAGAAAATAATAAACAAACCTTTACAACCCCTTTAAACCTCATGTAATGTGTAATATACTTAAACTAAACTCCAGGTATGTTCTTAATAACATTCTTACATTGGTCCAGCTCGGACCAATGTAAGTATGCACATTTCATGCCTAAGGTACTGCTGCGGAAACTGACAATCATTGTAGTAGTCTGCGCTACTACAGTGATTATCCTCTGAATCCTATTTCAAGTGGCTGCTCCACTGAACACTGACCAGAAGGGGTAACTTGATCAACACTGATTGGAAGATGTGAAGAGGAGGTGCTCCATGCAATGTCATGCAGCCATGATTCACATCATCTGTGAATCTAGTGAGAGTGCAGTGTGAGTGTAGTTTGATCATTTTTACTTTAGTGTCAGTTTATTTTGTCAGGGCAGGGTTCATGCAGTATATTTCAGTGCGTTATTGCACATCTAACACAGTATATTTCAGTGCGTTACTGCATGTTTAACGCAGTATATTTGTAATAAAGGATGAATAAAGCTATAATAACCAAACCGAGTTAACTTTGTGCAATATTCCATTGGTATACAATTTAGAATTAGTTTACTTTAGTTTAGTTTCCAAAATTCATGACATTTGTAGGCCTAAGCCCAGAAACTCGGTCACTTCTTTCCCATAACCTCACCCCTCTAAACCTCCCTTCACAAACGACTAGACTAGGTTTGGAGTAAATGGCCAGCCGGCCTTTTTATTAACAAAATATAAATTTGAAGTTTATGGTTATTTTAAAAGATGTTATTTATTTAAATACTTATAATGGGTCATGGGTGGGGGAAACAACAAAACACTGGTCACTGCGAACAACTTCCTTGAACTTTGAACTTTAGGCCTCCAGTCGGAATCCCCTGACTTGGAGGTGGTACCAAACCTTCGCAGTGACCTACACTTTTGTAACCCTTCCAGGTTAATCCCTTGCAACCTGAAAGTACCATAAAACTACCCCATCCTTTCATGGATGGGTACAACATGTTCCAACATGTACCTCACTCTTCTCCTCTTATATCGACCGAAACGACTGCCCCGTCATCCTGACCTATTAATTTTTATCCCCGTTATCCACTCCCTTCAGGGCGGGTGGGTGGGAAACGCTTCCTCCTCCGCTCTGTGACTGACATCATATCCCCCTTCTCTCCTCTTACTTGCCTGAGCACCGCCCAGCTCCTCCCCCTTTCTTAAAGTGCCAATCCTACTCCTCTTAAGGCGGCGACTGTGCAGTCCAGCACTGTCATGCCGTCCCTGCGCCCATTTCCTTTTGTTGTTAGTTCCGGGACTCTCTATATAGTAGGGAGCAATGTACAATAATTTAAGTATAACTAAAAGGTAAACTTTTTTAGTTCTGAGTAGAGTGAAAATGGATCAGAACACTTATTGGGTTTTTATTGCTGTCTGTGCCACTGTTAGGGATATGTACGCTCTCCGTTTGTCCTGTTTACCATTTACAACGAAAGTGAAAGAAAATCTCAAATGTTGGGTTGTCCCCAGAAAAGTAAGAGGAGAAATCTTCCAATGGGGCACTCATTCTGGTGCTCTGGAGGTCCCCAAAGGATTCCCCTTATTTGCAGGCATTTTCGTTCACTTTTTGTTTTGGCTATTGGACGGTAAGCAAAGGGAAATCTCCCAAATGGGACACATATGGCAAAAAATAAAGTGGACATGGGTTATAACCCTCCCTTACTCTAGCCAAAATGAAAAAAAAATGTGGCCTAAAATTCTACTTTAACCACTTGCCGCCCGCCCATTGTGAATTGACATTGGCAAAGTGGTTGTCAAATCCTGACCGGACATCATATGACGTCGTCAGGATTTTGAGCCGTGGCGATCAGTCTGACACCCCGCAACTACGATCTTGGTAAAGAGCCTCCGATGGAGACTCTTGACCACGTGATCAGCCGTGTCCAATCACGGCTCATCACAGTGTAAATAGGAAGAGTCGTAATCGGCTTTTCCTCACCTCGCGTCTGTCAGACCCGAGTAGAGGAGAGCTGATCGGCTGCTCCTCTGACAGGGGTTGTTTGTGCTGAATGATTATCAGCACAGCCCCCCCGAGAATGCCCACACTGGACCACTAGGGACGTCACCCGACCACCAGGGATGCTCAGCACAAGGTATGCCACCCTAGACCACCAGGGATGACACACAGTGCCCACAATGGATGCCAATGGGCATCACTGATTGGCATCCATCAATACAAAACAATGCTGCCTATCAGTGCCCATTCATGCCACCTATCAGTGCCCATCCGTGCCCATCTGTGCCGCCTATCCATGCCAATCCGTGCCAGCTATCAGTGCCAATTTGTGCCAGCTATCAGTGCCGCCTATCAGTGCCAATCAATGCCACCTTAGTGCCACCTCATCGGTGCCCATCAGTGCCACCTTATCAGTGCCCATCAGTGCCGCCCCATCAGTGCCCATCAGTGAAGGAGAAAACTTACTTATTTACAAAGTTTGGAAACTGAAACAAAAAAAACATATTTGTTTTCAAAATTTTCGCTTTTTTTATTTGTTTAGCAAAAAATAAAAACCGCAGAGGTGATCAAATACCACCAAAAGAAAGCTCTATTTGTGGGAAAAAAATTATAAAAATGTAATTTGGGTACAGTATAGCATGACCACGCAATTGTCATTCAAAGTGTGAGAGCGCTGAAAGCTCAAAATTGGTCTGGGCAGGAAGGTGTTTAAGTGCCCAGTATTGAAGTGGTTAACATCTTTCTGTGTCCTATTTGCTATAAACTGCCAAAGGAGGCTTTTAATACATGGGGGAAAAAATCACTTTAATCCCCTTTCCCAAGCAGCATACACTCTGTACAGGTTTGTTAGTAAAGTCAAGTAAACTAAATCAGCCCAATTGAGCCAGAAATCTTAAGCAGTTGAAAGTCTTCACACAACAAATTGTGTAAATATTCACTTCAAGTATCCAATCATTCATGTGCAGATGAGATACAGTAAGTAAACAAGAATTTTATTTGACATGATTTGATGACTGAAGTGAATATTCAATCAAAATTATTGTTGTTGTGGGTAAAGTGGCATTTGGACCCTGGGCTAATACCTGTCCAATTCATTTAAGCTACTTGGTACAAACCTCAATCAGAGTAGGACAGCACATAGAGTAGCTTGTGCAGTCACGTGAAGGTAAAGTTGGTAGAGGCAGTCTTAGCCCCCATACACACGGTCAGACATTCCGATCACCAAATCCATCGGATAATTTCCGATGGATTTTGTCCGAAACTGGTGTTGCACACACACAGTCAGACAAAGTTGTCGGAAAATCTGATCATTCGAACGAGGTGATGTACAAAACGTACGACGGGACTACGTACAGGGCAGTAGCCAATAGCTTTCGTCTCCAAATTTCTTCTGAGCATGCGTGGCACTTTGTCCGTCAGAATTCTCTACACATGATCGGAAAAAGTCCGATCGGATTTCGTTGTCGGAAAATTTTAGATCCTGCTGTCAAATTTTCCGACGGAAAAAGTCCTCTAGAGCCCACACATGATCGGATTTTCCGACAACATAATCCGTTCAGACTTTTTCCATCGGAATATCCGCTCGTGTGTACGGGGCATTATATTATTCATTACTATGCAGCTCTAGGACACAGAATGCCACAACAGAAGTGAAATAAGAATAATACAAGTCTTTATCTTCCAGCTCTGACTGACTATTGATATCAGAACTATAGTGAGAAAAAAAATCCCACATTTTGAGTATTCACTGTAACAGAAGCAAAAGAAAAATCTTCCACTCTTCCACCAAACCAACACAAATGACTGGGACAGAAAGTGAAGGGAAATTTCCCCACACAGACAAGGGATTTAACCCTTCACTACTCCATTGAAATCTAAATACAATTTTTGGCTAGACATAGCTTTTATATAAGAACACTAAATCAAAACTAGAAAAAAAGGAAAGCAAGGTTTAAAATGTTTTTTTTTACCTTAAACCCTGGTTTCATCCACTTCCTGGAGGTGGCAACGGTGACATCAATGTACCACGCCACTGCATCCTGGGTGTTTAAAACCCTGTGATGAAGCATATTTGTAGGATTTTAATAATCCAGTTTTTCAAAGTAGTGCATTTATGCAGTGGCCAGGAGTACGAGGTCTGTTCACAAAAAGTTCAGCCTTCATTAATATAACAACAAACGATTTCCAATATGGGGCAGGATTATTATTATTATACAGGATTTATATAGTGCCAACAGTTTACACGGCGCTTTACAATATGAAAGGGAGACAACACAGTTATAATACAATAAAATACAAGAGGATTAAGAGGGCCCTGCTAAGAAGAGCTTACAATGGGGGTATTACCTAAAAGTAATTTTCTGTTTGGATGGGGTGGAGAGAAGAAGAGGTAATTATTATTATTATTATACAGGATTTATATAGCGCCAACAGTTTATGCAGCGCTTTGCAATGAAGAGGGGGGACAGTACAATTACAATACAGTTCAATGCAGAAGGAATAGGAGGGCCTTGCTCATGGAGCTTACAATCTAAAGGGAGGGGGAGGTGATACAAAAGGTAATAGCTGCGGGGATGATCTGATGAAGGTGACTCGGGTAGAGTTCTTAGGTCAAGGTGTGATAGGGTTCCCTGAATAAGTGAGTTTTCAAGGATTGCAAACAGGGTAGGAGCTGACTGAACATACTGGGGCAGGGAGTTCCAGAGGATGGGAGAGGCTCTGGAGGGAGCTAGAGAGCAGGAGGTCATGGGAGGAGCGGAGAAGACAATTTGGGCGATATCTGAAGATGAGGTTGGTGATGTAGCTGGGGGCGATGTTGTGGATGGCCTTGTATGTTGTGGCTAGTATTTTGAATTTTATATGGTGGGGTAGGGGAAGCAAGTGAAGGGATTGGCAGAGAGGAGCAGCAGTCACGGATCAGTTAGTAAGATGTATTAGTCTAACAATTCTTCACCTTGTCACTTGGTGTGGAACCTGAAAAATTGGAGCTATCACTGTACTAGCTCCAACTCCAGTCCATCAGCTTCACCAGTGGCCCCTGCTGGAAGGTGAGCCTCTGGCCCAGTCTCAAGTCTTTTGCAAACTCTAATGCCCCGTACACATGGTCGGACATTCCAACCACAAAATCCGTCAGTTTTTTTCCGACGGATTTTGGCCAAAACTTGTCTTGCATACACATGGTCGTACAAAGTTGTCGGAAAATCCGATCGTTCAGAATGCGGCGATGTAAAACACATACAATGGGACTACGAAGAGACCAGTAGCCAATAGCTTGCGTCCCCAAATTTATTCTGAGAATGCGTGGCACCTTGTGCGTCGGAATTCTATACATACGATCGGAAAAAGTCTGATCGGATTCTGTTGTCGGAAAATTTTAGGTCCTGCTCTCAAACTTTTTGTGTCGGAAATTCCGACGGAAAAAGTCTGCTAGAGCCCACACACGATCGGATTTTCCGACAACATAATGCGATCTGACTTTTTCCGTCGCAATTTCCGACCGTGTATACGGGGCATAACAGGTTTTCTTCCAAGATTGCCCTGTATTTGGCTTCACCCATATTCCCATCAACTCTGACCAGCTTTTTTGTCCCTGCTAAAGAAAAGCATCCCCATAACATGATGCTGCCACCACCATGTTTCATGGTGGGGATGGTATGTTCAGGGTAATGTGCAGTGTTAGTTTTCTGCTACACATAGCGTTTTGCTTTTAAGCCAGAAAAAATACAATTTTGGTCTCATCTGCCCCTAACTCCTTCTACATGTTTGCGAGAATCCATGTGGAGAACACAGAAACCTGCAATTGGGACTTCTTATGGCTTTATTCTTGCCACTCTTCCATAAAGGCCAGATTTGTGGAGTGCACGACTAATAGTTGTCCTGTGGACAGATTCTCCCACCTCGCAGCTCCTCAAGAGTTACCATGGGCCTCTTGGTTGCTTCTCTGATTAATGCTCCCCTTGCCTGGCCTGTCAGTTTAAGTGGACGACCATGTATTGGTAGGTTTGCAGTTGTGCCATTTTCAGATGATGGATTGAACAGTGTTTCATAAGATGTTCAAAGCTTGGGATTTTTTTATACCCTAACCCTGCTTTAAACTTCTGCACAACTTTTCCCTGACCTGTCTGGTGTGTTCCTTGGAATTCATGATGCTGTTTGTTCACTAAGGGCTTCACAGAACAGCTGTGTTTAAACTGAGGTTAAATTACACACCAGGAGCCAGTGATGTGAGCCAGAGGAGCTCGCAGACAGACGGCGAGGCTGTGAGGAGAAGCAAGCCTGACCAATCCCCACTTCATATGATGTTACATGACGGGCGGTTTGTGAGTGCATAGTTGTTGTACCTTAGTGTGTCTCTGGTTTAAACGGGCATACACTATTGTATGTTTTTTCCTTTTTTCTTATATATCCGGTGGCAGAGAATATTGGATCCTACGGCAATTGACTTACAGAGAATGTGAATACCTGCTGCCGTGGATTGAGTAGTAAAAAGCAGGGAGGACTGTTTCAGATTTTATTTTCACTGTATGTCCTTTGTCTTATTTATTCATTTTCCAACGGTCGGATATTTATTTATTTATTTATGAGTGAACGGCACCATAGAAGGTGATATTGTTATTTGTCTGTTTGATGAACTAGCAATCATAGTTTATTTGTGTGCAGCATCTACTCATTTAATTATTTATTTTTAATTTTTATACAATTTTGTGCAGCATCCATTGAATTAATTATTTATTTATTTATTGAAATATTTATGTTCTGCCTTACACACCTTTTGGAGATATTCACAGGTTGATTTATATATTTTGGATATATTTATATAATTATTTTAAGCACTGGCACAGGTGCATTGCTATTAAGGTTTATTTACCATTGGCTTACAGCGCATGAGGTTTCATTCAATATCCTCATTATAACACTATTTGGATTAATTATTATTAGTAGTAGCACTTTTATACACTCATACACAGTTGTTTGGCACATTTGCACTGCGATGCACTTTATATTTATAAAATACAAAAATACATTTTTTTTTTTTTTTTTTTTTATTTCAAATGTACGTTTTTTAGTACTATTTCCTCTTTTTTCTGCTGTCAATAAGGGAAAAAGTGTTTATCCTTTTGTATATTATTGTGACCTATGGAGAATTCCTCAGGTCTTTTATATTTTCAATCAAATATTCCCTTGGTTACAAGCAATATTTCACTATTGGGGCTCGTTTTTTCCCCTTTTCTCTATCTTCACTCACGGCCGAGGGGCCTGAGTGCTGATTTTTTCCGCAGGTGGCTTCCGGAGGGTCCCCCAGCTATTACATCTCCTTTCAGGGAGTACCCTCGATGCTGGCGCATACAGACGGCCTAGGACCCCTGTGATTGGCTACCTGCGGCGTCCATCAACTCTGTCCCGCCCGAGTGCAACGGTCGGGAGATCCCTGTGACCAGCTATTGAGTTCCGGATCGCGGTCGTTCCACCAGAGGGGAGAGAGAGGAACAGACGAACAGCCTGTAACCTGTATCCTTGCAGAGGATCATTTCTGCCTGCGCTATTGACTCCACTCGGAAGGGAGTCCAACGGATGGGGTAAGGGGCCTCACTCTCTCTATCACACTGAGAACCTGTTCTGCTGTGATCAAAATTTTCACCCTTCAAAAGGAATTGATATTTGAACTTTTTTTGAGTTGGATTTCTTTTTCACTTCAGGATTTCGGACTTTTGTTTATAGAATAGTTTTATTCCTTTTTTTTTTTTTCCTCATCAGGAATTAGAGATTTTGTCACAGAGTGTTTTATTGCATTTTTCTCATAACTTGTTTTATTGCACTGCTTAGTTGATTCCTATAAGGTTTATGGGTATTATGTGCTTCATGCAACTTTTTATTCAGTGTTGATAATCTAGTAATCACACCTGTTTCCCACCTTGGGATTTATTTTACCTTTATAAGAAGGATTAATTCATTCATTTATTCACGTCACTAGGAGGGGTCATCACCTTTTGATCCCTTAGCGCAGCATTTTTTGTATTTTATGTTTGGGTGCCTGATAGATATTTTATGGTTACTTGCTGCAGCTTTTACCACTTAACTGTTCACCTACCACATTTTTTCTAGCGCAGTATTATTCTTTATTTATACACTTTATATTTATATTTATATCTATTAGTGCATTAAAATGTATTCATTACATTGTCACAGTGAGAGATCACCTATTGGTTGCAGCTTGTAGATTGGTTTGAACGCTGATTAGGATTTGATTATATGAGCGCTTGAGTATTTTATAATTTTAAAACAGACAGGAATATGGCCTGCTTTTTGCTGCTTGCTAAAATATTTGCAACATGCCATAAAGCCTTTGCTAATAGGCTGTTAGCCTGGGAGATGTCGGACTCATGGGTGTAATAAACACATTGGGTGATTTTTTTTAATCCAATGTCTGAATCTTCAATATCTGGAAGACCAATTGCACCTGCTTGCCCCATCCATGGGGCTTCAGATCAGGGATGTAGAGTGCTTAGGGCTGGAGATGTGGATTAGCCCAGAAGCAGAACGGAACTCCGGAGTTAAGTGACCATCTTGCCGAGCAGTCGCCACGCCTCCTCAATTTATTTTTATTTTTGATCAGAGTCTTCCTTTAAAGTCACAGCAGTGCCAAGGATTTCACTCTCCAAGAGGATAGTCACATCCGCAGTAGAAAGACGTCTTTGTCAACATCATTTTATTTCCCAACTAAACCAGCTGCCAGCTCGGTATTCTACAAATAGTTCAGGTAAATATATAACTGGGCATAGTGATAAAACAAAGGTATTTCCAGTCTCACAGCAATCAATAGGATCCACAGTTAAATGCTGAGTATAAAGCCTCATACACACGATCTGACCGTGGACCAACTTTCCCGTGGATTTTTGTCCAAAGGGCGTTGGCCCCAAGTCGGTATTGCATACACACGGTCGGACTTTTTAGGCAACAAACACGAATGTAGTGACGTTACAACGTACTGACAACGCTTCAATAGAGGCCGTTCAATTCTCTCACGTCACCCTTCGGGCTCCGTCTGCTAACTTCGAGCTAGTAGACAATTGGTCAGTGCTGATTCGCGGTTTTCGGTCCCTGTTTGTTTCAGACCGCTTTGGCCAACCAGCCATGTTGCGCGATCCGAGGAGAGAGCGTGCTATTTATGGGCTTGGAGTTATTACTCAAGCCCAGTCTAGAAATAATCGCAGTAGTGGAATGAGGAGTGTTTGGGCCAAAACTCGGCTACTTAATCGTGATCAATTTAGCCATATGCCCTTGCTGCGTGAGCTGCAGGAGAATAATCCGAACGATTTCTGTAATTATCTCCAAATGACCGACTACTGCTTTCAGCAACTATTGTCCTTGCTGTCCCCCTATATTGTGAAGCAGGACACCTGCATGAGGGTTGCAATTCCAGCAGAGCAAAGGTTTATAGCCACTTTGCGTTATTTGGCGACAGGGAGGAGTCTCCAGGATATAAAGTTTACTACTGGTATCCCTCCCCAGGCTCTGGGAGTCATTATCCCTGACACATGTAGTGCCATCATCCAAGTCTTGCAGAAGGACTATATTCGTGTAAGTTTTTTTGCTTTAATATCACCTTCATGTTTTCTAATGCATTTAAAGTTTTTTTGCATTCCATCCTCCACATTTTTGTAATATGGTGTGAATGAATGTCCTCATGCATGCTCTAACCTTTTTCGTGGCCTACATGCATATTTTCCTTCCCTAACCTCCCCAGCATGCTACCCTGGGCCCATACACACCTAGTCTAGTACTTAACACTGTATTTATTATGCTTCCTTCATTACCCTAAACACCGCCTAAAATGTGTCCCTGTATTATTCCTGCCCTTAAAAAGAGTCTCTTTTTTTGTGTTTGAAACATTTTTTTACCCCCCCACAACCCCCAACCCCAAAAAAATAAAATAGAATAAAATATTTAAAAATGCAGAGTCAACCAATACAACTGCTCTATCTGCAGATTTAGCTAAACACATACACTGTGTACCTTATTTTTTGAGTTAAGATTGTTGCCTAAATGTAATGAAATGGCCTGCCTGATTAGCTTCAAAATGTACAAATTATACTTTCATCATGATTAATTTCTCATTATGAATAGCTCCCAACATTCCTGTGCTGTGCCAACTTCCTTGCTTTTTAACTTCATCTTAACAAATACTCATAATTAATTATACTTTTTATTATTTTGTACAATGTATGTCAAAATGTGTCTAGATTTTGACAATGTGCATTCATATTTTTGTTTTATGCCACTTCTTACCTGTCCACTGGCCTGATAATCTTGTAAAGATGGATGGGTTAGCCAAATTAAACTTCAATTTTAATGCATTTAGTTCTCATGGAAGTGTTGAGGTTTACTTGTCCAAAACAGATACCCATTCAACTCCCCCCTCCTAAGATTTTTGTAAGGTGCCACCAGAGGGGGTGAGGGACCATATAATTGTACCTTTTCTTTTGGTTTTAAAATGCACTTTTAAATGTTAGAATATTATTTTGTCCCACAATGTTTGTGTCAAATATGGTTGCAATTTTATGTACTACGATATTCATTTTTTTTTATTTGTTTGACTCCACAGTTTCCTTCAAACACCCAGGAATGGAAGGATGTTGCGCCCCAGTTTGCCAATTTATGGGATTTCCCCAACTGCGGAGGTGCCATTGATGGCAAACATGTGAGGGTAGTCCCACCGCCAAACTCTGAATCGTATTATTTTAACTACAAAGTGCTTTGCAGCATAGTTCTGCTTGCTGTGGTGTCAGCCAAATATGATTTTTTGTATGTTGATGTTGGGATGAATGGGCGTCACTCTGATGGAGGTGTGATGATGCAAACCGAATTCTATGACCGGCTGCAGAAAGGAACCTTAAAGCGGTTCTGCACACATTTCATTTAGTAAATCTCTTTGCCTTCCAAATCAGGCAAAGAGTACTAAATGAAATGTGTTTTTTTTTTTTTCACTTACCTTGTAATCGATGACTTCCGGTCCTCTGTCTCTGCGGGGGTGGGAGGGGTCTGTGCGGGGATCCTCGTCACGACGCACTGACTCCTGGGATCTGGTGTCATTGATCCCAGGAGTCTGTGTGGGCATCTTCCGAAATCTCGCGAGATTTCGGCCACATCTTCCGAAATCTCGCGAGATTTCGGAGAACGTGAGCTGCACTTTGCCGTTACTGCGCACGCACGAGCTCGGCGCAGTAACGGCGGTGCATGCTGGGCCATCTAAAGTGCCTGTGGGGTTTCACATGCCCACAGGCAAGATGGCCCCCAGCAGGAAGGATGATTCTTCTTCTTTTTTACAGGACGAAAACCGGCAGCAATGACTCGGGGAGCAGGAAGACGTGAGTACTAACAAAACATCTGGCAATCCATAGCATCGCTAAAAAAAAAAAAAAAAAAATAGACAGTGCAGAACCGCTTTAAATTTGCCACCTGCTCAGGACAATATTGAGGGCCTCAATTTTGTGTTTGTGGCAGATGATGCCTTTTCTTTGGGGGAACATATTCTCAAACCCTTCCCAATGCGTAATCTAACCCCGGAACAATGCATTTTCAATTATCGGCTCTCTCGTGCCCGAAGGGTAGTTGAAAATGCCTTTGGCATTATGTCCAGCAACTCCAGTAACTGCCATCAACTTGGCAGAATATAAAATCAAATCATGTGGTGTTATGCTGCTGCATCCTCCACAATTTTTTAAGGAGGAATGCTTCCAGCTTCATTGCCTTAGGGCAAACAGATGAGGCTTTTTCAGGACCAGCTGAAGAGACTGTGATGCCAGCACTTTAAACTGCACGTGCTGGTTTTGGCCTCCAGAATGGGCGTTTTGTCCGCCAACAATTTTTTTTTTTTAAATCAGATAGTTTTTATTGAATTTTAGAAACATACAACAGAACAGAAAACACAAACAATCATGTGCACGTAATTACACAATATGCAAGGCACATAAGTATATGAAAATAAATGCTGACCAAGTTACATTTCTATTGTTTTCACAGTATACTTCAGTTTAAGGCGCTTTTTGGTTATCTATACGTTCAAAATCAAATAGTTTGGACATTTAACTTAGTCATTTGCATTGCTATAGGTGTTATCAGTCTTACCAAGATATAGCAGTGTCTATCAAATATCCTGCCTTTAACGACCAAGATTATATCCTATTTGGTCACTGTATTTATGCACATGTGTATAATGTTAATTATATACCCTCCCCCCCCCCCCCCCAGCCAACCCGTAGCTGGGAAGTGGTGAAGTCGGACTTCCCCTCCCAATCTAGCAGGAGAGGAACATTACCAGTGTGCGACACGAAACAAAGAAAAAGAGAGAGAGAGAAAGAAGAGAAAACTATATACAACCTACTTTGTAAAAGAGACCTCCGCAGGCCTAAAGTGCTTTTATATTTTAATATCTCTCAAGAATAATAAAGCGAGTGGGAAGTGAAGCGTCAATCTTGTTGTGAATTATTGCTTCTATTTCGTCTCCTTTCCAATCTATGCATAATGACATGTTCAAAAGTGCAGCACAGAAATTACATCTATGTATTGTTTGAGGTATTCCTCCCGCCCAGAATTCTGTTGTGAACCAAACTAAATGGTGCTAGTCCCGGTGTGTCCAACCATGGGTCCCATATGTGTTCGAATTTATGGGGGCTTCCTCTGTGCTTATATGTGAGCTGTTCTCTGATAAGAGAATCATTTACAGATTGTAACCATTCCTTATGTGTAGGGGGGGCTGTGGATATCCATTTCCTGGCAATAAGTTTTCTGGCTAAGAATAGTACCCTGAGAACTGCTGTGTGTGTAAAGGGAGTGTAATCCTCTTCGTCTAACAGGCCTAGTAAACAGAGTTTAGGTTCAGTACTAAGTTTGAGATTCCATATGCTATTAACGGTGTTCATCACTGCTGCCCAGTATCTCTGTAATTTTGGGCATCTCCATAGCATATGTATCAACGTTCCATTGGTAACTGAGCATCGGGGACAGAGGGGGTCATCCCGTCTGTGCCATTTATGTAGTTTTTCGGGTGTGCGATATGTGCGGTGGATAATAAACAGCTGAGTAAGCTTTTGTGGGGCAGACAGAGACACTTTCAACACATTATCAAGTATGGTATTCCACTCTTCTCCTGTAATTTGACCCACATCCATTTCCCAACCGCTCCTACAAGGTAATGACATTGCCTTAGATACATGTCCAATCAGTGCATCGTATATAGAGGAGATCTGTCCCTTACGTGAAGAGGACGTGATAAGTTGCGTAAGTATCGTGGGTCTCGTCAGTACCCAGTGTGATAGTGTGGCCTGTGCTGCTATAGCGTGCCTGAGTTGAAGGTATTGAAAAAATGACGCGTTTGGTATATTAAATTCCTCATGTATTGATTGGAAGTCTCGAAGCACACCTCCACAGTACAGTTGGGGAATATAATTCACTCCGTTCCTTGACCAATTGGAAAAATTTGTTAACTTTTGTAGCTCTACATAGTTATGATTATTCCATATACGTGACCAGTTAGTGTATCCTGTGTATTGCATATGTTGTTTGGCTTTACACCATACCTTATCTATGAGGGTTAGGGTAGGGTATTGAGTTAAGTGTCTGAGGTCACCTGCTTCTATGCACTCCACAAGACCATTTCCGGTCAACTGTGTACGGATAATATTTCTAATTGGGTCAGAGGACTCGGGCTGGAGTCGGCCCGTTAATTGCTGTAGCTGAGCAGCTATAAAATAGAAAAATGGGTTCGGAACCGCTAGTCATCCCGAGTCCTTTGCCTCCTGTAAGGTTTCCAGTTTAATTCTCGGGACCTGCTTCCTCCAAATTAAAGCACGGTACAGAGTGTTACATTTCTTGAATACGTGAATAGGTATCCATAAGGGGGCATTGTGGAGTGCATACAAAATTTGTGGGTTCCAAATCATTTTTATCAAGTTACAGCGGCCAACCACTGACAATGGAAGTTTAACCCAACTGGCAGTCTTGTCTTGGAAATTTTTGAGAATGGGGTCTATATTTAGTTTTATGTATTGGGTGAAGTCGGGGTGTACAATAATTCCCAGGTACTTAAATTTTTCAACTATTTTAATCAGGGTGGCTGTTTGTGGAAGGGAGTCTGTCAATGGGTCCAGAGGTAGGATCGTCGACTTATCCCAGTTTATAGTAAACCCAGAAAAGGATCCAAAGATCCGTATTAGCTCCATCAGTCTGATCAGGGAGTTAGAAGTATCACCCAAAAACAGTAGTGCATCATCAGCATATAGTGCAATTTTTTCCTCAGTGTCCCCTCTCTTAAATCCCACTATATCTATGCTCCCCCGTATTGCGGCTGCAAGGGGTTCAATGGCCAGAGCAAAGAGGAGGGGGGAAAGAGGGCAGCCCTGTCTGGTCCCTCTGGATAAGTCAAAGTAGGTAGATAGGGTATTGTTTATACTGATACATGCTTTGGGCTCCTTATACAGTAGTTTAATCCAGGAGATAATAGTTTCTCCCAGATTAAATCGCTCGAGTACCTTCCATAAATATGTCCACTCCACGCTATCAAACGCCTTAGCGGCATCTAGCGAGAGGATAGCTCTGTGACCTTGGTTGTTAGTGGGGATTTGCATATTAAGGTATAGTCGGCGTAAGTTATTTGCTGTAGATCTGTTAGGTATAAACCCTGATTGGTCTGGGTGAACTAGTTTAGTTACTATTGTAGAGAGTCTCATGGCTATAGTTTTAGTGAGAAGTTTTAGGTCGGTGTTTAATAATGAGATGGGTCTGTATGATTCCGGTTTGTCCGGGTCCTTCCCTGGTTTCAGTATAACCACTACTACCGCCTCATACATAGATTGGGGGAGGGAGCCCTCACCAACTGCTTCTATAAGTGTGTGGAGCAACTCCGGTAGGAGTATGCCGCCTAAGTTTTTATATAGTTCTATTGGCAGGCCATCATTACCTGGGGCTTTTGAGTTTGGGAATGTGGCTAATGCGTTTTGAAGTTCCACTAACGTAAGGGGGGCATTGAGAAGGTTTTTGTCTGTTTCCTGAAGCCGAGGTAAATCGATCGAGTCCAGGAAACGTGTTAACTCTTCCATAGGATAGGATACCTTGGATGAGTATACGTCCTGATAAAAGGAGCGAAACTCCTGCAAGATAGAAGGTGTATCAGTGACTCTGGAAGATGTTGGGGTTTTAATGCTGTGTATGGTATGGGGTGGTTGTTGCGATCTGGCTATCATGGCCAGCATGTGTCCCGTTTTTTCCCCTTCCTCAAAGTATGTTTGTGCTGTGAAGAACCTTTTATTCTCTGCCTGTTGTGTGTGTACTGCCCGGAGCATTTTCTGAGCATCGGACCAGCTTCTTTCCAGTTCAGGCGTAGGAGTCTGCAGGTACAACGCCTCTGCCTTCTCCACCGCCCGAGCCACGTCTATAGCCCACTGCCTACTATTTGTTTTGATTTTATTAATTTCTTTTATGCACATGCCCCTAATAGAGGCCTTCAGGGCATCCCACACAATACCTGGCGCAGCTGTATTCCTGTTGTCTTCCAAAAAGTGTTTAATTTGTGTCAGCATATCATCCTTGTCTGTAAACAGTTGAATCCAAAACGGATTCAGCTTCCAGTGTAATGGCAACCGTGGTTTATGTAAATTCAGGCTGAGCTGCACAGGAGAGTGATCGGACAAACCCCTAGCCAGATATTGCACTTTCGGGTCATAGTTTTGCACTAGGTCATTACCCAATGCAAAGTCTATACGTGACAGAGTGGAGTGGGTTAATGAGTGGCAGGAGAATTGGGGCTTAAAGGGAAATTTACATCTCCATAGGTCTACCAGTCCCATTTCCCCAATGATTCTAGCCAACGGTGTATAGGCCCTAGGTCCCTGAGGGGAGAATCTCCTACGTATGTCTAATGAGTTGTCTAAGGCGCTATTATAGTCGCCAAGGGCATATACCGGGATTTGCGGGTGTTTAGCTAAAAACCTTGCCATGTTTTGCAGGACCGTCATTGAAAAGGGTGGTGGAACATATACATTTGCTATAACACACATTTGGGATTCCCATAACCCCATCAAAAAAATGTATCTCCCCTCAGGATCTATTTGTACGTCTTTTTCAATAAATGCAGTGTTCCTAGAAAACATTATACTAACACCTCTAGAATATCTAGTGTGTACCGAATGGTATTGCAAAGGGTACTTAGACATATGTACAATATTAGTAGTATCTTTAGTAAGATGGGATTCTTGTATACAGATAATAGTGGGGTCCTGTTGTGAAAAAAAAGTAAATAAGGCAGTCCTCTTCCCAGGGTCATGCAGTCCCCGAACATTCCAGGAGAGAATTATGTCCCTCTTATTGCTCAACATATTGGTAAAGTTGAAAAGAAGCCAACAAATCCCCTAGAACACATCTTCTTAGGGGGATAGTCCATTCTATCCACATTCCTATGTTACCTGAGTATTTGGAGGTTTCAAAATGACGCCAGTCAGTATGTATTTTCAGTGCGTTGTAGATCACCTGATCACGCTTGAGAGTCGTGCTATGCGGAAGCCTGCGGAGAAATTACCCGTAGAACTGGGCCTGGAAAGTAACAAAAGTACACATAAACGTAGAAATAAAAATACAAATAAAAATAATGTCAAAAACCAGCCTGCCTAGAGAAATTCCAGGCAAGGCCCATATAAACACTTGTGCTCCCATCGGAAACTTCCGAGGGTGCCCCGCAGGGCTCGATCGGGGGTAGTAGTGAGGGCTGGGGCCCAATAACCTCAATTTCCTCAAAAAATGGGGAAAATAGAGTGCAAAATATGCCAAGATGAGGTGTGTGGTTGTAGAATACAATAGGTGAGCCTCTTCACGTGCTCCTATCCTGTAATGGTGAGCAGACGGATGTGGTGCAATAGCTATGCAGATTCATTCCGTTTAATCTGGAGATTGGTCTCTTGCAGCTCCTCTTAGTTGTCTCTCCTTCCGGTCCAGCCAGTTAGTAGCCATGTTAGGGCTTTCAAAAAAATGAACCATGCCATCTGCCACTACTCTTAACTTAGCCAGGTAGAGCATGGAATAGACCAGTGGGATTGCACGCATTCTCTTTTTGACTTCTATAAATTTAGCCCTTTGTTTTTGCACTGCAGCTGAGAAGTCTGGATACAGTGATATCTTGGATCCTTGGATCTCCATATCAGCTTTTTGTCTTGCTAAACGTAGTATAATATCTCTATCCTTGTAGTGTAACAATTTCAGAAGGAATGGTCTGTCGTGGCCCCCTGGTGGCGGTGGTCTAGATGGCACCCTATGTGCTCTTTCCACTGAAAAGAATGGAGTTAGGTTGTTTTTGCCAAAGGTGTCAGCTAGCCAGTTTTCAATAAATTCAGTGGGATGTTTCCCTTCTGACTTTTCAGGCATTCCTACTAGGCGAATGTTTGACCTTCTCAGTCTATTTTCCATATCTTCGACTCTAGCTGCTGTTTCATCAGTTCTAGCCGCTGTGATATGTACTTTCTGAGCAAGGGGGGGGTAAATCTTCTTCAATGGAGCTGACTCGGCCCTCTAGTGCAGTGGCCCTCTCCCTGATTTTCTGCATGTCTTGTCTAATATGCATTAGGCCCTCTTTCATGCTTTTAACTTCTGTGGACAGTTCAGTAATAGAGGAGCCATAGGAGTGTACTGCTGCTAGTATATCCTGTAAAGTGGGCTCAGTACGCTCTGTGTCTGATGGGCCAGCAATATCAGGAGCAGGGAGAGGGGATGAAGGTGTACTCACTGCGTTCCTCATGGCTGCGGGCGCCATCTTGTCAGGACCATGCTGCACAGACTGTGGGGAATGTCCCTGGAATCCATCGCCATCCTTTCCTCCTGTACCCGGTGAGTGGCTCTTTTGAGCGGTTTTAGGGCTGCCTGGTGTGTGTGCATATTGGCCGAGCTTGGCAGCTGCCGATGCATAGGAGATTTTTGTCTGTCGTTGCTGTAGTGGAGGTCCGCCATGATGGGCCAGTCCGTCGGCCGGGGTGGCCTCTGGTTTAGATTTAGGCATGCCTGGGGTCCGGATTCGGCGAGCGGGTGTCACAGCAGGGGTACCCCCACTCCGGGAGCTTAGATTCCGGTCTATTTCTGCGGATGATTGAGCTCACAGCAGGATTCTGTGTGTCAGGATGTAGGAGCTGATGTGAGGCACGTCTGCTCACATGAACGTCCAAGCCACGCCCCCCACATTGTTTTTCTTTCGACTTTTTTTAATCTGTGCACATTCACATGTGCCTTTTAATCATTTAAGATTTTTTGTGTTGATTTTTTTTTTTTTTGAACATCAAATTTTTTTTGGATAATTTTTTTTGAACATCAAAAAATTTTTTGATTTATTTTTTTGATTTATTTTTAACATTTTTTTTTTATTTTTTTGCTGTGCAAAATATACATTTTTAAAAAAATAAATAAAAACAAACAAAATTGCATGGATGGAAGGGCCTGGAAAACTCGCTATAGAATGTACCTCATCCTGATTTGAATGATGATTGGGGAAGGGGATTATAACGGTACTAGTAAAAGAAGGACGTGATTTTTTGTTAAAATTTAGCAAAAACATTTATTCAATAGAAAGACATATAGATCAGTGTACAATACACAAAAGAAGAATAAAAAAGGTGGATAAGACAACAAGAGGCCCGCTGGTGGACAGGGAAAGAAAAGGGCCTCATTGTTGGCGGAAGCACCAAGGGTAAACTAGCATCTTGACCAACAAATATAAAGATCTATGCAGGCGTAGATCAAGGGTACAATTTTGTTCTCAGATGTAGACGACCAACATGTTTCCCCAAACATTGGCTTCTTCAGGGTCACTAAGACAGTTTGTACCCAAATAAGTAATCTAATAAATATGAGAAAAACATTAGTGATGTATATTCACAAAACAATATAGCGCAATTTGAACAGTGTTTACATTGCAGGTCAAAGAAAGCTGCTCCTCACCCATGCCCCCAATGGGAGCCCCAAAAAGGCAGATTTGCAAAGCGACACATACCGCCGGACCAAGGAACAGGGCCAGATCAACACCACTGATAAAGTCGAGTAATGATGCCAGAGAGGAAAAGCGCTGCAGAGGGCGTATATAAAACCTCATGGAAGACAAATGGATTGTGTTGTGAAGATTAGATAAAGCTGGTTTCACATCATTTGAATACCAGCACCTGGCAATTATAGCCCATAAATAGATAGAACACTTACCAAATAGGTATAAGCAACAAGTATAGGAGGAGCCAGAGTTTGGAGATGGATATAGGGTTGTACATAGGTAGTATGGTTATAAATGCTGTAACAGAGGGAAAGAAAAAGACATCCTTGTACTAGGTTGCAAAAAAGAGCCAGATGGTAATTGGGTTTGGTTAGGTTGGCTACTTACTCATCCAGCCAATTATGGCAGAGATATAGGTAGATAAGGCATAAAGCCTAAGGTTGTTTTGAAGTATTGCTGTCCAGGAATGAAGTAGCCCGTCCACAAACAGAGATAGAAAAAAACTTTCTGCATAGGAAAACAGTACCAGATCAGTATAGGCTCAAGGTTAAAAAATAGCAAGGAGAAAGGGTGATAAAAAGCTGACCTTTTATACCAAACGTCCAAGTATGCTGGCGCCTCAGAATCCAACACCATATGGTGTGGATATGCAGGTTATATACGCCCCCCAACACCTGACCGTAATTGCTTGTGATCAGGTGGCGGGCAAAAAGTACCTTGTGCGCATGCGCGAGAACGGATGCGCCATATTGGCCTACAACACCCATAATTCCCATTAGAGGATGCGCGTGCAGCACACAGCGCTCGCACCGCTAAGGGATTGAGCCAAAGCAAAGGCCGCTCAGAGGATGTATTGTGTACTGCGGTTAGATAGCGGAGAATGTAGGCAGACAAACAGCGCTAATGATAGTCAGAAAACCACATTGGTTAAATGCTGTATATCATTAGGATGGATAGAAGGGGCTATAGGTTACTAGATGCAATTAGTAAAGGATGTCTTAGGCCAAATTAAGAGGTAGAAAGGGTTAGGAAAGATACCACCTAACCCTTGGGTGCCCATACAGAGCCAATGCTAACGGACACCAACCAGACAGAAATGATGTACCGGGGTGTATGTATCTGGACAGGTGATGGCCCAAAAGAAATCGCAAGCAAATCGCAAATCACAAAGATTTTGATGATTTTAAAAATAATAAAAATGTATTCTTGGCAACAAGGACCATTAAATTCAGCCATAGATAGAGAGAAACCAAGAGGTGTCACATCAGCGCACCCAATAAAAAATTCAAATTCCACTCCAGCTCCAAAACCCAACCCTCCATGGATAGACGAAAGGGATCAATATGAAGAAAATTTATATATGAACTCCCCAACCTATTATTCTACTCCGGTACAAAGAGGGAAAGGGAAGAACAAGGGAGCTAGAGGGAACAACCAAAAAACGCATTATCAACAACAATCGCATGGGATAGTCACACAGAACAGATTCCAACCAATTTACAATTATGAGGAGGAATCTGATTCTCGACATTTGCCACGTCCTTTTTTAGGGAGAGGCCAGGGGGGTCAGCAGAGGGGCCGGGGGTACCCCCCCCACACAGGGGACGACCTCCAATGCAGGCTCAACCCCCCTATATATCGGATTATAAATCCGGTTATGTTTTTGAATGGAAACGTCCATTGCCTATTACATCTAACAAGCATGAAAAAGCAGGCCATAATATCTCTAGCCGCCCCCTTTGCCCCTCCCAGTTCTTATCTGTTGATCCGCGCAATAAGTCTCGACATACCAATCAAACCCAGAAAGGTGGAGATAGACGCACAAATAAAACACAAAATGGCAAGAATAAGAGATCAAATCAATACAATAATTCACAAAAGACCACATATAATATCAAACAGACTCACGGATACCTTAGTGACCCTGTCCAAGTTCCTACACAGGCATTGGGACGAATCGATCCGCTCACCATGCCTATCACAAGCACTAGTGAACCAACAATAGTGGCATTGGCTTCTCCCCCTAATCCCATTGCAAGGCCAACTGATGTTGATCTTTTACTTATTGACCACCTTGTGTCCTTATCCAATAGATATAGCCCCCTCTCCAGGGATTTAGATATGTACATTAAAGAGGGTGCCCGGCTGAGAATCATTGGTCCAATTCTGTTACCCTCCCCCCTGTCCCCCATTGAAAGTCATGCTTTACAAGCTGAGGAATCTTGTTTTCCCAGAACTCCAAGGGGAGTCCCACAACAAAAAGAGAAAAGAAAACTAGACGAGGTCGAAGAGGAGGGAGACAGTCCAAGGCTGAACAAGAAAGAAAGGATCGACAGAACGTAGGTGATAGTACGATTAAAATATTTAACTTATCCACACATGAACTATCAGGGGCTGAATATAGTTTACTTAAGAAGGGCCTCAGTTTTTCTCCCTCAACGGGCCCAAATAAGTTCGGCCTGTTTAAAGATCTTAATAAATTCATTCGGTTACTAACCTTAAAAAGACATTATGCAAAAATAAACTCCCTAAACTATTCAAAAATAGAAACCAAGGCCAGTGAATTTAGTTTTTGTCACGAACATGATATACTCAAGGTACTTGAGGATTTATGGGCTGAAAGCAACATTGATAGTGATACCCAATATCCTTTCCAGGAACCTGATATCAAACACACAGGGTTTAAACCCCAGTCTGTTTTTAATCCCACTAATTCCAAAGGTCCGCATATTGAAACCTTTTACCAGGCCGTATATAAAGACTTTATGGAATTGTGTGATATTCCAGTAAAGAACAAGGCCCATAATTTAAATACCAACGAAAGGAAGGCCCTCAAAAATCTTACTAACAACAGTGATATTATTGTAAAACAGGCTGATAAAGGGGGCAGTTTAGTTATCCAGAACAGGCAGGACTATCTTCGGGAGGCTGGACGTCTGTTGGCAGACACCAACACATATTTAAAACTTTGTTCAGACCCGTTACCTATCTTTCAACAAGAGTTATTGAATTTTCTTAGAAAGAGCCTATAGGGAGGGTGTTAATACTAAAGAAAAAAGTTTTCTATTGCCCAAGGTTTGCAGCACCCCTTATTTCTATCACCTTCCGAAAGTGCACAAATCACTTATAGATCCCCCGGGTAGACCTATTGTTGCCAGTACTAATAGTTTCACAAGTGGTCTATCAATGTATATAGACCATCTGTTACAGCCAATGGTCACCCAATTACCATCTTATATTAAAGACTCCAGCCATGTCATTGAAACTTTGAAAGATTACTTGTGGCATGATAATTATCTTTGGGCTTCATTGGATGTATCGTCACTATATACCACAATACCCCATGAGGTAGGCATTGCTGCCGTACAGTATTTTCTTAGTAAAAATTATGATATGAATTCCAACCAATCAGCGTTCCTGTCCGATAGCATAGATTTTTGCCTTCGCCATAATTATTTTACCTTTTTAGATTGTTTTTATTTGCAGCAGAAAGGGACCGCAATGGGAGCCAACTTTGCCCCAGGGTATGCAAATCTCACCATGGGCTACTGGGAGAGCCACAAGATTTGGTTGAACAATCCGTTTTCTCAATATAGCGTCTTTTATGGACGATATATTGATGATATTGTAATGATTTGGAGCGGGAATAGAGACCTTTTCCTTTCTTTTGCAGAATACTGTAATGATAATACTTTTGGTTTAGCCTTCACTCATGAAGTCAGCCAGAATGAACTAGTTTTCTTGGATCTGGTCTTATCTCATGAAAATGAGGCTATAATTACGAGGAATCACACCAAACCAACAGCTGGTAATTCCTATCTCCATTTTGACAGCTGTCACCACCCTACATGGATAAAGAATATTCCAAATGGTCAATTCCATAGATTACGTAGAAATTGTACCAAATTGGATGAATACAAAATACAGGGACAGGTTATGGTGAAAAAGTTTGTTGAAAAAGGGTATCTCAAGGAACTAATTTCCAATGCTCTCCTTTCAAATGAGACGCCACCTCTCGGTGGATCCAAAAGGAACACCGATGAGATGGCCCACTCAGCGAGGTTTGTCTCAAATTTTAACACTAAATTTAGATCTATCTCGAAAATTATTTTTAAACACTATGAGATTTTAAAACTTGATCACATTCTGGCACCGGTTCTTCCTCCCAAACCACAGGTGACCTTCAGGCGATCTCGCACTGTAAAAAATATCATCGCCCCCAGTAAAATTACAAAACCTAAAGTTCCAATAGATGATACTATCAGTATTCATTTTGAGGACAGGCCGGGCATTTTTCAATGTCACAAAAGGGGTTGCCTCACCTGCCAATCCATTCCCTATGGGTGTTCGCAAATAACAACCAAGAAGGGCGATAGTTTCAAAATTAAACAATTTATCACTTGCTCTACTGAGTTCGTAGTGTATGTGCTACGGTGCCCCTGTGGCATGCTCTACGTAGGACGCACCATCCGTACTTTGCGCATTAGGATAGGTGAACACCGGAGACTGACAAAGAAAGGGTGTGTTAAACATAGTGTCCCGCGTCACTTCTGTCAGGTTCACAATAAAGATTTTAGCCTGATGGAGGTACGTGCTATAGAGGTCATACCCAAGGAGACCCTCACAGATAATGAAAGGTTTTCCCGTCTATGCCAAAGGGAAACCTTCTGGATATACCGTTTGGGTTCCCTCGCACCTGAAGGAATGAATGAGGAAATCGATGTCTTGAGTATCATGTGAAAATTATAATTTTAGCATATTATATTATATTATTAACTGAAGAATTTATTTTAAAATGCTTTTCTAATAATGTCTCTCCAAAATGGTTTGTCTGTTTTTTTTTTAAAAAGTAATGTTTAAAATGAATGCTTTCCCCATGTTTTTAACTATTTATCAAAATATCTCTACTGTACTATTTTATATAATCAACTTTATTGTTTAAGTGTGCACGTTACAGAGATGGATATATATATTGATATGAATATGTGCGTTCGAGGCGTATATATAGATTCCACTTAAATTTGATCTTTTCACCCTTTTTTTTTTTATGTAGTTTGTTTTTTGTCATACATGCCAGCCACACCCAACATTATTATTTTTAATAGTAGTGGTATATATAGAGATGGGAATTTGAATTTGTATTGCTATACATTTAGGTTTAGGTTTATGTATTTATGATCATACATTTACCCTTGGCAGAATGGCATGATTATATTCCACATTATTATCATTATATATGATTTAGTTCCAATACTATTTACCATTAAATATGAGTATCATATATTGTTGGGTCCAACGACCAATATGTACAGTTCAAATTTATTCATCAACTCCATTACACGCCGGCTCGTCTGGCTCGCATGGGTTATGATTCAGGGGCCTCCTGCCCTAGATGTAATTGCACTAATGCTGGTTATGTACACATGTTTTGGTCCTGCCCGGCCCTCTTGGGGTTCTGGGTGGACCTATTCTCCTTTTTTGAAAACAAGCTACGCCTAGTGACCCCCCGCACTGTTGAGGTGGGGCTCCTGGGCATCCTTAATGACCACATACCCAGAACCCACAAACGGACCCTAGTCCGCTTGATACTCTTTTATGCCAGAAAACTGATATTACTACAATGGAAGAGTGTATCTGCTCCCAATATCCAACTGTTGTATCGCATGATAAACAAAGTCATACCAATCATTAAACTAATCTATAAGGGAAGGGCCTGTATAAAGAAATTCTACAAGATCTGGCAGCCTTGGCTGGATATAGACAGCTCCTTTTGGAAGGATACCCCTCTGTCTCAGCAGTAGTGGGACCTAATTCATCCCCTCTTGTTTCGCCGGGGGGGGGGGGAAGAGCTACCTACTATCCTAAAGGATGAAGCAGGGGACACAAAATATATCACAAGTAAATGTAGGGGGGAGTGGGAGGAGTACCCCCCCAGCTGTAGCTTCGGCTGGGGAAATGGATGGAAGTGACGGGTGAATGGGTATGAGTGTTGTGTGAGTGAATGCAAGCACCTAGGTACTACTGAGTATTGATAACCGAATGAGTCCTGTGAAAATCACAGTCAAATACTCTTGATACACTTTTTGTATTAGTTTTTTCCTCCGTTGAGGAACTGGGACACTTATGTGGCCATGTGGCCACAAGCTGTAAGCCTTATTAGGCTTGAATGTTATTTCGGTATTATATTGTTTATACTGCCGCTTCACGGTGTAATACTGGTAATTGATTACTGAATACAAGACTATAATGTGTAAGCGTGTATATTCATATGTTCTGTAATTTTCTTTTTCTCTGTTTAATGGAAAACCAATAAACATAAATTTAAAAAAAAAAAAATATGAGTATCATGAGTAAGCACTCTTGGTAGTGTGAAATGCATTAGAGATTTTCTTGCTTTGCTGTGACCTATTTTTGTGTGATTCCATATTTTACCAATAAAGGTTTTTGAATTTTTCTTGGAGTGCGGCCGTCCAGAGTCCTTAATTTGCATCTTCATCAGCTTGTGCCGTGCCTGCACCTGGGTTCTCTAACCATAGGAACAGCTGTGGGATTGAGTTTGGGTGGATCATCCTGGAGCGGTGGATCTCTCCATACTATTTACCATTAAATATTTTTTTTTTTTTTCATATATATATGTGTATATATTTATATATATATTTCTTTGTATTTTTTTTATTGTTTATGAGTCCTTGTGTTTGTGCTGCTGTATAAAGTAACGTGAGTAGTGTCATGTCTAATGTTTATATACATATCACAAGGGAAATGCTGACAGGTGATGAACGGATGTTACTATTCACATCCCTCCCTCTTTTTCCCGTTTTTGGCGCCCTTTTATTTTTAAATTCTGTTCCTGCTATGGCTCCTGTGACTTTGACAAAGCGCATGCGCGCGAAACTAGTAAGTCACGGTCGCCTTGGATATCCCCAGCAGCACGCGCTCAGCCGTCCTGTGTTCCTGACCAGCGGTGGTGCCTTCTCCTTCCGGGTGTGAGGTCGAGCGCTTCCTCCCTCCTCACAGCGAGACGCGCGATACTCCACACGCCGACGGCCCAGAACGCACAAGACAACCCACTGGTGTCCTTCCCATCCTGCCTTCTGCACCCAGCGGCAGTGTTTGTAACCATCTAGGAGAGTGTTCTGCTCCTTTTCCCTCCATGACACCAACTGCTTTCTTTGCATATGGAGCGGTGAGTCAGTCCCTGCACACTGAAACAAAGTGAAGGAATAGTAACATCTTAACACATCCCCGGCCACCAGGACCTGAGGCGGTATGGTGCTATGCTGTTACCTTCTATATTCAAATGATAGTTTCACTTTATAATTTTTCAAAGATCCTAACAGTATGTCCTACTGAACTGTGTTCTGCTCTGTTTTGATATTAGAGCAGTTTTATAAATAAACTTTTCTCCTGATCCCATTTGAGCGCTGTTTTTGTGTTTCTAATTCTGTTTGAACTTTGTCTCTGAAAGTTAAACAGCTGCCTGGGGTCTGATTACATCCCACCTCTGAAGTTGCCTTGACATTTGGTGAGATGAGACTGTTTTCTTGAGCGCATGAAACATTTTTTTGTGAATTTTATCAACCCCCCTACTACCCAAGGAACCCACCAACCTATCCAAGGAATCCACCAACACAAGGGCAGGACAAGGAACACAACCAAAGGGAAGACTATCCACAAAAACACAAAGAATATATACAACCACCACTTAAAAAAGAAAACACAGAGGATGTAGGGCAGGACTTAAGGTCCAGCAAAAGAAGAAGAGGGTCGGAATAGGAGTTTTTTTTAATTTAACAGAAGTAAACCTGACCCACAAAGAATTGAACATTTTAAATCTGGGGCTCAAATGTGGTAAAAAAAACCATTAATAAATTCAATGTTTACATAGACATACATAAATATATCAGGAAAATAAACATAAAAAAGTATTTCCTAGGAAATAGCACCACTAATGAAATAACAAGTAGTGCTAAAGAAACCTCTACGAATGATAAGTCCATGATCATCAACAGCGGATTAAAGAACAAATCAATTTTTAACCCACCCAACAATCCCAATCACCACGTAGAAGTATTTAAGGGATTGATACTACAAGACCTCGAAACACTAAAACCAAAAAAGGAACAAAACATAAAAGAAGGTATAAAACTTCTGGAAAAGCGTAAAGACATAATAGTCAGACCAGCAGATAAAGGTGGCGGGGTGGTACTACTATGCAAAGACTTCTACCATGGACAAATCCTGGAGATGTTGGAGATGTTATCAGATAAGGAAACCTATAAAACACTAAAAAAGGATCCCACACAACCCTACAGAGATCATCTGGAAAAACTAATAGAGATGGGCTCCCGCACAGGAGTACTCTCCAGTAAAGAAAGGAGATATTTACTGCCCACAAGTAGCCACTGTCTATACTCTTCCAAAAATCCACAAGGACCCGATTAATCCACCTGCTAGACCTATTGTCAACAGTATTGAATCTGTCTCGTCCAGATTGGGACAATATTTAGACACCTTTTTGCAAAAAAGCGTAAGAGAAACTAAATCCTATTTAAGGGACACAAAAAATTTCCTCAACACCCTACAAGAAGTAAATCTAGAGAATAATGAGCAAATCATCCTCGTAACAGCAGATGTGTCATCCTTATATTCTATCATACAACACGATGACGCTCTGTTAGCCCTTAATTGGGCATTAAGTAAACGAGATGATCTTTCTTTTAATCAAAAAATGTTTTTAAGAAATGCTCTGGATTTTTGTTTATCACATAACTATTTCTGGTACGGAGGTGATTTTTATTCCCAACAAAGAGGAGTGGCTATGGGAGCCAAATTTGCCCCAAGTATTGCAAACTTATTTATGGCTGAATGGGAGGACAAGATCATTTTTAATAACCAGCGACCAGAACAGTTTTTTTATAAACGTTTTATCGATGATCTGTTTTTTATATGGGCAGGGTCCTATCTCAGCTTGGAAGTGTTTGTAAACGGTCTTAATAACAACAACAACAACAATATCAAATTAACGTCTTCTTGGGCTTTTAATGAAATTTTTTAGATGTCACAGTTTATCGTAAACATAACAAATTGGAAACCAAAGTGTTTTTTAAGAAAACCGATCGGAACAGTTACTTACCGACATCCAGTGGACACCACCCACTCTGGTTAAAAAATATTCCAATCATCTGTAGCAATTCCGACACGCAAAATTCCTATGCATGTTCGGAAACATTTTGACGCATGCTCGGAAGCATTGAACTTAATTTTCTCGGCTCGTCGTAGTGTTGTACGCCACCGCGTTCTTGACGGTCAAAATTTCAGAGAACTTCTGTGTGACCGTGTGTATGCAAGCCAAGCTTGAGCGGAATTCCATCGGAAAAACCATCCAAGATTTTTCTGACGGAAAATCCGCTCGCGTGTACGCGGCATAAATCTCATAAATGGATGGATTAGGATTCTCTTTACTTTCAATGGTTTTTACTGTTTTTCAAAAAGTAAACATAACATACAGATGCATGAACATAAAAGGATACCAGTACGTTATCATACGAGTATGAGTGTTAGGTATAGCATGCGGTATGGAACTAGCAACTCGGGTATTGAGGAGCCAGTTAAGGTGACACCTCACAAACCAGGTCCCCGGAAGATCCTGGGGTGTAACTTCATCCTCTCCACCTCCTGCACCCCTAAAGGGAACTAACTGTGAAGAAGGGGAGTGGGCGGACCCCATTCCTCCCAGCCTCTGCCTACTAAGACTCCCCAGTAACTGTGGTGGATTATGGGGGCTCCGTGATCAACATGGATTAACACTGTGTTAATGTAGCGCTCATGGTTCTGAGATGTATAGAGTGGGTAATGCCTCCCGGATAAGGGAGTAGCAATACGTGTCCGATACAGGACAACGATATGGGGGGACAGAACCCATACAGTATAGGTAGGGGTGGGGGAAGGAAATGGGATAGATTAGGGGGAAGAGAAGGCAGAAAAGAAGAGTAGGGGGATACACAGTGTTTTCCAGGCGTTTTTAACTAGGCAAGGATCTAAACGAGGGATCCTCAAACTACGGCCCTCCAGCTGTTGCGCAACTAAGCGTCCCATGAGGCATTGTAAAACTCTGACATTCACAGACATAACTAGGCATGATGGGAATTGTAGTTTCTGAACAACTGGAGGGCCGTAGTTTGAAGTCCCCTGATCTAAAACATCACATTTAACATATTAAATATCAATCCATTTACAATATACCAAAAAAGAAAAAAATACCCTTTAGTTCCTACTAACCACAGTGGCCCCAGAAATCCTATAACTATAAATGTCTATGTTAACTCCATCGGGGTAGGGTTGAATGTAGGGGAATATCCAACATTTTTAATTGTAACCAGAATAGATTTTCTTCACTTTGGTGAGGTTTTCTCTCACTTTTTGCTGGGTCTCTGGGACAGATAGTGAAGGGAAATCTTGCCAACATGACACATATGGTATGAAATACTGATTTCCCCACTCTATCCAAAATCAAACTGGAAAATAGTCATTTTTTCTCCTTCACTGATGGGCACTGATATGCTGCACTGATTTTCAGTCTGCATGTCTGAAAATATATTTGTTGCATAGCGCAGCCCTGTGTTTGAATTATGCCGAATATGCTAAAATCCTAATTTTTTATTAATATTTTTATCTTTAAGGGTCCTTTCACACAGGGCGCATCCGTGATGATCTGCCCCGTGAACATCTGCTTGCTCAGCTGGGATCGCTCCATCGATCCCCGCTGAGCAGGAAGATGACAGGTCTGTCTCTGCACTCTGTGCAGGGACGGACCTGTCAGAGCGCCGCTCTCCCCTATGGGAGATCGGATGACGATGGACCGTAGAGTCCGCAGACGGATGGAAAAGTAGGTTCTTCCTCCGTCACACTTTTTCGGATCGGAGAGGGTCGAATGTCAGCGGACATGTCACTGATGACATCCGACTCTCTATTTCAAAGCAAATTTCCCCATAAGAAATAATGGAAACTGAAATGATTTGTTCCACAACCATTTATTCTTAGGTCCTTCAGTTTATAGTCCATATAAAAAGATTATAGCAATGTGATTGGTTGTGTAACCGATAAAATGTCCATCCACAAATGGCCACCTCCACAAGGGGATTAGAAGCAAAATCCAGCAGGAGCCACAGAGAATAAAAGAGAAGAGCAGCGCCTCTAAGTGTAGCAATATGTTGCTAAATGTTGTACCTTCATTAAACGTAACCATATTGCTACACTTAGAGGCGCCTCTCTTCTCTTTTATACTCAGATGTGACGCTATTTGTATATCAAGTCAAAATTTATTAAAAAAAATGTTGCTTGTTTTGCAAAACGCTCTCAAACCAAGTTACTCTCAATCCAAGGTTTTACTGTATTGACCAAGTCATGATACTAAAGCCATTAAAATGTAAACTGTGATATTAAGGTCAAGTAGTCCCTTGTTTATTGTTTTTCTTTAATCCAAGTCCATTTATTTGACAGGTTGGTGGCATTGTTGTGCATGCTCTGACTCTGGTCAACAACCTGCTAATCTTCTGTGTGTCCATATCTCTTGGTGTTTTTGGGTGCCTCTCCCTAGGTGATGTTCCAAGTATTCAACAGGTAAGAGAGGGTCAAAAGTCATGATTAGAGGTCGACCGATATGGGTTTTTCTCTGGCCGATGCCGATATTTAGAAATTGTGGCGACCAATGGCTGATATATGATGCCGATTTTTTTGGGCCGATATGTTAGGCCGATTTTTATTTTTTTCCCCTCATCTCATAAAATCTAACAGTTAGACCCCTTTCACACTGCGGCATTTTTAGGCGCTTTTGGGCTAAAAATTGCATTATATCAAATTATCATTTAACACAAAATTGATCTGATTGATGCTTTATATGGAGTCTTATAAACAGAGAAGAAAGTGAGGGAAAGGAGTCAATACTCTTATCATTTGTTGCTGGAGCTATTGAGCTTTATAAACAGGCTGTTTCAGCAACTCAGGTAAGACTACTCTGGAAAATTTGAAAAGAAGACAAGAGCCCCACCTGCTGAATGAAATGAGAATTACTGTATATAGAAGTTCAGCGCTGCCTTTCATTGTATTAGTGCAAAGCTCAGTAACTTGGTGTTACCTTCATTATAGGTGTTCCTGTTACACAATTGGGCCATAGTTCCAGTTTCAGCCGCAGCCACCACCTCACCACCTCTGACACAATATCCGATTCCTTACTTCGTCCAAGGAGAGGTCAAGAATCAACCAACAATCACAATCACACAAAGTCCCTGATAGTCCCGGGTGGAACTGCCCAGCTTTTTGCTCACATAAACATGAAATAAAGAATAAAGTAACATTGTTCTTTCCTTTACACATTTTATTTTGCACTCTTGTCTGCTGTTTGCACTTTTTACTCTCTGCACATATAGAAATTTACATAATAACCTTTATAGAGGTTAAAGTTTTGCAGCTTTAGATTTGTCTGCTTAAAAAAAAAAACATGAACCTTACTTGTATATTTCTTTAATAAAACTATTTTAAAAACAGAAAATTAAAAAAATGTAAAGGAAACACAAAAAAAAAAAAAAGAAAAAAAAAAAGAAAGGGAAATAAAATACATGAAAAGCAAGTGTAAAGAAAATAAAAGAGTCATTCATTATTCTAGTGATTGGATTGAATAGGACTCATAGATTTGGTTTGATATGATCACTTTCCAGTGCCGTATTAAGGTGAATCTCTAGTTTGGGATGGTTTAAAAAAAAAAAAGAAGAGTAAAATTGCTTCATTGTACATTTGTTTTATGTGAATGGGGGCAAAAGCTACTGTTATTAAGCTATTTTCTCGCCACATTGAATGTTTTTATTCATACCGAAAAGAGTGGAAAATAATGTATTATGGCCTCTAGATGAAGGTAACAATCATAATAAAGAAGTATTCATTTTTTTATGATCATCATCTAGTGGCCATAATGTGGTATTTCCATAGCCTATTGAATTAGGATGTGCACCCCAAAGCTTAAACACGCATGCCTTTTTCTACAGCCTTAGCTGCACTGGATAGTGAATGAATGGCAAGTGCTCTGTGCTGAGCATCTTCCTGTTCATCGCAAACTGAAGCATAGTAAACACAAATTACTATGCTTCAGTTATGAATAAACTTTGTGATTGTGTTCATTTAGAAAAGGAAGGGGCCAGAAAATGAGATATTAATTAGCCCTTCCCCCGTTCTCCATCCTGGATCATCCCCCGCAGCAGCCGAGGGGAGAGGAGAGACACCATCGGCACTGAAGGGGGGGTTAACACAGAGGAAAGTCCAGGCGGTAGGGGGGAATCTGAGTGATTACTGTGTGCCCAGGCCCAGCTGACACAACCCCTGTGAATGCCTATGGGTATTTTCACTTTATTCTGAATGAAAAACATTTGACCTGGAGAAAAAAATTGCCTAATAATATTTGTATTTGCACAAAACAAATGTACATGCAGTTTCAGAGGTCAAATAGCTCTAAAAAGATTTTTTACCCCTAAATATATGTAATCCCAAGCACTTAAAGGGGTTGTAAAGGTTTGTTTTTTTATTTTCTAAATAGGTTCCTTTAAGCTAGGTGCATTGTTGGTTCACTTACCTTTTCTTTCGATTTCCCTTCTAAATGTTTTTTTTCTTTGTCTGAATCTCTCACTTCCTGTTCCTCCTCAGTAAGCTGTTCAGTAAGCTGTTCTGGCTGACTAAACACCGCTCGGATGATGGTGTGAAGTTTACTGAGGAGAAACAGGAAGTGAGAAATTCAGACAAAGAAAAAAAACATTTAGAAGGTAAATCGAAGGAAAAGGTAAGATGAACCAAAAATGCACTAGCTTAAAGGAACCTATTTAGAAAATAAAAAACAAACCTTTACAACCCCTTTAAACCTCATGTAACGTGTAATATACTTAAACTAAACTCCAGGTATGTTCTTAATAACATTCTTACATTGGTCCAGCTCGGACCAATGTAAGTATGCACATTTCATGCCTAAGGTACTGCTGCGGAAACTGACAATCATTGTAGTAGTCTGCGCTACTACAGTGATTATCCTCTGAATCCTATTTCAAGTGGCTGCTCCACTGAACACTGACCAGAAGGGGTAACTTGATCAACACTGATTGGAAGATGTGAAGAGGAGGTGCTCCATGCAATGTCATGCAGCCATGATTCACATCATCTGTGAATCTAGTGAGAGTGCAGTGTGAGTGTAGTTTGATCATTTTTACTTTAGTGTCAGTTTATTTTGTCAGGGCAGGGTTCATGCAGTATATTTCAGTGCGTTATTGCACATCTAACACAGTATATTTCAGTGCGTTACTGCATGTTTAACGCAGTATATTTGTAATAAAGGATGAAAAAAGCTATAATAACCAAACCGAGTTAACTTTGTGCAATAGTGCATGGGTATACAATTTAGAATTAGTTTACTTTGGATGTTTTTTTCCAAAATTCATGACATTTGTAGGCCTAAGCCCAGAAACTCAGTCACTTCTTTCCCATAACCTCACCCCTCTAAACCTCCCTTCACAAACGACTAGACTAGGTTTGGAGTAAATGGCCAGCCGGCCTTTTTATTAACAAAATATAAATTTGAAGTTTATGGTTATTTTAAAAGATGTTATTTATTTAAATACTTATAATGGGTCATGGGTGGGGGAAACAACAAAACACTGGTCACTGCGAACAACTTCCTTGAACTTTAGGCCTCCAGTCGGAATCCCCTGACTCAGAGGTGGTACCAAACCTTCGCAGTGACCTACCCTTTTGTAACCCTTCCAGGTTAATCCCTTGCAACCTGAAAGTACCATAAAACCACCCCATCCTTCCATGGATGGGTACAACATGTACCTCACTCTTCTCCTCTTATATCGACCGAAAAGACTGCCCCGTCATCCTCACCTATTAATTTTTACCCCCGTTATCCACTCCCTTCAGGGCGGGTGGGTGGGAAATGCTTCCTCCTCCGCTCTGTGACTGACATCATATCCCCTTCTCTCCTCTTACTTGCCTGAGCACCGCCCAGCCCCCAGCCCCTCCCCCTTTCTTAAAGTGCCAATCCTACTCCTCTTAAGGCGGCGACTGTGCAGTCCAGCACTGTCATGCCGTCCCTGCGCCCATTTCCTTTTGTTGTTAGTTCCGGGACTCTCTATATAGTAGGGAGCAATGTACAATAATTTAAGTATAACTAAAAGGTAAACCTTTTTAGTTCTGAGTAGAGTGAAAATGGATCAGAACACTTATTGGGTTTTTATTGCTGTCTGTGCCACTGTTAGGGATATGTACGCTCTCCGTTTGTCCTGTTTACCATTTACAACGAAAGTGAAAGAAAATCTCAAATGTTGGGTTGTCCCCAGAAAAGTAAGAGGAGAAATCTTCCAATATGGCACTCATTCTGGTGCTCTGGAGGTCCCCAAAGGATTCCCCTTATTTGCAGGCATTTTCGTTCACTTTTTGTTTTGGCTATTGGACGGTAAGCAAAGGGAAATCTCCCAAATGGGACACATATGGCAAAAAATAAAGTGGACATGGGTTATAACCCCCCCTTTCTCAAAAAAATGAACCAAAATGAAAAAAAAATTTGGCCTAAAATTCTACTTTAACCACTTGCCGCCCGCCCATTGTGAATAGACATCGGCAAAGTGGTTGTCAAATCCTGACCGGACATCATATGACGTCCTCAGGATTTTGAGCCGTGGCGATCAGTCTGACACCCCGCAACTACGATCTTGGTAAAGAGCCTCCGACGGAGACTCTTGACCACGTGATCAGCCGTGTCCAATCACGGCTCATCACAGTGTAAATAGGAAGAGTCGGTAATCGGCTTTTCCTCACCTCGCGTCTGTCAGACCCGAGTAGAGGAGAGCTGATCGGCTGCTCCTCTGACAGGGGTTGTTTGTGCTGAATGATTATCAGCACAGCCCCCCCGAGAATGCCCACACTGGACCACTAGGGACGTCGCCCGACCACCAGGGATGCTCAGCACAAGGTATGCCACCCTAGACCACCAGGGATGACACACAGTGCCCACAATGGATGCCAATGGGCATCACTGATTGGCATCCATCAATACAAAACAATGCTGCCTATCAGTGCCCATCCATGCCCATCTGTGCTGCCTATCCATGCCAATCCGTGCCAGCTATCAGTGCCAATTTGTGCCACCTTAGTGCCACCTCATCGGTGCCCATCAGTGCCACCTTATCAGTGCCCATCAGTGCCGCCCCATCAGTGCCCATCAGTGAAGGAGAAAACTTACTTATTTACAAAGTTTGGAAACTGAAACAAAAAAAACATATTTTTTTTCAAAATTTTCGCTTTTTTTATTTGTTTAGCAAAAAATAAAAACCGCAGAGGTGATCAAATACCACCAAAAGAAAGCTCTATTTGTGGGAAAAAAATTATAAAAATGTAATTTGGGTACAGTATAGCATGACCACGCAATTGTCATTCAAAGTGTGAGAGCGCTGAAAGCTCAAAATTGGTCTGAACAGGAAGGTGTTTAAGTGCCCAGTATTGAAGTGGTTAACATCTTTCTGTGTCCTATTTGCTATAAACTGCCAAAGGAGGCTTTCAATACATGGGGGAAAAAATCACTTTACTAACAAACCTGAACAGAGTGTATGCTGCTTGGGAAAGGGGATTAAAGTCAAGTAAAGTAAATCAGCCGAATTGAGCCAGAAATCTTAAGCAGTTGAAAGTCTTCACACAATAAATTGTGTAAATATTCACTTCAAGTATCCAATCATTCATGTGTAGATGAGATACAGTAAGTAAACAAGAATTTTCTTTGACATGATTTGGTGATTGAAGTGAATACTGGGCCAATACCTGTTCAATTCATTTAAGCTACTTGGTACAAACCTCAATCAGAGTAGGACAGCACATAGAGTAGCTTGTGCAGTCACGTGAAGGTAAAGTTGGTAGAGGCAGTCTTAGCCCCCATACACACGGTCAGATGTATTTTGTCCAAAACTGGTGTTGCACACACAGGTCGGACAAAGTTGTCATAAAATCTGATCATTCCGAATGAGGTGATGTACAAAAAACGTATGACGGGACTACGTACAGGGCAGTAGCCAATAGCTTTCGTCTCCAAATTTCTTCTGAGCATGCGTGGCACTTTGTGCATCGGAATTCTCTACAGACGATCGGAAAAAGTCTGATCGAATTTTGTTGTCGGAAAATTTTAGATCCTGCTCTCAAATTTCCGCTAGAGCCCTCACATGATCGGATTTTCCGACAACATAATCCGATTGGACTTTTTCCATCGGAATATCCGACCGTGTGTACGGGGCTTTATACTATTCATTACTATGCAGCTCTAGGACACAGAATGCCACAACAGAAATAAGAATAATACAAGTCTTTATCTTCCAGCTCTGACTATTGAACTCAGGAATATAGTGAGAAAAAATCCCAAATTTTGAGTATTCACTGTAACAGAAGCAAAAGAAAAATCTTCCACTTGGGGAACACCAAACCAGCACAAATGACTGGGACAGAAAGTGAAGGGAAATTTCCCCACACAGACAAGGGATTTAACCCTTCACTACTCCATTGAAATCTAAATACAATTTTTGGCTAGACATAGCTTTTATATAAGAACATTAAATCAAAACTAGAAAAAAAAGGAAAGCAAGGTTTAAAATGTTTTTTTTTTTACCTTGAACCCTGGTTTTATCCACTACCTGGAGGTGGCAACGGTGACATCAGAGAGCAGGAGGTCATGGGAGGAGCGGAGAAGACAATTTGGGCATTATCTGAAGATGAGGTTGGTGATGTAGCTGGGGGCGATGTTGTGGATGGCCTTGTATGTTGTGGCTAGTATTTAGAATTTTATATGGTGGGGTAGGGGAAGCAAGTGAAGGGATTGGCAGAGAGGAGCAGCAGTCACGGATCAGTTAGTAAGGTGTATTAGTCTAACAATTCTTCACCTTGTCCAATCACAGAAAGCCTTCTTTAAATGGTGGCAGTGCTGAACTAGCAAATCCCTGTGGTCAGTGTTCAGAGGGGAAGCCACTTGGTGTGGAACCTGAAAAATTGGAGCTATCACTGTACTAGCTCCAACTCCAGTCCATCAGCTTCCCCAGTGGCCCCTGCTGGAAGGTGAGCCTCTGGCCCAGTCTCAAGTCTTTTGCAAACTCTAATGCCCCGTACACATGGTCGGACATTCCGACCACAAAATCCGATTTTCCGACAACATCCGATCTGACTTTTTCCGTCCGTGACAGAGAAGGCTTTTTTTGATAGTCTTATATGAGCCTGGTAAGATAGAGAGAAGGGTAATTTGTGGCGTATTCGGTATTACCTCCCCTGTAATTATAGTATACATTTGCATGACCTTCTCCCAGAAGCTGTATATTTGGGGGCATTCCCACCAGATATGGAACATTGGGCCCTTATCCTTGCAACATCGCCAGCACATGTCCGATTTATCTGGATATATTTGCTGTAGTGCTACTGGACTCCAGTACCACCTTGAGATAATCTTATAACTCGTTTCTTGTGCTTTGATTGTTGCTGATAAACAATGAGTTAAATTAAATGACTTCTCCCATTCTTTATCCTCGATTTGAACATTAATCTCCTTCTCCCATTTTTTTATAAATTCCGGTGACTCAGAGTACTGTTTTGAAATAAGCGTCTTATATAATGTTGAGAGAGCGTGTTTTGGTTTGGATACTTGTAACAGAAGGCTTTCAACTTGTGTTAACTCTCTGTATAGAGATCTATTTGAGGAAATAGATGACAAGAATGATGTTAGTTGCCAGTATTCCAATTTTTGTATACCTGTTGGTTGTTGCATGGGAAATAAATTTTGTAAGGGAGGGACTCTTCCTTGGTAAAGAGTCTGGCCCAATCTTGGGTGAGACTCTTTATTCCAAATTAGAAAGTGTGTACGGTTTATTGCCGGCGGGAAATTGGGGTTGCCGAATAACGGAGTCATTGGTCCAACAAGGGAGGACAATTCTAACCGTATAACTGTTTTTTTCCAGGTTTTCAATAGATGGGATGTGAGGGGTGGCATATTTTTTTGTGGCTCTAGACCTATATTTCTTCTAGATAGATCTAGCCAAGGTATCCCCTTAAGGTCCAGATAGTTCAGCCCCTGCTCTATTGATACCCATTGTTTAGTTTCTGAATGATGAAACCAATTCACTAACCTAATCAAAACTGCTGAAGCATAATAGTAGTATAAATCTGGTGCTCCTGCTCCTCCTTTATTTTTTGGGGCTATTAATAGCTTCTTGTGTAGTCTGGGTTTCTTATATCCCCAGATAAATTTTGTAAAGGCTACTTGTAACGTTGAAAAAAAAGATCTAGGGATGTGCACAGGGATGGTTTGAAAAAAGTATAAGAAACGTGGTATTATATCCATTTTTAATATATTAATCCTCCCGAACCATGAGTGTTGTTTAGCATCATATTTTTTCAAATCTAATAAGGTGCGCTGCAGAAGAGGAATATAATTCATTTGATATAGATGGCACGGGTCAGAGGGAATTTTAATACCTAAATATTTCAGTGCTGATGGGCATATTTTTAATAAAAAGTTGTTTCTTATAGCCGTAATTTGTTGTGGTGTAAGTGATACATTAAGGATTTCTGATTTCTGGATATTTACTTTAAAGTTACTCAGGGTTCCGAAGCGCTGGAATTCCGATAATATAGAAGGTAGTGAGGTATGGGGATTAGTAACATAAAGTAATAGATCGTCAGCAAATAGGGCTAGCTTTACTTCGTTTTGTTTAATCTTTATGCCAGTTATGGATGGGTTCCGTCTAATTGCTGTTGCCAAATACTCCATCACTATAACATAGAGTAACGGGGAAAGTGGACATCCCTGGCGTGTGCCATTTTGTATATTAAAGCTCGATGTTAATGATCCATTAATCTTTATCCTAGCCGCTGAACCGATATAGAGCGCCATAATCTTATTAAATAAATTTTCCCCCATACCCGTTTGTATTAATGCTTGTTTGAGAAAGGACCATCCTACCCGGTCAAATGCCTTTTCTGCATCGACTGAAAAAAGGCATACTGGTATTTTAGCTATTTTGACGTGATTCATTAATAAAATAGTTTTAATTGTATTGTCGCGCGCTTCTCTTTCTTGGACAAATCCTACCTGGTCTGTGTGTACTAGACCAGGGAGGAGAGGTTGGAGCCGGAGCGCTATCAATTTAGCGTAAATTTTTATATCTACCCCGATCAGAGATATCGGTCGATAACTAGAACATAGTGTTGGGTCCTTATCTGGTTTTGGAAATCAAGGTTATATGCGATTCCAAAGACTGTTTTGGAAATTGACTATTTAAGGAAATAGAATTAAATACCTGAAGCAAAAATGGGGATAGCTGTTCTTTATATGTTTTATAAAATTTTGGAGTGAATCCGTCCGGACCTGGACTTTTATCTGTTGGTATATTATCAATTACATCTAATAATTCCTTTTGTGAGAAAGGGGAGTCCAGAAAGATCCTATTTCCATTGTCTATTATCGGAATTGCGTTTTCTTGTACATAGGATTCAATATCTTTCTCTTCTAGCGAGGTCAGTGGAACCAAATTATATAAAGCTGAGAAATATGCCTTAAAGATTTTTTGGAGGGTTTGTGGGTCCGATGTAGGCTCTCCCGATGCTTTTTTATGCTTGATATAAAAGTTTGGGAGGGGCGTGGATGCAGTTTATTAGCTAACAGTCTCCCACATTTATTCTCATATCTATACCTACCCAGGGCTCGCCTTTGTTGGTATGAGCCTTGGTGGGCGTCAAGAATCTGTAGTAAAGATGATCTTGTGTGAGATATGTCAGCTAGTAATTCTGACGATGGATGAATTTTATGTTGTGATTCTAGCGAACTAAGTTTTAACGTAATAGTTTCAATATTTTTAGATTTTTCTCTCTTGATGCGCGAACCGTGTTGAATAAACACCCCCCGGAGTACCGCTTTAAGGGCTTCCCATTTGAAAGGCAGTGCAGTTTCATCATGGTCATGGTCTTTAATAAAGTTGTCAATTGCAGCTATAATTGCCCTATGGCATGTTAAGTCTGTCATGAGTTTATCGTTCAAGCGCCAGGACCAATTTGTCCCCTGCGTCTGAGGAGGGGTTATTGTTAAGAATACTGGAGAGTGGTCGGACCAAATAAATGATCCTATTTCCATTTGCGGAGACCATTCTAATACTTTAGGACCTGTTAAAAAATAATCTAGCCTACTATATGTCTTATGGGCTAAGGAGAGATAAGTATAGTTACGTTTCTTAGGATTTAAGATCCGCCATAAATCAAGTAGCATGTGTTCAGAAAGTTTTTTTTTAAGAGCTCTCAGGCAGGGGTATGAAGTATTTGATCTTTGAGCTGAGGTATCTAGAATAGGATCCAGAGCAAGATTGAAATCTCCCCCTACAAGGACAGTACCTTCTGCAAAATCTGCTAGAAGATTGAGGTACCTCTCAATTATTTTAGTTTGATCTTGGTTTGGGATATAGAAATTTGCAACTGTGAAAGTTTTGTTCCATATTTTAATTTTTAGGAAGAGATATCTGCCGTTTGGATCCGCTTTATGGTTCAGGTAATGTATCGGCAAATGTTTGTGAAAAGCAATGGATACCCCTCTTGCTTTGGAACTCGGCATAGTACTATGATACCAATGAGAATAATGCTTTTGTGAACACACTGGGATGCTGCCTGTTCGGAAATGAGTCTCCTGGAGTAATATAATGTCCACCTTTGCTTTATGCATGCTGTAAAAAATTTGACCTCTTTTTGATTTATTATTCAATCCTTTGGCATTATAAGTGCAGAGCTTCAACACCCCTGGCGAGGAAAAATTTGCCGCCATTATGAGAGGTGGAGCGATTAAGGGAGGGAGGCAGCAGAGAGGGAGGAGAGGGGGAGGGGAAAAAAAAAAAAAAAAAAGGACTCACAAATATATTTTGAGAGGATCCCTCTCGCAGGTCCCTGAACTACTCTGGGAACTGCACACTATTAATTCTTTGGGGAAAAAGGGAGAAAAGGATTTTATCCAAAAAACAAAAAACTCCAAGCCCTGGGGTACCTATTAAGGGGGAAAAACTTGGTTGGCACAGAAGGTACCTCACCGCAGTAATTCAGGACTTTCAATCGTTTATAATAAAGTTTGATGGTCATAGTATTTGGGTATATCTACAACCCACCCCCGCCCACCCCCTCCCCCCTCCCTCACATTCAGTTTAAACATTTCATAGATTATATACCTCCCAATACATTAATAGTGCGCAAAAGAAGAAAAAAAAAAAAAAGCAGGAGAAAATAAAAGGAAGAGGAGAAGAAAAAGAGGAGGGTAAAGAAGAAGAGGAAGAGGAAAGAGAGGAAGAGGAAAGAGAGGAAGAGGAAAGAGAGGAAGAGGAAAGAGAGGAAGAGGAAAGAGAGGAAGAGGAAAAAGAGGAAGAGGAAAAAGAGGAAGAGGAAAAAGAGGAAGAGGAAAAAGAGGAAGAGGAAAAAGAGGAAAAAGAGGAAAAAGAGGAAAAAGAGGAAGAGGGAGGAGGGAGGAGGGAGAGGGAGGAGGAGGAGAAGGGAAGGGAAGAAAGAAGAAAAAGAAGAAGAAGAAGAAGAAGAAGAAGAAGAAGAAAAAGAAAGAATTTAATTAAATACAAATACAGTTACTCTTCGCTACCATCACATCTATATTTAGAACTATAAACTATATGCTATATATCGTAGATCTATAATCTTCAGCCCTGTATCCAGGGCTCTAATTGATAACAACCCTCGTGTATCTCTTGCTTCCAAGTCGCATGTTAATCCACATACAAAATCGCTTAATAGATTTTAATCTCCAGAGGATTGTAATAGTCCAAGTCCTACCAATCCTATAAAAAGAGGGGGGGGGGGTAGAGTAGAAAACAATAATATTGGAAAGAATTAGTAGTGAAGGGGGGAAGAAAGAGCATGAAAAAAGAAAAAAGTGTGACATCTACCAAAGAAAAAGAGAAAGAATGGGAAGAGTAAGAAAAGGGTACATGCGAGAGTGAGAGAGAGAGATAGTCGGGACCCCAATAACAAAACTCTGTGGCCGAGCCATTCTATAGACAGTACTTATTCTCTTGCATTGAATAATCGATTAGTCTTTGTTATTGTCTGGCTGTTTTGTTGCATCATCCCCCCGACGTTCAATCCTTCTAAACGGTGTATATGTCTGGGGCCAAATTATTGGCGGGAGGTCTGGCAGTCCCATAGCGGATTGTATTGTTGGAATGTCTGATGGGTCACGTAGATTAAGCCACCTGCCCTCTTTTTTAATTTGTAGTTGAAAGGGAAAGTTCCAGCGATAGACAATGTTGCGATCTTGCAGCATTTTAAGTAATGGCCTTAACGCCTTCCTTTTCTCCAGTGTAAATGGGCATAGATCATGTAATAATTGAATAGAGTTCTCTTTAACTTTTATTTGACCCTTCTCTCTAGACTTCCTCATAATTTCCTCTTTGTCTCTAAAAAAATGTACTCGGCAAATAATATCCCTTGGTTTGTCTGGATCTATGTTACGTGGTCCAAGAGACCGGTGCTCTCTATCTAGCTCTAGAATTGGTTCTTCTGGTCTCGTCAATAACGATGTAAAAATTTTATTAACCGTTAGCGCTAGTTCTTCTGCCCCCACTGTCTCGGGTAATCCCCTGATCCTAATATTGTTTCGTCTATTGCGGTTGTCTTGATTCTCCATTAGCTGGAACAGTGTGTATATTTGAGATTCTTGGACATCTATACGTTTTTCCTGAACATGCACATGATCTGCTAGCGCATCTACTGTTTGCTCCACCTCTGCTATTTTCATCTCAGTGGCCTGTAGTTCTGTGTTGACCGTCTGAAGTTCTTTATGGAAACCATATTCTAAGCGTTGAACAAACGCCTCCATCTCGTTACGAGTTGGTAAGGCTCTAAGATATTCCCATAGGTCACCCACCTCCGATCCTGTTACTTTGCTGGTAAAGGTGCCGGTGCCAACGAAGGGGAAACAAAAGCTTCTGATGATGCTGACTAGACATGTGCAAAAGGAAAAAATTCGTTTCGTTTAGTTTCGTTTTAATTCGTTAATTAATTAATTTCGTTTAGTTAGATTCGTTACATTTGTTAAATTCGTTTTCGGATTTCGTTTAGTTTTCGACCGATTTTCGAATTCGAAAATATTTTGCGACCCGACTTTGGGTCCACGTATCTCGGGGTTACTTGGTGATAGAAACACCAAATTTGGATATGTAGTAGTGCTAGTTCTACTGAGTTTGCATACCAAATTTGGGGTTTCTAGCTACAAGTGGCCCCGAGATATGTGGCCCCAAAGTCGGGTCGAAAAATGTTCTTCTCTGCTGCAGAAAAGTGCTTGACATTTTGTGACCCGACTTTGGGGCCACGTATCTCGGGGCCACTTATAGCTAGAAACCCCAAATTTGACATGCAAACACAGTAGAACTAGCACTACAACCTCTCCAAGGTTTCTATCACCAAGTAACCCCGAGATACGTGGACCCAAAGTCGGGTCGCAAAATATTTTCGAATTCGGTTGAAAAAATTTCAAATGCAGTTGAAATATTTTCAAATCTGGTTGAAATTATTTCAACTGCATTAGAAACTATTTCAACCAGATTTGAAAATATTTCATCTGCATTAGAAACTATTTCAACTGCATTAGAAACTATTTCAACCAGATTTGAAAATATTTCATCTGCATTAGAAACTATTTCTATCACCAAGTAACCCCGAGATACGTGGACCCAAAGTCGGGTCACAAAATATTTTCGAATTCGGTTGAAATAGTTTCAAATGCGGTTGAAATCATTTCAAATGCAGGTGAAATAATTTCAAATCATGTTGATACTATTTCAAGCGGATTCGAAAATATTTTGCGACCCGACTTTGAAAAAAAAAATGAAATTGATTCTAACAGTCTGCAGAAGATCTGCAAAAAAAAAAAAAGAAGTGAAATGGCTGTTAATAGTCTACAGGAGATCTGCTATTAAATTATATATGTTTTTTTATTCTGTTCTAATCTTTTCTATTTGAATTATAAATTTTGGAAGATGGTTATTTATTATACACATCTGTCACATAAAAAAAAAAAGATGTGAAATGGCTGTCACGGATGTCGGTCGCAAGGCAAGTACATATGCTGTATGTCATTGTCCACTTGCCACAACACCTGCCACAAGTGCCAAGACACCTGCCACGATTGCCACATGACCTGCCACGAGTACCACGTGACCGACCACAAGTGCCACGTGACCTGCCCCGTGACCAAGTTGTGAATTGTCCACTTGCCATGTCACCTGCCACAAGTTATGGGGTTCCTAGCACCAAGTGACCCCCAGATATGGGGCATATGTCAAGTACTTTTCTACAGCAGAGAATTACATTTTGTGACCCGACTTTGAGGCCACGTATCTCGGGGCCACTTAAAGCTAGAAACCAGTAGAACTAGCACTATAACCTCTCCAAATTTGGGGTTTCTATCACCAAGTAACCCCGAGATACGTGGACCCAAAGTCGGGTTGCAAAATATTTTCGAATCCGGTTGAAATAGTTTCAAATGCGGTTGAAATAATTTCAAATGCAGTTGAAATAATTTCAAATCATGTTGATACTATTTCAAGCGGATTCGAGAATATTTTGCCATCCGAATTTGAAAAAAAAATGAAATTGATTCTAACAGTCTGCAGAAGATCTGCAAAAAAAAGTGAAATGGCTGTTAATAGTCTACAGGAGATCTGCTAAAAAAAAAAAGAAATAGATGCTAATAGTCTGCAGGAGATCTGGTGAGAAAACGAAATAGATACTAATTGTCTGCAGGAGATCTGCAAAAAAAAAAAAGTGAAATGGTTCTTAATAGTCTACAGGAGATCTGCTAAAAAAAGAAATAGATGCTAATAGTCTGCAGGAGATCTGGTGAGAAAACGAAATAGATACTAATAGTCTGTAGTTGTAGTGCTAGTTCTACTGTGTTTGCATACCAAATTTGGGGTTTCTAGCTACAAGTGGCCCCGAGATACGTGGCCCCAAAGTCGGGTCACAAAATGTAATTCTCTGCTGCAGAAAAGTACTTGACATATCGCCCCTATCTTGGGGTCACTTGGTGCTAGGAACCCCACAACTTGTGGCAGGTGACGTGGCAAGTGGACTATCCACAACTTGGTCACGTGGCCGGTCATGTGGCACTCGTGGCCGGTCATGTGGCACGCGTGGCCGGTCACGTGGCACTCGTGGCAGGTGTCGTGCCACTCGTGGCAGGTGTCGTGGCACTTGTGGCAAGTGAACAATACACAACTTGTGGCAGGTGATGTGGCAAGTGGACAATGACATACAGCATATGTACTTGCCTTGCGATCGACATCTGTGTTAGACGTGCAAAAATAAAAAAATTGTTTTGTTTCGTTTTAATTCGTTAATTAATTCATTTTGTTTAGTTAGATTCGTTAAATTCGTTTTCGGATTTTGTTTCATTTTTGACCGAATTCGAAAAATCAGTCGCATTTGAAATTATTTCAAAAGGATTTGAAAATATTTCAACCGGATTTAAAAATATTTCAACCGAATTTAAAAATATTTCTACTGGATTTGAAATTATTTCAACTGCATTAGAAACTATTTCAACCAGATTTGAAATAGTTTCTAATGCAGTTGAAATAGTTTCTAATGCAGTTGAAATATTTTCAAATCTGGTTGAAATAGTTTCTAATGCAGTTGAAATAATTTCAACCAGATTTGAAAATATTTCAACTGCATTTGAAATTATTTCAACCGAATTCGAAAATATTTTGCGACCCGACTTTGGGTCCACGTATCTCGGGGTCACTTGGTGATATAAACCCCAAATTTGGAGAGGTTGTAGTGCTAGTTCTACTGTGTTTGCATACCAAATTTGGGGTTTCTAGCTATAAGTGGCCCCGAGATATGTGGCCCCAAAGTCGGGTCACAAAATGTAATTCTCTGCTGTAGAAAAGTACTTGACATATGCCCCATATCTGGGGGTCACTTGGTGCTAGGAACCCCATAACTTGTGGCAGGTGACATGGCAAGTGGACAATCCACAACTTGGTCACGTGGCAGGTCACGTGGCACTTGTGGTTGGTGACGTGGCACTCATGGCAGGTGTCTTGGCGCTTGTGGCAGGTGTTGTGGCAAGTGGACAATGACATACAGCATATGTACTTGCCTTGCGATCGACATCCGTGACAGCCATTTCACATCCTTTTTTTTTATGTGACAGATGTGTATAATAAATAACCATCTTCCAAAATGTATAATTCAAATAGAAAAGATTAGAACAGAATAGAAAAAAAAAATATATAATTTAATAGCAGATCTCCTGTAGACTATTAACAGCCATTTCACTTCTTTTTTTTTTTTGCAGATCTTCTGCAGACTGTTAGAATCAATTTCATTTTTTTTTTTTTTTTCAAAGTCGGGTCGCAAAATATTTTCAAATCCACTTGAAATAGTATCAACATGATTTGAAATTTTTTCAACTGCATTTGAAATTTTTTCAACTGCATTTGAAATTATTTCAACCGAATTCGAAAATATTTTGCGACCCGACTTTGGGTCCACGTATCTCGGGTTTACTTGCTGATAGAAATAGTTTCTAATGCAGATGAAATATTTTCAAATCTGGTTGAAATAGTTTCTAATGCAGTTGAAATATTTTCAAATCTGGTTGAAATAGTTTCTAATGCAGTTGAAATAGTTTCTAATGCAGTTGAAATATTTTCAAATCTGGTTGAAATAGTTTCTAATGCAGTTGAAATATTTTCAAATCTGGTTGAAATAGTTTCTAATGCAGTTGAAATAATTTCAACCAGATTTGAAAATATTTCAACTGCATTTGAAATTATTTCAACCGAATTCGAAAATATTTTGCGACCCGACTTTGGGTCCACGTATCTCGGGGTCACTTAGTGATATAAACCCCAAATTTGGAGAGGTTGTAGTGCTAGTTCTACTGTGTTTGCATACCAAATTTGGGGTTTCTAGCTATAAGTGGCCCCGAGATATGTGGCCCCAAAGTCGGGTCACAAAATGTAATTCTCTGCTGTAGAAAAGTACTTGACATATGCCCCATATCTGGGGGTCACTTGGTGCTAGGAACCCCATAACTTGTGGCAGGTGACATGGCAAGTGGACAATCCACAACTTGGTCACGTGGCAGGTCACGTGGCACTTGTGGTTGGTGACGTGGCACTCATGGCAGGTGTCTTGGCGCTTGTGGCAGGTGTTGTGGCAAGTGGACAATGACATACAGCATATGTACTTGCCTTGCAATCGACATCCGTGACAGCCATTTCACATCCTTTTTTTTTATTGACATAAATAAATTTTTTTTTAGAAAAATTTAATTCAAATAGAAAAGATTAGAACAGAATAGAATTAAAAAATATATTTTTTTTTGCAGATCTCCTGCAGACTATTAACAGCCATTTTTTTTTTTTTTTTGCAGATCTTCTGCAGACTGTTAGAATCAATTTCATTTTTTTTTTGAATTTTTTCAAATGCATTTGAAATTTTTTCAAATGCATTTGAAATTTTATCAACATGATTTGAAATTTTTTCAACTGCATTTGAAATTTTTTCAAATGCATTTGAAATTATTTCAACCGAATTCGAAAAAATTTTGCGACCCGACTTTGGGTCCACGTATCTCGGGGTTACTTTGTGATAGAAATAGTTTCTAATGCAGATGAAATATTTTTCAAATCTGGTTGAAATAGTTTCTAATGCAGTTGAAATAGTTTCTAATGCCATGAATCATATCTGGTTGAAATAGTTTCTAATGCAGTTGAAATAATTTCAACCAGATTTGAAAATATTTCAACTGCATTTGAAATTATTTCAACCGAATTCGAAAATATTTTGCGACCCGACTTTGGGTCCACGTATCTCGGGGTCACTTAGTGATATAAACCCCAAATTTGGAGAGGTTGTAGTGCTAGTTCTACTGTGTTTGCATACCAAATTTGGGGTTTCTAGCTATAAGTGGCCCCGAGATATGTGGCCCCAAAGTCGGGTCACAAAATGTAATTCTCTGCTGTAGAAAAGTACTTGACATATGCCCCATATCTGGGGGTCACTTGGTGCTAGGAACCCCATAACTTGTGGCAGGTGACATGGCAAGTGGACAATCCACAACTTGGTCACGTGGCAGGTCACGTGGCACTTGTGGTTGGTGACGTGGCACTCATGGCAGGTGTCTTGGCGCTTGTGGCAGGTGTTGTGGCAAGTGGACAATGACATACAGCATATGTACTTGCCTTGCGATCGACATCCGTGACAGCCATTTCACATCCTTTTTTTTTATGTGACAGATGTGTATAATAAATAACCATCTTCCAAAATGTATAATTCAAATAGAAAAGATTAGAACAGAATAGAAAAAAATATATAATTTAATAGCAGATCTCCTGTAGACTATTAACAGCCATTTCACTTCTTTTTTTTTTTTTTGCAGATCTTCTGCAGACTGTTAGAATCAATTTCATTTTTTTTTTCAAAGTCGGGTCGCAAAATAGTTTCAAATCCACTTGAAATAGTATCAACATGATTTGAAATTTTTTCAACTGCATTTGAAATTTTTTCAACTGCATTTGAAATTTTTTCAACTGAATTCGAAAATTTTTTGCGACCCGAATTTTTTGAAATTTTTTCAACCGACTTCGAAAATAGTTTGCGACCCGACTTTGGGTCCACGTATCTCGGGGTTACTTGCTGATAGAAATAGTTTCTAATGCAGATGAAATATTTTCAAATCTGGTTGAAATAGTTTCTAATGCAGTTGAAATATTTTCTAATCTGGTTGAAATATTTTCTAATCTGGTTGAAATAGTTTCTAATGCAGTTGAAATATTTTCAAATCTGGTTGAAATAGTTTCTAATGCAGTTGAGATAATTTCAACCAGATTTGAAAATATTTCAACTGCATTTGAAATTATTTCAACCGAATTCGAAAATATTTTGCGACCCGACTTTGGGTCCACGTATCTCGGGGTCACTTAGTGATATAAACCCCAAATTTGGAGAGGTTGTAGTGCTAGTTCTACTGTGTTTGCATACCAAATTTGGGGCTTCTAGCTATAAGTGGCCCCGAGATATGTGGCCCCAAAGTCGGGTCACAAAATGTCAAGCACTTTTCTGCAGCAGAGAATGACATTTTTCGACCCGACTTTGGGGCCACATATCTCGGGGCCACTTGTAGCTAGAAACTTGAAATTTGGTATGCAAACACAGTAGAACTAGCACTATAACATATCCAAATTTGGGGTTTCTATCACTAAGTGACCCTGAGATATTTCGAATTTCGTCCGCGATTTTTCGATTCGAAAAAAATTCGGATTCGGTAAAATTCGTTAGTATTGTAATTCGGTAATTCGGATGCATCCGAATGTCCGAATAATGAAAAATTCGTCCGAATTTCGATTCGGAACATAACGAAATGCACATGTCTACAAACCAGCGGGGAACCAGCAGGTGACCAGTGGGGAGATCATACTTTTATGTTTTCATATTTTATTTTCTTATTTTCATGTTTTCCGATAACTAGTGAACTGAGGGCACAAGGCAGAATGGCCAGACAAACTCAGACTAGTTGAGTACAATTGAGTACAACAAGTGCATCAAGTAAAGCAAGCAAGCACTATAAGTTCAACAAGTGTACCGTGCCTGAACCGATATTGGTGTAGATATTGGTGTAGATATTGGTGTAGGTATTGATACCTAGTACAGGGTAGCCGAGAGCCGGGAGCCGGGAGCCGGGAGATAGCCAGGAGATAGTCAGAAAATAACCGGGAGGTAAACCGCCTGCTTACTACTATCTGCTACCATCAGTACCGTCACTGCTGTTACCTCTGAATCCCGTCGCTGCCTCGATCTTCGGTCCTGACTCTGGGTACTGGGTCTGGCGATCCTGGCGGTCCCGCTGTCAGCCCTCCTGGGCTGATAAGAAATGTGAGGATATGTGTAGATAGAAGCGCTTCAAGCTTCAGGCAACAGCGGAGACAGCGGAGACAGTAGAAACACAATGGAAACACAGTGGAAAACAATGGTGTCAGCGGTGCCAGCGGTATCAGCGGTATCAGCGGTGTCAGCGGTGTCAACGGCGTCAGAGGTATCAGCAACCATCAGCGGTCGGCGGTCAGCCAGCTTCACTGGTGTCAGCGGTGTCAGCGGTATCAGCGGTGTCAACGGCGTCAGAAGTATCAGCAACCATCGGCGGTCGGCGGTCAGCCAGCTTCACTACCCCTCACTAGGCATCAGGTGATCACATAACCATCATGATCCACAGCTGAGTCCAGATCTCTGCGGGAGCCCGGAGCCTGACTAGCACGCTCTCTCCTCCATGCTCAGCCACTCCCCTTGATTTAACTGAGGTTAAATTACACACAAGGAGCCAGTGACGTGAGCCAGAGGAGCTCGCAGACAGACGGCGAGGCTGTGAGGAGAAGCAAGCCTGACCAATCCCCACTTCATATGATGTTACATGACGGGCGGTTTGTGAGTGCATAGTTGTTGTACCTTAGTGTGTCTCTGGTTTAAACAGGCATACACTATTGTATGTTTTTTCCTTTTTTCTTATATATCCGGTGGCCGAGAATATTGGATCCTACGGCAATTGACTTACAGAGAATGTGAATACCTGCTGCCGTGGATTGAGTAGTAAAAAGCAGGGAGGACTGTTTCAGATTTTATTTTCACTGTATGTCCTTTGTCTTATTTATTCATTTTCCAACGGTCGGATATTTATTTATTTATTTATGAGTGATATTGTTATTTGTCTGTTTGATGCACTGTGCAGCATCTACTCATTTAATTATTTATTTTTCATTTTTATCCAATTTTGTGCAGCATCCATTGAATTAATTATTTATTTATTGAAATATTTATGTTCTGCCTTATACACCTTTTGGAGATATTCACAGGTTGATTTATATATTTTGGATATATTTATATAATTATTTTAAGCACTGGCACAGATGCATTGCTATTAAGGTTTATTTACCATTGGCTTACAGCGCATGAGGTTTCATTCAATATCCTCATTATAACACTATTTGGATTAATTATTATTATTAGTAGTAGCACTTTTATACACTCATACACAGTTGTTTGGCACATTTGCAATGTGATGCACTTTATATTTATATTTATAGCTATTAGTGCATTCATTTAAAATTTATTCATTACATTGTCACAGTGAGAGATCACCTATTGGTTGCAGCTTGTAGATTGGTTTGAACGCTGATTAGGATTTGATCATATGAGCGCTTGAGTATTTTATAATTTTAAAACAGAAAGGAATATGGCCTGCTTTTTGCTGCTTGCTAAAATATTTGCAACATGCCATAAAGCCTTTGTTAATAGGCTGTTAGCCTGGGAGATGTCGGACTCATGGGTGTAATAAACACATTGGGTGATTTTTTTGAATCCAATGTCTGAATCTTCAATATCTGGAAGACCAATTGCACCTGCTTGCCCCATCCATGGGGCTTCAGATCAGGGATGTAGAGTGCTTAGGGCTGGAGATGTGGATTAGCCCAGAAGCAGAGCGGAACTCCGGAGTTAAGTGACCATCTTGCCGAGCAGTCGCCACGCCTCCTCAATTTATTTTTATTTTTGATCAGAGTCTTCCTTTAAAGTCACAGCAGTGCCAAGGATTTCTCTCTGTAAGAGGATAGTCACATTCACAGTAGAAAGACGCCTTTGTCAACATAATTTTATTTCCCAACTAAACCAGCTGTCAGCTCGGTATTCTACAAATAGTTCAGGTAAATATATAACTGGGCATAGTGATAAAACAAAGTCAACAGAAGCATCAGAAACAGCAATCATATAAAGAAGGTATTTCCAGTCTCACAGCAATCAATAGGATCCACAGTTAAATGCTGAGTATAAAGCCTCATACACACGATCGGACCGTGGACCAACTTTCCCGTGGATTTTTGTCCAAAGGGCGTTGGCCCCAAGTCGGTATTGCATACACACGGTCGGACTTTTTAGGCAACAAACACGAATGTAGTGACGTTACAACGTACTGACGACACTTCAATAGAGGCCGTTCAATTCTCTCACGTCACCCTTCGGGCTCCGTCTGCTAACTTCGAGCTAGTAGACAATTGGTCAGTGCTGATTCGCGGTTTTCGGTCCGTGTTTGTTTCAGACCGCTTTGGCCAACCAGCCATGTTGCGCGATCCGAGGAGAGAGCGTGCTATTTATGGGCTTGGAGTTATTACTCAAGCCCAGTCTAGAAATAATCGCAGTAGTGGAATGAGGAGTGTTTGGGCCAAAACTCGGCTACTTAATCGTGATCAATTTAGCCATATGCCCTTGCTGCAGGAGAATAATCCGAACGATTTCCATAATTATCTCAAAAATGACGGACTCCTGCTTTCAGCAACTATTGTCCTTGCTGTCCCCCTATATTGTGAAGCAGGACACCTGCATGAGGGTTGCAATTCCAGCAGAGCAAAGGTTCATAGCCACTTTGCGTTATTTGGCGACAGGGAGGAGTCTCCAGGATATAAAGTTTACTACTGGTATCCCTCTAGTACTTAACACTGTATTTATTATGCTTCCTTCATTACCCTAAACACTGCCTAAAATGTGTCCCAATATTATTCCTGCCCTTAAAAAGAGTCTCTTTTTTTGTGTTTGAAACACTTTTTTTTACCCCCCCCCCCCACAACCCCCAACCCCCAAAAAAATAAAATAGAATAAAATATTTAAAAATGCAGAGTCAACCAATACAACTGCTCTATCTGCAGATTTAGCTAAACACATACACTGTGTACCTTATTTTTTGAGTTAAGATTGTTGCCTAAATGTAATGAAATGGCCTGCCTGATTAGCTTCAAAATGTACAAATTATACTTTCATCATGATTAATTTCTCATTATGAATAGCTCCCAACATCCCTGTGCTGTGCCAACTTCCTTGCTTTTTAACTTCATCTTAACAAATACTCATAATTAATTATACTTTTTATTATTTTGTACAATGTATGTCAAAATGTGTCTAGATTTTGACAATGTGCATTCATATTTTTGTTTTATACCACTTCTTACCTGTCCACTGGCCTGATAATCTTGTAAAGATGGATGGGTTAGCCAAATTAAACTTCAATTTTAATGCATTTAGTTCTCATGGAAGTGTTGAGATTTACTTGTCCAAAACAGATACCCATTCAACTCCCCCCTCCTAAGATTTTTATAATGTGCCACCAGAGGGGGTGAGGGACCATATAATTGTACCTTTTCTTTTGGTTTTAAAATGCACTTTTAAATGTTAGAATATTATTTTGTCCCACAATGTTTGTGTCAAATATGGTTGCAATTTTATGTACTCTGATATTCATTTTTTTTATTTGTTTTACTCCACAGTTTCCTTCAAACACCCAGGAATGGAAGGATGTTGCGGCCCAGTTTGCCAATTCATGTGATTTCCCCAACTGTGGAGGTGCCATTGATGGCAAACATGTGAGGATAGTCCCACCGCCAAACTCTGGATCGTATTATTTTAACTACAAAGTGCTTTGCAGCATAGTTCTGCTTGCTGTGGTGTCAGCCAAATATGATTTTTTGTATGTTGATGTTGGGATGAATGGGCGTCACTCTGATGGAGGTGTGATGATGCATACCGAATTCTATGACCGGCTGCAGAAGGAACCTTAAATTTGCCACCTGCTCAGGACAATATTGAGGGTCTCAATTTTGTGTTTGTGGCAGATGATGCCTTTTCTTTGGGGGAACATATTCTCAAACCCTTCCCAATGCGTAATCTAACCTCGGAACAACGCATTTTCAATTATCGGCTCTCTCGTGCCCGAAGGGTAGTTGAAAATGCCTTTGGCATTATGTCCAGCAACTCCAGTAACTGCCATCAACTTGGGAGAATATAAAATCAAATCATGTGGTGTTATGCTGCTGCATCCTCCACAATTTTTTAAGGAGGAATGCTTCCAGCTACATTGCCTTAGGGCAAACAGATGAGGCTTTTTCAGGACCAGCAGAAGAGACTGTGATGCCAGCACTTGAAAGTGCACGTGCTGGTTTTGGCCTCCAGAATGGGCGTTTTGTCCGCCAACAATATAAGGAATACTTTGTTGGTCGAGGGGCAGTGCCTTGGCAGCAAAATGTTATTGCTAATTAGTAAATATTGTACTTAATAAATAAAATAATCTTTAATTTAAACTACTGTTGTCTGTGTTTCTTATATGTTTGCAAATAGCCATGATCTCTGTCCTTTTTGCCACTAGTTTGAACCAACCTGATGTGCAACATGAGGAATCCATCTCAATTCTAGCTAACTTTTATATTGTGCTGTATCTCGGCTATACACATTTTAGAGTACATGGTCAATGCAACTACAACAACGTAACAAATATACTGATATTGAGCATTGAAATAAGAAGCCACACATTGTTTTTCTTTCAACTTTTTTTAATCTGTGCACATTCACATGTGCCTTTTAATCATTTAAGATTGTTTGTGTTGATTTTTTTTTTGAACATCAAAATATATATTTTTTTTTGGATAATTTTTTTTGAACATCAAAAATTTTTTTGATTTATTTTTTTGATTTATTTTTAAAATTGTTTTTTATTTTTTTGCTGTGCAAAATATACATTTTTAAAAAAAAATAAAAACAAACAAAATTGCATGGATGGAAGGGCCTGGAAAACTCGCTATAGAATGTACCTCATCCCGATTTGAATGATGATTGGGGAAGGGGATTATAACGGTACTAATAAAAGAAGGACGTGATTTTTTGTTAAAATTTAGCAAAAACATTTATTCAATAGAAAGACATATAGATCAGTGTACAATACACAAACGAAGAATAAAAAAGGTGGATCAGACAACAAGAGGCCCGCTGGTGGACAGGGAAAGAAAAGGGTCTCATTGTTGGCTGAATCACCGAGGGTAAACTAGCATCTTGACCAACAAATATAAAGATCTATGCAGGTGTAGATTAAGGGTACAATTTTGTTCTCAGATGTAGACGACCAACATGTTTCCCCAAACATTGGCTTCTTCAGGGTCACTAAGACATTTTGTACCCATATAAGTAATCTAATAAATATGAGAAAAACATTAGTGATGTATATTCACAAAACAATATAGCGGAATTTGAACAGTGTTTACATTGCAGGTCAAACTAAGCTGCTCCTCATCCATGCCCCGAATGGGAGCCCCAAAAAGGCAGATTTGCAAAGCGACACATACCGTCAGACCAAGGAACAGGGCCAGATCAACACCACTGATAAAGTTGAGTAATGATGCCAGAGAGGAAAAGCGCTGCAGAGGGCGTATATAAAACCTCATGGAAGACAAATGGATTGTGTTGTGAAGATTAGATAAAGCTGGTTTCACATCATTTGAATACCAGCACCTGGCAATTATAGCCCATAAATAGATAGAACACTTACCAAATAGGTATAAGCAACAAGTATAGGCGGCGCCAGAGTTTGGAGATGGATATAGGGTTGTATATAGGTAGTATGGTTATAAATGCTGTAACAGAGGGAAAGAAAAAGACATCCTTGTACTAGGTTGCAAAAAAGAGCCAGATGGTAATTGGGTTTGGTTAGGTTGGCTACTTACTCATCCAGCCAATTATGGCAGAGATATAGGTAGATAAGGCAAAAAGCCTAAGGTTGTTTTGAAGTATTGCTGTCCAGGAATGAAGTAGCCCGTCCACAAACAGAGATAGAAAAAAACTTTCTGCATAGGAAAACAGTACCAGATCAGTATAGGCTCAAGGTTAAAAAATAGCAAGGAGAAAGGGTGATAAAAAGCTGACCTTTTATACCAAACGTCCAAGTATGCTGGCGCCTCAGAATCCAACACCATATGGTGTGGATATGCAGGTTATATACGCCCCCCAACACCTGACCGTAATTGCTTGTGATCAGGTGGCGGGCAAAAAGTACCTCGTGCGCATGCGCGAGAACGGATGCGCCATATTGGCCTACAACACCCATAATTCCCATTAGAGGATGCGCGCGCAGCACACAGCACTCGCACCGCTAAGGGATTGAGCCAAAGCAAAGGCCGCTCAGAGGATGTATTGTGTACTGTGGTTAGATAGCGGAGAATGTCGGCAGACAAACAGCGCTAATGACAGTCAGAAAACCACATTGGTTAAATGCTGTATATCATTAGGATGGATAGAAGGGGCTATAGGTTACTAGATGCAATTAGTAAAGGATGTCTTAGGCCAAATTAAGAGGTAGAAAGGGTTAGGAAAGATACCACCTAACCCTTGGGTGCCCATACAGAGCCAATGCTAACGGACACCAACCAGACAGAAATGATGTACCGGGGTGTATGTATCTGGACAGGTGATGGCCCAACTCAGAAATCGCAAGCAAATCGCAAATCACAAAGATTTTGATGATTTTAAAAATAATAAAATGTATTCTTGGCAACAAGGACCATTAAATTCAGACATAGATAGAGAGAAACCAAGAGGTGTCACATCAGCGCACCCAATAAAAAATTCAAATTCCACTCCAGCTCCAAAACCCAACCCTCCATGGATAGACGAAAGGGATCAATATGAAGAAAATTTATATATGAACTCCCCAACCTATTATTCTACTCCGGTACAAAGAGGGAAAGGGAAGAACAAGGGAGCTAGAGGGAACAACCAAAAAACGCATTATCAACAACAATCGCATGGGATAGTCACACAGAACAGATTCCAACCAATTTACAATTATGAGGAGGAATCTGATTCTCGACATTTGCCGCGTCCTTTTTTAGGGAGAGGCCGGGGGGGGGGGTCATCAGAGGGGCCGGGGGTACCCCTCACACAGGGGACGACCTCCAATGCAGGCTCAACCCCCCTACTACCCAAGGAACCCACCAACCTATCCAAGGAATCCACCAACACAAGGGCAGTACAAGGAACACAACCAAAGGGAAGACTATCCACAAAAACCCAAAGAATATACACAACCACCACCGAAAAAAGAAAACACAGAGGATGTAGGGCAGGACTTAAGGTCCAGCAAAAGAAGAAGAGGGTCAGAATAGGAGGTATTTTTAATTTAACAGAAGTAAACCTGACCCACAAAGAATTGAACATTTTAAATCTGGGGCTCAAATGTGGTAAAAAAAAACCATTAACAAATTCAATGTTTACATAGACATACATTAATATATCAGGAAAATAAACATAAAAAAGTATTTCCTAGGAAATAGCACCACTAATGAAATAAGTAGTGCTAAAGAAACCTCTGCGAATGATAAGTCCATGATCATCAACAGCGGATTAAAGAACAAATCACTTTTTAACCCACCTAACAATCCCAATCACCACGTAGAAGTATTTAAGGGATTGATACTACAAGACCTCGAAACACTAAAACCAAAAAAGGAACAAAACATAAAACATGTTGAAGAAGGTATAAAACTTCTGGAAAAGCGTAAAGACATAACAGTCAGACCAGCTGATAAAGGTGGCGGGGTGGTACTACTATCCAAAGACTTCTACCATGGACAAATCCTGGAGCTGTTGGAGATGTTATCAGATAAGGAAACCTATAAAACACTAAAAAAGTATCCCACACAACCCTACAGAGATCATCTGGAAAAACTAATAGAGATGGGCTCCCGCACAGGAGTACTCTCCAGCAAAGAAAGGAGATATTTACTGCCCACAAGTAGCCGTGTCCCCACTCTCTATACTCTTCCAAAAATCCACCAGGACCCGATTAATCCACCTGCTAGACCTATTGTCAACAGTATTGAATCTGTCTCGTCCAGATTGGGACAATATTTAGACACCTTTTTGCAAAAAAGCGTAAGAGAAACTAAATCCTATTTAAGGGACACAAAAAATTTCCTCAACACCCTACAAGAAGTAAATCTAGAGAATAATGAGCAAATCATCCTCGTAACAGCAGATGTGTCATCCTTATATTCTATCATACAACACGATGACGCTCTGTTAGCCCTTAATTGGGCATTAAGTAAACGAGATGATCTTTCTTTTAATCAAAAAATGTTTTTAAGAAATGCTCTGGATTTTGTTTATCACATAACTATTTCTGGTACGGAGGTGATTTTTATTCCCAACAAAGAGGAGTGGCTATGGGAGCCAAATTTGCCCCAAGTATTGCAAACTTATTTATGGCTGAATGGGAGGACAAGATCATTTTTAATAACCAGCGACCAGAACAGTTTTTTTATAAACGTTTTATCGATGATCTGTTTTTTATATGGGCAGGGTCCTATCTTAGCTTGGAAGTGTTTGTAAACGGTCTTAATAACAACAACAACAATATCAAATCAACGTCTTCTTGGGATTTTAATGAAATTTATTTTTTAGATGTCACAGTTTATCGTAAACATAACAAATTGGAAACCAGTGTTTTTAAGAAAACCGATTGGAACAGTTACTTACCGACATCCAGTGGACACCACCCACTCTGGTTAAAAAATATTCCGAAGGGTCAGATAATGCGAGTGAGAAGAAACCGCTCAGAAGAAATAAACTGCATTGAACAATCGAAAATCCTAACTGAGAGGTTTGAAGCAAGAGGTTACAACCCTGATAAATTACAGAAAATTGTAGAAGAAGTAAATCTGATACCAAGACCTGCAATCCGGGAAGAAAGGAACAATGAATCTGCTCCTACAAACAAACGAAATTTAGAGTGGTCATTTATATCAGGTTTTCATGCCCAGTATCAAGAAGTCGAGCAGATTTTCAAAAAACACTGGCATATTTTGCTTTTAGACAAAAAACTGATGACATCTTTACCTCCCGCACCCCAGTTTATTTACAGAAGAGCGCCCAATTTCGGTGACAAAGTGGTGAAAAAAGTGATCGACCCCCCAAAAAAACCACCCACATTTTGGGAGCAAAATGTTTTTTTTGCATGCAGGAAATGTAAGGCTTGTCGGGAGGTGTCGAGACCTATTAGAAAATTGGAAAATTTCACGTCCACAGTCAACAACAATACCTTTGCAATCAAACAGTTTGTTACGTGTAACAGTATGCATGTGGTTTATGCTCTAAAATGTCCGTGCAGGCTTATGTATATAGGCCGCACGAAAAGACTACTACGAGTCCGCATAGCTGAACATGTACATATTATAAAAATCGGTTTTAAAGATCACAACGTTTCTTTGCATTTTAAGCTTAAACATAACATGGACCCCAAAGGATTACAGTTCTGGGGCATAGAGCAAGTACAGCCCCATTGGAGAGGTATGCATATGGTCCGCGAACTTTCAAAGCGCAAAACCCAATGGATATATTTGCTGGATGTACTTGCTCCTAAAGGATTAAATATTGAGCTTGACATAAATTGCTTTATAAGCGACACTTAGCCTCCTACTAACAGTATCTTATATAGTGTCACCATTTAGCCCCTACACTAACAAGTTTTGGTACACCATTTTATGTCTATGCCAGCTGATTTTATGTCATTGCGATTGCTCATGTGATTCACATATATGTTTAGGGATATTAATATAAGATAGTATGAACGAATAACGGGAGTTAGTTTACAGTCATTACTGCCCACTTACCTTCTAGAATCATTTTGGTATTTATTGGTTTCTCTTTTATTTTCATATTTTTTTTTACCATACATTTATTAATATATTTATAATATATATATATATATATATATATATTTATATATATAATTTTATTGCTAATTTTACAAATATATTTTTTTTAGCATTACATTTAGAACTTTTATATATATATATATATATATATATGATTTTATACTGTACACCTATACTGAGGTATACGGTTTTAATATCCATATTGGATAACAGCCCACATGATTTATTAATTTCTCTTATCCTTGTCCACTTTTAATATTTAAATAATAATATTTTAATATTTCAATATATTAATATTTTAATATTTAATATTTCAACATTTCTATATTTTAAAATATATATTTTTTTTCTTATCATCTGCTAATAACCCAATTTTAAATAGTTTTTATTAAATTATTTATACACATGCAGACGAATAAGAAACATATCCTAGACCGCATTGCATATATATATACACTATTTTTATATTCATGTTCCTTGAATATCTAATCAACTATATGCAATGTGGAAGTATGGGTGACAGTCAAATGCATTGTGGACTATACTAGGCCCATACATTATTTAGGATAATTACTTTATAACTATAATACTTGTCTTACGGCATGTAAATAACTCTGCCGACCTAATTAGTACACTTGGGCATATATACCCACATAATGCCTTAATTTTGATATATATTTATGTATTTTTATATTTGCGCCTTGCAGTGAATAGCATCCATAAGTCACCCATATATTCCATATATGTCACAATTGTTTTACATTGCGTATGTGCACTACTCCATTTAAGTCCATATAGCCGGTTTTGTTATGACACTTCGGTATTTGAATGTATGACATAACTACATATTGTGTTTATATTGCTGTTTCAATATGCTGGGGATGGCGCTGTGCCTCTTTAACAGTGTCTGCAATAGACCTCTAGCGTCCAAGGGATCGGTCTGCGGCGTTGTCGCCTATTGGGAGATTTTCTAGCTCCCCTATTGGACGGCCGCTCCATCCCTCAGTGTATTTATACATCACTTCCTGCCTGATGACCTACGCCCTTGAGAAGAAGTCGGAAATGACGAAACGCGTCAGTGCGTAGGTCAACAGGAAGTGACGTCACGACGTATGCGTTCCACTGTGTGCGCTCCATTGATTCCGGACAGGAAGGACGCCGCTGTCTCATACAGCGGAACCAAAGGCACCATATCCGGCTCAGTGCAGCGGTACAGGCACAGTACCAACCATACATTTATCCAATGCTCTTTTTATTATTGATTTTGGTACGCAGAACTTACTAAGGGGGATTTTTATGTTATAAAGGGAATTTGTTTCAATAAATATATTTTAAGCAGTATTACGCTATGTGGCCCAACATTTGTTTCCATACATGATTTAATGACCGCGCTGGTGGAGATTTGATCGGGTGATGCTGGAGGAGAAGGTTGATATTCTGGTTAAATGACCACGCTGGTGGAAATTTTATCTGGTGATGTTGGAGGAGAAGGCTCATATTGATATTAACTACAGGCTTGCATAAATTATATTTCTGGTGAGTGTACCCCCAAAAGGGGACGATCCTCTCACGCGGTGAAGTCTATGGTGGATGGTTCGAATTACTCACTAAATATCAGCATAGAACTGTATTTCACATCAATATAGAACTGTCACTACTGGAATATTGCTGATTCATCGTATTGGAGTGCATTTTCTAACATGTGGACTTTTAGCCAATTTTAAGACACGAAGTGCAATTCATTAATCAATTATTTACTTATTTATTGATTCATATATTTATTTATTTTCATTTACGCTCACTTTTTTATTTTTTTGTTGATTCATATATTTATTTATGTGATCACTACAAATCCTTATTTTAAGTGAGTTTTCACATTAGCTTACAGTCCTGTTTACGCCTTGCTTTTGACTTGCTTCAGCTTTGCTTCAAACATTATACCCCGTGTAACTTTAGTGGTGTTTCAAAGCTTCTTTAAAGCCTCCATAGAAGTCTATGGCAAAGCTTGCTTGAAGTCCCACCAAAGCCTCATTGAAGCTCCACCAAAGGCTCATCAAAGCTCCACCACAGCCCCACCAAAGTACCAAGCAAAAGCAAGGTGTAAACAGGACTGTAAGCTAACCATTTTATTTAGTGATAGGAGCTTTGACTGGCGTTCAGAGAGCTTTAACAAAGTGTGTCCAAAGCCATGTTTTGAAGCGAGCGTAAACTAGCCCTAGCAGTAAATAACAGAAGTGACATGGCTGGGGCCCGATTGTAAGGTTCCCACAGTAGTTATGACTGAAACTTGGACCAGACTATGAGTTATCCACTCCTTCCCTTCATGCGCCACCCCACTTCAGCCCTGGAGTGGGCAGCAAAAGGGGGGGGGGACGCAGCTGGGAGCGGGGGGGGGGGGGGGGTGAAAGAGGAGAAGTCAGGTCGGTAAGGAGAGTAATCTCCAATAGACTCATCATGTTCCATTAACAAGAGAACGTTGAGAAGTTGATATACACAAGCCTTGAGAATGGAGACAAATGGATGGATTAATTAAGGTCTGTCTGGGCTGGCAGAAAGAATAACATATTGTCAGTAAAATAAAAGAAATACAATGCACAACCAGATGGGGGGAGTATCACAGGTATACAGAATGTCTCAGGTAGTATTTCTGGGGTGTCTTCTTGAGATGCATATAGTCACTGTTGGAGTAGGTTAGAGAAATACACCCTTAGGTCGGAATGTAGGTCAATGTGAACAGAGACTGTTTTTTTTTTGTTAAAGCAGAGGTTCACACAAGAATTGAACCTCCGCTTTTCGAAACCCTCCCCCCCTCCGGTGTCACATTTGGCACCTTTCAGGGCGGGGAGGGGTGCAGATACCTGTCTAAGACAGGTATTTGCAGCGGGAGCAGCATGGGAGTCTACGCCTCTTCCCGTCCCCCTGCACTGTCTGCTGGGACACACAGTGACCATTCCGATTGCGCAGCGCGTCTCCCGCATGCGCAGTAGGGAACCGGGAAGTGAAGCCGCTAAGGCTTCATTTCCCGATTCCCTTACCGAAGATGGCGGCGGAAGATTCCGAGGACCGAGGGACGGTTCGGCCTCGGGTGCCGACATCGCTGGACCCTGGGACAGGTAAGTGTCCTTATTTTAAAAGTGAGCAGCTGCAGTATTTGTAGAAAAAAAAAATCTGTGGGATTTCTGCTTTAAATGCACTGGGACACAATTTGAAGGCAATGGGGAAATTAATATTTTGCGTTAAACATTGAGGACTTTCATTCGTATTTACTGAAAAATTGCCATATGCTAAAATATATATTTCAACTTTAAATATTTTCTTTTAAATTCCCATCAAATCTGGTGCAGAAATTTCATCTCAGGCTTATTGTAGGAATATTTACACTGGCAGAGAAAAGGCAAAAAGCAAATGGGAGCAAAACCATTAGTCTTTATTCCTCTTTTAGTGTGCTGATTACATTGATCAAAGCTCTGACAGTGTCAAGCTTTATTTTTTCTCCTCTCCTAGTGAGTTATCTTAAATAAATTTAGAGTTTTGACAGTCTCTTGTTCAGTTCATGGGTATTTGCATGTGTTATGGGGTGGAGCAGTGACTGCAGAGAGAAATACTTCTTTAGTGACAGTGTGGTATGATACTCTTCAGGATATAGATAGTCAACTTCTGCCGCACAAAATAGAAATAATTTTGCAGGTAGCTAGTGGCCATAGTCTGAAAATGTAGTTATATTTTTGATCAGAGTCTCGCTTTAAAGCGTAACTCCACTTTTGTTGAGAAAAAAAACATTCCACCAGGGTGATCTATGTACATTGCAAGAATTTTAACAAACTTTGTTGCAGATTCCTACCTTTTGTTATTCTGAAGAAATCACTGTTTGTTCCTCTGTGCCAAGTGAGTCTGATGGGAGTGGTTTCATAATTATCAATCAGCTGCTGCAGCTGCAGAGCTCTAATGAATAAAGCTACAGGGTCCCTTTAGACATGATTTCCTGTTGGGAGTATCTCACCAAAAATTATTTTTTTGTTGCAGAGGATGCCAAAAAATCTGACTTGTATCTTAGTGCAGACTTCTGGGGAAATCAGTGAGCCAATTACACAAGCAGGAAATGTTTCTGGGGGGAATTCTGTACACAGAAGACCACCTCCAGGTAGCCATATTGCATTGCATTTACAGAAAATAACAGTTGCTGCAGATTGTAAAGGAAAAGTAATTTTTAATAACATTCAATTACAATATGACTTGTGTCGCAAGTATTTATGCTATATTGTTGTTTTTTTATATGCATTTTTTTTTTCCCATGAAAGTGGACTTACCCTTTATTTCATATATTTTAATTATGTAGTTTTTCGGACTTACCCTTTAAAGCCACAGCAGTGCCAAGGATCATAACATTTTCTAAGAGGTTAGTCACATCCGCAGTAGAAAGATGCCTTTGCCCAACATAAATTTTATTTCCCAATGAAACCAGCTGCCAGCTCAGTATCCTACAAAAGAGGTCAGGTAATATATAACTGGACAGAGTAATAAAACAAAGGCAACATTAGGATCAGAAAACAGTAGTCGTATAAGGAAAAGATTTCCAGTTGCACAGCAATCAGTAGGATCCACAGTTAAACGGTGAGTACAGGGGTGTACTATGGGGTCCCATGGTAAAATGTTGATGGGTCCCTGGCTAACTCTCTTTTTAGCAGGTTGCATTTTCAACTGTGGCAAGCTTGTGTTCAAGTATATCTAAATCAAGAGTAGGCAGCAGAATAACTGTCAGCATTGTCAGTGCACTACAAGGAACCAGTGATGCATAGACACCTAAGCAAATATTACTCCTTTGCTACTAGCAAGAGTTTTATTTCCTTTCTATTATGTTTGCCCTCTTTCCTCCTACAATTGTCACCTAATCAAATGTGACATGTCAGCCTCGTCCTGCAGCATCCTGGGATAGTCATGTCACATATCTCAGGAAGTAACAGATAGAAAATTTGCTTAATGTTGCTCTCAAATAAAAGAAGCAACGAAAGGAGACCCTACATGTGCGAGATCTCCTGCTGCGACAACAGGGGACTGGCTGAATTTAAAAGAGAGACAGCCAGCTCCCAATAATGAAGAAAAAAAAATTCTGAGTGGAACGAGAAGTAAACTACAAGAGAAAATGCTGGATGTGATGGCCTTTAGTGTATTTATTATTCTTAATATAGGGAGACGCCTATCAGTTCAGGGAATTTTTTTTGCATGGACAGTACAAGATTTGTTCTAAGACCAAAGATGGGGGAGGGGGCATGAGGGGCAAGTTCCCATGGGCACAATGTTTCCATGGGGCAAAAGGGTGCCAAGTGGCAAGCTGTGCCCTCCTCTTCACATGCACGCCCTGCCTTTCATTTTGCCACTATTCACAATCAGCTCAACACCCAGTAGGAAGGTCCCATGACATCACTAGGACTATGCGGGTCCATGTGAAACCTGTCTGGTGGACCCAGATGCTGAGACAAGCATGGTGACAGATAGGAGTGAGAATCCAGCTGCAGAAGAGGATTGTACACGCACAAAAAGAAAAAAAGGGATGCCCACCTGACATCTTAATCTGGGCACCGGATGACCTTGTCCCAGCACTGGATATACAAGTATGTTGCAAATGGTTAACAACCAAGTACACAAGTCTGTTTGATAACTGTCGACATTTTTACTCTGTCAAGCTAACCCTTTAAATTGTTCAGTTAAAGAAGTTGAAGTCTGAACAAACATTGTTCCTATTTTACCAACAACCATGTATACAGAGGTTTATCATATTGATATTTAATTTAATGAATTGCATATGATGAACCTATGCATTTCACAGCCGCTTGTAGAATTAGTTGTGTTTGAATTGATATGCTGACTCCAGTCCTTTATAAATTTCCAGAGTTGTCAAGAAATATCCTATTCATTATGGCTCCACATGTTTCTGAGCGTACATTTAGTTATGAGGCTGTGCTAACCAACATCTCTTCTCAAGAACCCATTCTGAGCACTTCAAATCCAGCTCCCATAGAGGTTACCCAACCAGTGTCCAGTGTGTATGACGTCTCTCAAGCTCCTCCGGTTGTGAACATGTCTACTGCAGTTCCACAGTGGAATGTCTTTGTTCCTTTGCCACGAGTTCCAATTCCAACCACTTTTTATCAGACCTTTCTGAAAGGAAAGCCATTTGCACTAGGTGTAAGTACTAAAGTCTTCTTGGGCTTTCTTGAGCCAATGTCTAACATTCTCTACTCTGATGCTCATTTTGTAGTTAAAGCGGGTGTTCTAGTATGAATACATAATTAAAATGTGAGATTTTTTTTTTTACAATGGCTCCAATTCATGAAACTACAATATGACTTAAAGTAGAATTATGGGAAATCTATAAAATCACATACTGAATGTAATAAAGGCTGCCTATTGTAGTAAGACTAGACTATTTTTCTCAGTACCCCATAGAACTTTTTGTAAATGCCTATTGATCAGTAGAACAATTGGATAGGCACTGCCTTTGCTAGGGTGTCAACACTCGTCCTTCTGCAGTGAAATCATTGCAGTGTTGTCACACTTGCTGCTTCTGAATCTGCTTAGATGTTGTCGCCAGTGATAGCACACCTAGCTTTGCCTCATTTCTCTACCTGTAGAAGCTTAGTGAAATGAAGTCCTACTTAGTCCATCTCAGTGCATAAAGTATAAATGTATTTCTTTTAGACATTTGACGTGCCAAAAAATCTTGTTAAAATATGTGGCAACATTGGCTGAGTGCTGTCATGATGTCATCCTCAAATTCTAAACATTTGATTCAAAACGGAGTAGGACTTTAACATAAAGTACCCTGGAACTTGTTGACAAAACCCCCACCCCCCCCCCCCCCCCAAAAATACAAAATTAAATAATTTAATAATACAAAAGATATATGGCATATATCATAACACACATAACATAATAAAATCACTGAGTTTGGACCCAACTTTTGACGGGAGGAGAAAAGTATTTATAGAAGCAGATTTTTTGGGGGGAACCTAATTAACATGTAATTTTTTGCAAAAAAAAACAAAAACTTTTTGCTTGGTAAATGTCATTGCTGCTGCAGCATGTTCTGTACATTATATAGGATTAGGGCACCCCCAGGCATTTTATTTGAAGGAATTGGGCATTTTTAATAATTCACTTTAAGCATCTAAAAACATTAAAAAGGGATTTTTAAAAGCATTGGCACATGTTCTCCAGGGCTGTGCCCACCTTCTTGGTATTTTTGTATACCCCCTTGCCTAGTATCCCAAAAAATAGGAATTTTTATTTATTTTTTAAATAATTTTATTTAATTTATTAAACAAACAAAACAAAACATGACAACACATCATACACATTGAATCTCAAATATATTAGTAGAATAACACGATCCCATCACATTGCATAGCAAAAAAAAAAACAAAAAAAAACAAAGATTATAGTTATTACCAAAGAGAATATTTTATATTTTATCTAGGCCATCCCATGTATCTATTCAAATGTCAAGCCTCACCCCATATACTACGGAAACAGGAGGAAGCAAACAGTGGTCCCCGCTATCACCAATAGACCCAGGTATCCCCTATAGGGAACATCCATACCATGAATCATTACCCCCATCTATATTAGATGCCGTGTACGATTTGTCCAACCACTTTGACCAGACTTTAATCATACTTACTAGGGCAACCCCTATTCCTATAGGTGAAAAAAGGGTTTGTACCCCCCCGAAAAATGATGGGCCTTTAAATTCCCAAAGATACTAGAGATTTTGTTAAAAAATGAGTTGCAATTTTTACATTTATTACATAAAGACAAAAAGACTATGCTTAAAAAATGATCTACATGTGATGATCAATAAAACAAACACTGACAAAAGACAATTACATAATATATTATAACAATGTCTAGTACTGAAAATATGTTAATACAGAGTGGTATCGCTCCAATGTCTGGTAGTAACTTTCCAGTGTCCAACATCCGAGGTAAGTGTTATCGATACCCAACGCATTTCAGACTCCAATTCTTTTCATCAGGGGTAACTATATAGGAGGATTAATATTCTAATAAATAGAAAAGTGCAATGTAATTTTTTGAAACAGAACCATAGTTAAAACAGGCATTATGAGCATGCTGCAATTAAGTTCAATAGAGGAGTAGGGAAAATCAGAGTGTGGAGAGAAGGGATGAAATGGAGAGAAAAACTGCCTAGATGAGAAGAAGAAAGGAGAAGTTTAACCTACCCTGATCAGATGGGTGGCATCATGATCAAGATCAAAAAATGGCGGGTTTGTAGCGAGGCTACGCAAATATATTGTTATCAGTAGATGATCATGACAAGTATAAAGGTTTCGTATAAATTAGTCCCTTGAAGTATTTTTAACCCAGTGGGGTACGATCAGATCAGCTGGTCCTTCCGATAGAAGTTTTTGATAAGGTACATACAAGTAGCTGTGTAAAAGATGAAAACATTTTTAAAAAGGGGAAGTGGACCCTTTATGCCAGGCACATCCAACTGACTTCAAACACCACAAGAAAAGTAAGCCTTAAATAATCTCTCTTTTAGAGAAACAAGAAACGTGAAATCTAATAGAACAGATTGACCTTGAGACATTACTAAATGAACATTACACTTCAACCATTATAACAACTAGAAAGGAAAATTCAACTTTAAAGAAAAAATCCAATAAGTTTCCCTCCCCAAATCTCAATTCCAATTTGGGAGCGTTCCTGACCATGACCACATATGAAATTTGTAGATTTAAACATACCTCCCACCTGGAAAATTTGACTTTTAATGTTTCAATGAGTGGTCTCGGGATCAATTTATACCAGTCTTTGTTAGAAAGGATTTTCATATACATTGTCCTATATTGGTCATTGTTCATTATGACAATATTTCCTCTCTTATCCGAGGGCTTAAAGCGGAAGTAAACCCATCGATTTAACAGTTTAAAAAAAAAAAGGCATGCCGTGAATGCTAACTGCACATTGGCTGTGCTCTCAAGCAAACAGTCAAACCATCCAATGGCTGGTGTCATAACGAATCACATGTGCAGCACCGTGGCAGTTGAAGATTAAACAGAGGCAAAGATGGCAGCTTCCTTGGCTGAAGACGATAGGAGGGTTTACTTCCACTTTAATGGTGAGCGGATGTTGGCTAGTCAAAGATATTAATGCCTGTCTGTCCAAGTCAGTTAAATTGTCCAGGTGGGAGGTATGTTGTCGTAATGAACAACGACCAATATAGGACAATGTGTATGAAAATCCTTTCTAACAAAGACTGGTATAAATTGATCAGTAACCACTTGAGCAAGAATAGTATTAAGCATAGGAATAGTCCCCTGATAAGGTGCTCTACGACCCCTAAATAAAAGTACCTTAAGAGCTTCTGTGGAACCTACCACTGCTGCTTCCAGCAGAGTGGAGGAGTTGTATAGATCTGGGCTTAGCCACCATGTGGCCATAACCAGCTGAGTGGCCAAAAAGTATTTGTATAAATCCGGAAAAGCGAATCCTCCATGTTTACAAGGGCGCATCAGGATACTTAATTTATACCTGGGGTTTTTCGACCCACATAAAAAAGAGGAAGACAGCTGATTTAATCTTTTGAAAAAAGATACATAGAGCCATTGTGGAGAATGTCTAAATAAATACATAAATGTAGGTATAATTTTCATTTTTAAAAGATTTATAGGGATAGGGACAATGGTAGAGACTTCCATGCTTTCAATTTTGACCCAATATCTCCCAGAATTTGAGTCAGATTCAGGAACATAAATTCTGAAGCTTGACAGGAAATTACAACTCCTAAATTCTTGAAATGATCTACCCACTGCAGTGGAATAGCCTTCAAAGCCATACCATGGGCTTCTATATCTATTGGAAACAACAATGACTTAGTCCAATTTACCTTCAGCTCTGTAACCAGGGTCGTTGCTAGGTGGCTAGGGGGCGGTAGTGTCACAGGGTTTTTTGACTGGACGTTGTGTGGCAGGGGGTAAGCTCACTTGCTGGTTGCTACCTGGCTTACCAGTGCCCATCAATGCTGACCACTAAACTCACCTGCCTGACATACATACACTGGTCTACCTACCTATCTGACATACATACACTGGTCTACCTACCTACCTGACATACATACACTGGTCTACCTACCTACCTGACATACCTACCTGACACACACACACTGACCTACCTACCTGACATACACACACTGTCCTACCTACCTGACATACATACACTGTCCTACCTACCTGACATGCACTGGCCTACCCGACATGCACTGACCTACCTACCTGGCTACTAATACAATTGTGCATCCCTGAGACCTGGGGCTTTTCGGGGACCCATTCGGGGACCCAGCCCCCCCCCCACCCTCTCGACGCCACTGCCTGTACTTGTTGAAAATAAATCCAGTATATCTAGGGCCCCTTGTAACGAGGGGCCAGCATCATTTAAAAATAATAGTAGATTGTCTGCATACAAAGCTACCCTCTCCTCCAACCAAGCGATCCACAATCCCTTAATATTTGGGGAAGTGCGTAGAGCCGCCACCACCGGCTCCATAGCAATCGCACAAAGGGTTGGAGATAGAAAGCAGCTCTGCTGAGTTCCCCTAAATAATGAAAAGGAAGATGACAACCCTCCTCCCCTTTTTACTACAGCTGTGGGATTCCTATATAAGACCTGTAACCATTTTATAAATACCATTGCAAAACCCATTCTGCGGAGTACTTCCCACAAAATGGGTCACTCCAGGGTATCAAAAGCCTTCTCGATATCCAAGGAAGCAATGACACTAGATCTTATATTAAGACGTGAAGCATAAATATTAGTATATAATCTCCTTAAATTCACATCAGTAGTCCTGCCAGGCATAAAACCTATCTGATAATATTCGACATCAAAGGTTGTAGTCGTTGGGAGATTAACTTAGTCAAAATCTTGGAATCTACATTCAAAAGGGCAATAGGCATATAAGAAACACAAGAGGATGGTTGTGGATTAAAACTATATGAGCATGACTCATTGATTGTCTGAAGGAGGGAGCCTTGCCAGACTCAGAGTAAAGAGAGACCAATACAGGAGCTAAGAGCTCTCCATGAGCCCTTTTTTAATTTGACAGATTCAGCTCCCAATGAGGGTTTGGATTCAGCATCTGAACTTCTTTGAAGTTTAGAAAAACAGATATAATGTATCCCCACAGGATGGCACTGTGGATACACAGGTAGCTGTGTGCCAACGTCCTAACTGAATTGAGAATAGATTAGCATATATATATAGGCACACCCATAACAAATTGTTTAAAATATAATATCTTTAATGAAAAAAAAAATGAAAACAGCATGTACATACATATAGCTAAAAACATTCCAGCATAGAGCTTAGATGCACTCATACCACCACTAGTACCATTTGTTACCAGATATATACAGATACAAAATTAACTTGATGCGGTTGGTGGTTGAGGCGAAAAAAAGGTTGCTCTACATGTTGCGCACGTTAGCGCTTCTTCAGGAGCTTGAAAATCGAATATACATAAATAAAAACAATGAGTTTTACATCTATTGAAAAAAGATAACTATCACATATGTAATTAATGCATTGCCACCCAGCTGCAGAGAAGCACAACCTGACTGTGGGGGTATATATAACATTGTATTAATTAATAATTGTATAGAAAAAGCACAACATGCAGTCATGTATATATGTATAAAATACTTACAATGCCAAAGTAACGATCATATCAACAATAAAAGCAAATAACATAGCACCATGGTCCCATGACTATCCAAAGGTCTCAATGAGTGGAAAAAAATATCTATAGGAAAGATGGAGTATAACTAAATATGTGACATGTGTTCCTCATTCCAGCACCCGGTGTTGGCTGATGCTTTTCCCCTGTCTGTGTTCACCACGAAGGTGATTGATCTGATCTATCACCTAATATAAGCAAACAGAACACTCCATCCCTTGCTTGTGATAGAGACACTTACCTGCATTGTTCCCGATCAAGCCTCCCATTTGTCGGTCTTGCTTTGCTGTTGGATTTCCCTGTGTATGACCCAGATCGGATATTGGACTATTCCATGAACTCAGCCTGCCTTATTACCTGGATTGTCTTAGAACCATGCTATCTGTCTGCTAAACTGCAAGTAGTCTGTTGTTTGCTCTGTTCTCATGTGGTGGCCAGGCACTATAGCATTGTCTATAAGTCCTGGGGGCAACCAAGTACCTGTAGGCCTGCTTGTCTTAAGGGAAAGGGGGCTGCTATAGGTGAAGCACACAGTAGCTAGCTATAGTGTCTGACCATCTGCATTGAGGTAGATGTGATATTTGTGACAACATGTATACAACACAACCAATGTCTAGTTAACAATAGGTTCAAACTAGTAAACTTACCAATAAATTTGTATAACAATAGCTGACTAATTCACTCAACCCCAAAGGCGGTAATAATAGCCCAGCCACCCGCATGACCCAGATGATATAATATAACAAATTCAAGAGTAAATCATCCACAAAGTTATCAAATATCCAGTGGTCAGGACAGGAGCCTGCTGTGGCTTTGTATCTGTATATATCTGATAAGAATTGGTGCTAGTGGTGGTATGAGTGCCATCTAGGCTGGAATGTTTTTAGCTATATGTACAGGCCATTTTAACATTTTTTAAATTGAAGATAACCTATGTTAGACTTACTGGTAACAGTATTTCTACGAACCTTCCAGGACGGCACACCCCAGAGATGAGGGCTCCTCCCTACAGGAAACACAATCAATTGACAGCTTGTTATAAGTTCCCACCTTTCCCCTTGATCCCCAGTTTGTAATAAAGTTATCCTGAACCGGTTCACAAGGAGAATAACTCCACATAGGTACTCACCACTAGGGATGAGCCGAACCCCCCCCTGTTCGGTTCGCACCAGAACCTGCGAACAGACCTAAAGCTCGTGCGAACTTTAGAACCCTATTAAAGTCTATGGGACTCGAACGTTCAAAATCAAAAGTGCTAATTTTAAAGGCTAATATGCATGTTATTGTCATAAAAAGTGTTTGGGGACCTGGGTCCAGCCCCAGGGGACATGTATCAGTGCAAATTTTTTTTTTAAAAAAACAGAAGTTTTTTCAGAAGCAGTGATTTTAATAATGCTTAATGTGAAACAATAAAAGTGTAATATTCCTTTAAATTTCGTACTTGGAGGGTGTGTATAGTATGCCTGTGAAGGGGCGCATGTTTCCCGTGCTTATAACTGTCCCTGCACAAAGTGTCATTTTTGCAGGAAAAAAAGCTATTTAAAATCACTCGCGGCTAATGAATTGCCAGCTCCCGTAACACAGAGAACAATTCATTGAAAGTCATTGATAAAAAAAAAAAAAAAAAAAAAAAAAGCGTGGGGATTCCCCCAAATTCAATTACCAGGCCCTTCAGGTCTGCTATGGATATTAAGGGGAACCCCGCTTCAAATTAAAAAAAAAATGACGTAGGGGTCCCCCTAAATATCCATACTAGACCCTCCAGGTCTGGGATGGATTTTAAGGGGAACCCCAGCCAAAAAAATAAAAATAAAAAAACGGCGTGGGGTCCCCCTCAAAATCCATACCAGACCCTTATCCAAGCACACAACCTGGCAGGCCGCAGGAAAAGAAGGGGGGACGAGAGCGGCCCCCCCCTCCCTCCTGAACTGTACCCGGCCACATGCCCTCAACATTGGGAGGGTGCTTTGGGGGTCTGTGACCCCTCAAAGCACCATGTCCCCATTTTGATGGGGACAAGGGCCTCATCCCCACAACCCTGGCCATTGGTTGTGGGGGTCTGCGGGCGGGGGCTTATCGGAATCTGGAAGCCCTCTTTAACAAGGGGACCCCCAGATCCCGCCCCCCCTGCGTGAAATGGTAAGGGGGTACCAAAAAAGTGACAAAAATGTTAAAAATGACAGGAGACGGTCTTTGACAATTCCTTTATTAAAACCTTCTTTCATCTTCTATTTTCTGGTCTTCCTTTCTTCCTCTTCTTCATCTTCTTCTTCCATCTTCTCTTCCTCCGATCCGCTTCTTCTTGCTCTGGTCTTCTCGTCCGGCATCTTCTTCCACGGCGTCAGCGTCTCTTCTTGGGCCGCTCTGCGCAATGGGAGGCTCCCGCTGTGTGAGGCTTCGCTCTGGCATCTTCTTCCACGGCGTCGGCCCCCGCCCCCCTCTGACGTCATAGGGAAAGCCATAGGGAAGTCCCCATGACGTCCCCGTGCGTCAGAGGGGGGCGGGGTCACCAGGTGGCCCCGCCCTCCGTTATAAAAGAGCTGTCAGACGCAGCGAAGCCTCACACAGCGGGAGCCTCCCATTGCGCGGAGCGGCCCAAGAAGAGAACGACGCAGTGGAAGAAGATGCCGGACGAGAAGACCAGAGCAAGAAGAAGCGGATCGGAGGAAGAAGAAGGAGAAGACCAGAGCAAGAAGAAGCGGATCGGAGGAAGGAGAAGATGGAAGAAGAAGATGAAGAAACCGAAGGATGAAGAAAGGAAGAAGGAAGACCAGAAGAAAGAAGATGAAAAAAGATTTTAATAAAGGAATTGTCAAAGACCGTCTCCTGTCATTTTTAACATTTTTGTCACTTTTTTGGTGAAATGGTAGGGGTACTTTTGTACCCCTTACCATTTCACACAGGGGGGGCGGGATCTGGGGGTCCCCTTGTTAAAGGGGGCTTCCAGATTCCGATAAGCCCCCCGCCCGCAGACCCCCACAACCAATGGCCAGGGTTGTGGGGACGAGGCCCTTGTCCCCATCAACATGGGGACATGGTGCTTTGAGGGGTCACAGACCCCCAAAGCACCCTCCCAATGTTGAGGGCATGTGGCCTGGTATGGTTCAGGAGGGAGGGGGGGCGCTCTCGTCCCCCCTCTTTTCCTGCGGCCTGCCAGGTTGCGTGCTCGGATAAGGGTCTGGTATGGATTTTGAGGGGGACCCCACGCCATTTTTTTTTTGGCCGGGGTTCCCCTTAAAATCCACCCCAGACCTGAAGGGTCTGGTATGGATATTTAGGGGGACCCCTACGTCATTTTTTTTTTTTAAATTTGAAGCGGGGTTCCCCTTAATATCCATAGCAGACCTGAAGGGCCTGGTAATTGAATTTGGGGGAACCCCCACTTTTTTTTTTTTTTTTTTTTTTATCAATGACTTTCAATGAATGAGCCGGCAATCCATGAGCCGCCAGGGATTCTAAATAGCTTTTTTTCCTGCAAAAATGACACTTTGTGCAGGGACAGTTATAAGCACGGGAAACATGCGCCCCTTCACAGGCATACTATACACACCCCCAGGTACGAAATTTAAAGGAATATTACACTTTTATTGTTTCACATTAAGCATTATTAAAATCACTGCTCCTGAAAAAACGTCAGTTTTAAAAAAAAAAATTTGCATGGACCCAGGTCCCCAAACACTTTTTATGACAACATGCATATAGGCTTTTAAAATGAGCTCTTAAGATTTCTCCCATAGACTTTTACAGGGTGCTTGCGGCTTTTCGAATTTGCCGCAAACACCCCAAATTATTTGCTGAACAGGCGAACAGGCAATGTTCGAGTCGAACATGAGTTCGAGTCGAACTCGAAGCTCATCCCTACTCACCACCTATTGTTCACTCATGTCCCGCCACATAGGGTGGGAAGTAGGCCAGCTGTCCTGGAAGGTTCGTAGAAATATCATTACCAATAAGTCTAACATGGGTTTACAACTATCACCTTCTGGGACGGCACACCTGAGAGGATAATCAAGTAACCACAGGCCTACCTTCTGGCTGAAGGCCAAGTCTTGCTGTGAAAACACTTCCACACGGTAGTGCTTCAGGAATGTATCCTGACTGGACCAGGTGGCTGCTCTGCGGATTTGTTCCCAGGAGGCCCCTGCTTTCTCAGCCCAGGAAGTTGCTTGTGACCTGGTTAAATGGGCCTTAACCTTTGCTGGTGCTGGGACCCCAGAACCCTCATAAGCCATGGAGATAGCTCCCCTGATCCACCTCGAGATTGAGGCTTTGGAAGCCTGCAGTCCTTTCCTTGGCCCAACGTACAAAACTAGTAGATGATTGGATCTTCTAAACTCTTTTGTTCTTTGTAAATAGGTAAGGAGACACCTTCTTACATCCAGGCAATGAAATTTATTTTCTTCCACTCTGTTTTCCTGGCGTTTAAAAGCACTTCTGGGTCATGCTGCTCCTCCAGTGCCACCCACTTCCTGTGATGTGCCCGTGACCTTACCAAAGTGAAGCTTGGAGACGCAGCACTTCCTCCATGCAAGATGGCAGCTGGCGGTGGCATTTTATGCACTTGCAGTGATGGCGCGCACTCCCTGCGGCCAGAGCGCTGGTGCAGCCTTGAGGCCAACCTGTGAGAAGGACAAGCCTGAAGGTTACTTCAGCCCTTCCCGGCTTCCCTAAAACCTGTCTCAACAAAGGACTATCCGACCCTACCTGGTCATTTGGTCTTTAAACAAAATAAACATGCTGCTGTGTTCGGGAGAAACACAATCAATACTGGGGATCAAGGTGAAGGGTGGGGACTTATAACAAACTGTCAATTGATTGTGTTTCCTGTAGGGAGGAGCTCTCATCTCTCAGGTGTACTATCCTGGAAGGTGATAGGAGAAATTATATTTTAAACAATTTGTTATGGGTGTGCCTATAAAGTCAATTTCCATTCTATGATAACCATAATCCCTTCTTTGAAGTTTGCCAAACCCTAATTGAACTGAACCCAGGGCAGTTTGGCTCATCCCCAGTGGTGATAATGAACCAGAGAAAAATTACATTTGTTTCTTAACCACTTGACACCTGGAAGAAGCCTTCACGACCAGGCCATTTTTTTTGTGATACAGCACAGTTACTTTAACTGACAATTGTGTGGTCATGCAACGCTGTACCCAAAAAAGTATATGTAATTTTTTCCCCACAAATAGTGCTTTCTTTTGGTGGTATGTGATCACTACTGAGATTTAAATTTTTTTACGCTATAAACAAAATGAAAACAACAATTTTGCAAGAAAAAAAAAAAAACACCTTTTTACTTTCGGCTATAAAACATATCCCATAAAAAAATTCCCAATAAGCGTATATATTAATTGGTTTACATGAGTGTTATAGCGTCTACAAATTATGGTGTATATATACACTGTCATTTTTTATTTTTTTTATTAATACTAGTAATGGCGGTGATTAGTAACTGATAGTTGGCCTGCGATACTGCGGTGAACAATCGGACACTGACACTTTCTGAGAACCAGTGACACTTACACATGGTCGAAAATTCCAACGGAATAAGTCCGATCAGATTATGTTGTCGGAAAATCCGATCGTGTGTGGGCTCTAGCGGACTTTTTCCATCGGATTTTCCGTCGGAAAAGGTTTGAGAGCAGGACCTTAAATTTTCCGACAACAAAATCCGATCTGACTTTTTCCGATGGTGTGTAGAGAATTCCGACGCACAAAGTGGCACGCATGCTCAGAAGAAATTTGGAGACGAAAGCTATTGGCTACTGGCCTCTATGTAGTCCCGTCGTACGTTTTGTACGTCACCGCGTTCTGAACGATCGGATTTTCCGACAACTTTGCGCGACAGTGTGTATGTAAGACAAGTTTCGGCCAAAATCTGTCAGAAAAAATCTGATGGATTTTGTGGTCGGAATGTCTGACCATGTGTACAAGGCATAATACAGTGATTAGTGCATATTTTTAGCACTAATCACTGTACTAATGACACTGACTGGGAAGGGGTTAAACATCTAGGGCGATCAAAGGGTTAACTGTGTGCCTAGCCAGTGTTTGTGTTTACTAGGGGAAGAGATGAATTTGTGTCCATGCTGTTCAGGAACACATAATCCAGCCCCCCCCCCCCCCGTCAGAGCAGAACTCTGCCTCATTTACATAGTCTCTGAGTCTCTGCCCGACAATCAGCGGGTGCCAGTGGACATTGAGTGCCTGGCACCTGCAGATCGGCTTCTGCTGTGATTATTCACAGCAGAAGCAGTGCACTCCCTGCAGGCGGAAGTGCACAATCACTATATATACACATGATCCCGTACACAGCTGCTACCCTGTAGCAGTAAAAGTGCTATAGGTCGGGCAGCAAGCGGTAATGCAGGAACAAGGCAGAATAAAAAAAATGATGTTGTGGGGGGAGATGAGGGTTACATTTGGGTGATACTAGAACTTACATAAATAAAATAAAGGTGAGCAAAAAAGAACACGTGAACAGAATCCTTGTGACAGTAAGGAACAAGCAACCAATTTTGTAGAATTTTATTAGTGAAATAGCAAATTTCACACTCATTGAAACTTAATCAAAATGAACCACCAAGTTTTATCAGGAATATGTTTTGCTAGGCAAAATTACCGTAGTTAAACATTTTTTGACTTTAAAGCTAAAAGCACACATTATTAATTATGAAAGGAATCACAATCAGATATATGTTGGGAAGCGAGCTGAAAGGAAACAGCGAAAGGTCATGTCAACAAAAATGGGGTAACTGACTAAATACAGTATATACAACAAATACAGCTAGGACAAATGACATCAATAAACTGGAGCCTGATGTTTATTTTTTCTGTAGGTGGTGCTGTTTTTAGCAGCCGCATTCAATGTGACCATTGGAATTATCATGATCGTTTTCTTCATTTACAAACTTTCTATGATAAGTGGAAACCCCTTTTGGGCTGCATTGGCTGTAAGTACCACTTCAGTTTTATTCAACTGCTTTTATGTTTTTCAATGTTATACATGTTTATTTTATTTTTAATATTTATTTTAAATTTTTTTTACATGTATGTATTTATTTTGTAGTATATCATTACAGGAATTGTAACCCTTTCAGCTCACACTAAAGCATCAATTTGTCGGGTATGTACATTTTCAACAAACTTTTTTTATTTTATTTTTTTAACAAATTTACTAGGCGTTTTATAAATAAAAAATTCAGCAATATAAAACATTTTCTAGCACTGTCAAAAAATTTTCCTGCAGAAATTCTGGTCCACTGTCAGTCTTTTTTCCTGGTTGAATGATGACCAGTCGTATTCAACCCACTTCCTGTGAGCCCAGGCTGTCAAACACAACTTTTGCTCACGCCGCCTGTTTTGCCCTTTGTTCAGCAAGAGCCACAAGTATTGCCACTTAAAGCGTTGTTGTACTCAAAATTTACATTTAAGCTTAATCAAATAGGTTAGTGCCATAGATGCTCAAATCGCTATTAAAAAAAAAAAAAAAAAAAAAAATTGCCGTAATTACCTCTTTAATCAGATTATTTAGCCTGACTTCCGGGGCTCTCCTCCCGTGGGAGTAGGCGTGTTTATCACCTTTCCCCGGCTCCGCAAAGACCCCTGGGAGCTTTGTCTGAGTCTTCCCATGAATCAGTGGGGAACGCCATCATGCCGAAATCTCGTGAGATCTTGGCATGATGCGATGGTAACCCGGAATTCTACAGCTCTGCTTGCTCTTATCATTGAGCATGCGCGGGATCGAGCGGTGAATGCTGGGAGAACAGCATTCACCGCCTCCCGGAAATAAGTGCTTGTGGGCTTCAAATGCCCACAAGCAAAATGACATCGACCAGGATACAGTTTTATAACTTACTTTTGCTGACGAAATCGGCAAGCGAGGGAACTTGAGACAACATAAAGTGAGTACTATGGTTACATTAGTAAAGTATATAAATGAGCATGAAAAAAAAAAACATGATAGGTGGGCGGAATCCCGCTTTAATGACCAAAACCCTCAACCCACTCTTTCTTATTAAAAATAAAAAATGCATATGTTGGAAGGCTGGCCGTAGGTCAGCCTGAATTTGTGGGAGGAGCCCGGGACTATATAGCCCTCCTTCACGGCCAGGGTCATAGTCGGCTCAAGTTCCGGGTTATCAACATCATTTCCAGTGTTTGTTAGTTCCGGCTTGCGTTCCAGGGCATCTCCGTGCACCACGGCACTGCGGCTCCTCGTGGCTTCCAGTCTGGTGGGCGGAAGGTAGGTGGGGGAGGGGGGCCTCTCCGATGGTTCAGGGGGTGGGGAGGGTGATGTGACAGGTTTGGTTGCTGCGGACAGGTGACCGGCCCAGCGAGGAGGAGGGGCGGTTATCTCAGTCGCAGCTGACGATGGCTGGGCAGTCGGGAGGCATTATCACAGGCCTTGCATGGTCACAGGGGGAGATGCAGGGGAAATCACTCAGGGTGGTGTGGGGGGTCATCTTTGCTGCCTGTTGGAGGCTGTGCTCAGGGGGATGGAGTGCCATCTTCATGTGTCTGGCACCCATGGGGGTTTCGGACAAGGCATCAGGCATGAAGAGGGGGGACTACACAGCAGGGATCGCTCTGTCAAGGTGGGCTGTGTTTGTGGGTCTGCAGGCATGATCAGGCTTCATTCAGAGGATACAGTCCATCGCTTCTCTCTTCTTCTGGGGCACGCTCTGCTCAGAGAGGTGGGAAAAGGGTTTGCCACGTCAGGTGGATCTCTTTGGTTTTTGATTTGTCATTTTTGTTTTGTTATGTTTATTTACAGGTTCTGTTCCTGTACAGGTGTTTGTTTGGTTCTCAGGGATACGTGCGTTTCTCAAAACGTCAGGTGTGGTGGGGGTAAAAAGGGGGAGGGGCGTTGGCTTGTCAGGGGTTTTTCTTTGGTTACATTCCTTCTGCAGGGTAAGTGATTTAGTTGTTTTTTTCTCCGTCATGTTACCATGTTTTAGGTACATCACCTTACAGGTGATTCGTTCATCTTGTCCCAGCTTTACGCAAAAGCGACAGGTGTGTGTGTCATTTTTTCTGGTTCACAGGGGTTTAATCTGTTTTCAGGTCAGGGTCTATCACGACTTTAGATCCTTAGGAGCCAGGATTCACTTGTAAGTGTCAGGTTCATTCATATGTCATATGTTGCACTTCACTTTCTACTCTTATTTCTGTACCCACCACGCTCTGTGGGTATTGTAGCCCTGAGTGTTCGTTATTGCCTGTCTTGGTGCCACAGGTTGCTCGGGCTCACTCAGTACATACATGTAGGGTGGTTGCGCATCAAGTTTTAATTTCACGTGCTGTTTGGCACATTGCTGCACCCACGTTTCTTTAGGTCCGTTCAATGAGGGGAGGGTTGGATGGTCGGAACGTATCTTTCCTCATATGTTTCTTGTTGTTTTTCACCTTAAATTCACCATGTACGGCAGCACCCCATCATTGAGGAGCTGGACTGTGCCCAGGCTCACGGCGGAGCTTCGTCGTAGGGGAATTTCTTTTGCGGCTACGCCCAGGAAGGCAGAACTTTTTAGATTATTGTTCTCTAGCTCGGCACAGCCACTCCCTTCTATCAGTATGTCACAGGTATCGGTGAAAATTCGCTTACGCAGTTCCATGCGTTGTTAAACACACTTTCCACTTCCATGTCTCAGATGCAGGACAGAATGGATGTGGTGAAAGCACATGCGGCCAGACCTCAGGCGCCACCCGTGCACCCAGCTCCAGTCCTTCCCAGTGCTCCTGCAGCAAACGTGGCCATTTCCCTGCCTGTGGCAGCTCCATCTCCTTTAGCAACTCTCCCGTCTGTATCTCTGGCTCACTTCATTCCTGCTAATTTAAAGAAAGACATTTTGGAGGGGAAGGATGTGAATTTGGCTTCCTTGCTGATAGCTTCGCAAGATATCACAGAAAACAAGTCCTTGCAGTGAAGTGTCGGTTGTGCTGAAGACCAAGGATCCCAGGCTCATTCGCAAGCTTAATGTGGCTGAATTTGTGCTAGCATTCGGCATTTTCCGTGATATCATTTGTGCGGTCAGTCCTGACAGGAGGGTGGAGTTAGATTTGTATCTACACAAGGTGGTGGATCTGGCTCACAAGTACAAGGGATGCAGTTTTTATGATTATCACAGGTCTTTTTCAGCCAAGGTGGCGGCCACTTGGGCTCAGTTCCAGGTGGTCATGTGTTGGAGCAATGTGGATATTGAACTTTTCTGCAGACACTTTGCCAACCAGAAGTCCCCGGTATGCAGCTCCTGCCAGTCCTCTGCGCATACCTCTGCTTGGTGTTCTGTTTTTGAGGACCCGGGCCCGTCAGGGGTTAGTAAGCAGGGGGTTGGTGTCTCATCCATGGGACCTTCAGGTCAGGTGGACAAGCTGGGTAGGACCATCTATTTCTTAGGCAAATCGCAGGTGTGCAACAATTTTAATCATTCTGGCTGCAATTACAATCAGTGTAGACTTCTGCACGTGTGTTCCAATTGTTTTCGTGCTCATCCTAAGTCTTCCTGTTTGGTCAAACCGTTTAGATAAACCCCTAAAGCGGAAACATTGACTCGGCTTAGTCATACAGAACTAGAGGGTCACCCATCCTCTGATGTCAAGCAATTCCTGCTAGATGGTTTCACATTTGGGTTCCACACAGGGTTAATCACGTTGCCTACAGAGACCTTCGAATTAAGGAATCTATTGTCTGCTGACCACCATGCTACGCTAGTAGAAAATTTGTTGGAAATAGAGGTAGCCAAAGGTTTTGTAATTGGGCCATTCACGTCATCACCTTTCGATATGTGGAAAATTTTCTAATAAACACTGTCTCATTTATGATTTGTCCGCACCTCATTTTTCGCACGTCCCGAGTCTCAATTCACTGATTTCTTCAGAGGAGTTTTCGTTAAAATATTCTTCCATGGATTCAGCCATTCAGCTCATTCTTCAGTCAGGTAAGGGGGCTTGGTTGTCCAAGGCTGACATTGCCAATTCAAGTTACTGCCTATCAGTCCTGCGCTGTGGCAATGGCACGGCAACATATGGCGGGGTCATTACTATTTTGCCACTTAATTAACATTTGGGTCCAAGAGCAGTCTCTGTTTGACATTTTCTCCCAGGCTCTCCATTGGATCCTGGGTCATTACAAAGGCTGTCTTGTGGTGGTGCACTACCTTGATGATTTTTTGCTCATCGAGGACCCCTGTCGGACACCCAGGGATCTGCAATGTCTCACTGATTTGTTTGCCAAATTGAATGTGCCACTGGCTGTTCACAAGGTGGAAGTTCCCACCAACATCATCAATTTTTTAGGCATCACGCTTGATTCCCAACGCATGATTGCAAGTTTGCCCAAGGAGAAGCTGGACAGAATTCGTCTGACTGTTCATGCATTCGTTCGGTCCCCTCGTCTGCTCGAAGAGGGAGTTACAGACACTTTCGGGCATGCTTAATCATGCGATGAGAATGATTCCGCAATATCATCAACAAAGGCAGGTCAGGGTCCCTGGTCATCATGACCTTCATGCGCAGGTTGACTTGGTTAGGTTTGACTCACAGGTTCCATTTTCAGGGGGAGTTTATCAGAGGGCACTTCAATAAAGCGGGCGATGCATTATCACGTTTTAAATTCGATCGTTTTTTCTTGCAGCACCTGGAAGCAGAGCGGGTGGGCAAGCTGGTTCCTCCATTTTCCCTGCTCACCATGGACTGACAAGGTTCTGGACACAGGTGATCGGTTTGGCCAACACATCTTTATCCAGCAACACGTTCAAAACCTACTCCATAGGGTGGAAAAAATGTCTCCGTTTTTTTGAGGCGTCATTCTTCTAACGGTCCGTTGGATATTAAATCTGTAATGACGTTTGCTGCCTATTGCCACAGTGAGTTGGCTTTGTCCGCCAGTACCATTAAGTCATATCTCACAGGCGTACAGCACTTCAAGACCCTCCAAGACCCTTCTAGTCTGTACATTTTTGCTGCTCACCCTCTCAAGGCCTTGCTGAGGGGTATTCTGAAGTCACAGGGTCAAGCGCAGGCTTCCAGACTGCCTATGTCCGGTCAGATGGTCTGGGATATTTCGGATTTGCTGTCTGCATCCCCTTTTGGTTTAGGTCCCAGTCTGGTACTTAAGGCAGCTGTATACTTAAGTTTCTTTGGCATCCTCAGACCAGGAGAGGTTTAACGGATCAATCATCATGCGCCTTTCCTGTCCAAGAGCTCTCTCAGCAGGTGCCCGGATCATTTCGCCCTGCAGCTCAACAACAATAAAACTAGACAGGTGGGTCAGGGTTACGTGGTCAAGTTTAACAGTACCAATAGTAGATGGTGTCCATTCCAGGTACTTTACTCACTTTCTAGGTTTTTGGCTACATCCCTGCCGGACAGCTCTTTGTTGCCATTTCCTTTAGATCCTCTAACGTCCAAACAGTTAATGGCACACGTTAGGATCCTAAATCGCAAAGTTAGGCTTGAATACAATACTATTTACTGGCCATTCTTTTAGAATCGGGGTGGCATCTGCCGCTTCTAAACAGGGGGTGCCTCCTTTCATCATCAAGCACATGGGGTGATGGAGATCCTCCTGTTTTAGCAGGTACATCCCTAATCCGGATACGGAGGTCAGCAGGGCATTCGCCTCTTTGTTGGATTGATCTTTGTTATTTTATTTCCATTAAACTTTCTGTTTTCTCACCTACTCATGTGTCTTTTGCCCTCTTTTCAGGTATACCAACCTATCAGGCCAAGGCACAACGCAGGTCTTGGTAATATAGTACTTGTGTGTCTAGGAGGGCTCTGACTACAAGTTGGAAGTTGAATTTGTGGGAATTTGTGGGAGGAGCCCGGGACTATATAGCCCTCCTTCACGGCCAGGGTCAGCGTCGGCTCCAGTTCCGGTCTCCCACCCTCCCGGTTCCCATAATCTTTACATTCATACTCACTTAATTCATCCATACATGGTATGCCCTCTTTTCAGGTATACTGACCTATCAGGCCAAGGCACAACGCAGGTCTTGGTAAGTTAGTACTTGTGTGTCTAGGAGGGCTCTGACTACAAATATATTTCTCTTCAACACTAAGAAATAATATACTTTTTGAGAATTTTTTTTTCCACTGGTAACTTTCCTTCTGAATAACTCCATCATGAATGAATGATGGAGTGGAATGAATGAAAAAAAAAAAAAGCTTCTGGGTGTCCCTGGATAACTTGAAAGAAATAAGGTGTTTTAACTGAAGAGTTACCAAAAAATCACCAAATGACCCTAACAAAAGTCTAAATTTACTTTTTTCTCTTTGTAGGTGAGATGTTCTCTTGCTATGAATGTTATAAGTGCTCTCATGAGTGGTGTTGGCATTATTCTCGCCTGCCTGGATCTCAAAACATTGACATCTCTGAGGTGCAGAGATTATTGCCCAGATAACGTGAGCATATCTTTGTAATCATTTAAAAATGTTTGTGTCTTTGAGAAGCAAAAATAAGGAAAGGGGAATGTAGCAGCAGCAGATCGCGGTTTACGCAGAAATAGAGATAATTGTGTGTTTTACAGAAAGTTTGGAGTTAAAGTGATACCTTTTTATTGGCTAACTTTGGTTATTAAAGATGTATGCTTTTGGGGTCTTCCTTGGGTTCCGATTGTAGGCATTATGAGAGGAGAAGCAGCACAAAAAGTCAGTCAGTCAGTTGTGTTGTAGTTCAATGAACGTCCCGATAGGAGAGAGCAGAGTGACAGCAGTGACTGCATCTCCGTTTACTGTCTAGCCAGTTGTTGGGCGTGGGAAGTGAGTCCTGTAAGTGAAATGAAACTGCAGTGGCGAAAGACCAGATCCCCTCCCTTGACTGGAAGAATTGTGCTGAATGCAGAGCAATGTAGATCTCTCAGGGTATCACCTAAAGGGTATCACCTAAACTTCAAACTTTCTGTATTATTGGATGACTAACTTTGTACAAGACTACTGCTTGTATATTTTGGAAATTTCACATTTAAAGTGAACCCATGCTTTGGCTTGTACAAAGCAAATGAACCAACTACCTATCCTAAACATTACTTTTCTTCTGTATTGAATTGAATGGTGTCAGGAGTTGTTGTCCTTCTGGGACACAGCGAGGAATGAATGTAAAGGAATATCCAAAATTCTTAAATGTCACCAGAATAGAGGGGACATTTGCCAAGCTAAAAAAAATGTCCTTCCCTTTGGAGAGATTTTCTCTCACTTCCTGTTGTGTCCATGTGATAGAAAGTGAAGGGAAATCTTGACAACATAACACATATGGTATGAAAAACAGATTTTTGCACTTTAATTTTGGATAGCATAGGTAAATCTATCTAGCTGGTTAATTTGAATTTTTTTTGTAATGTGCAGCTTACTTCTAAAGCCCCATACACACGGTCGGACTTTTTCATGGATTCTGTCCGATCGGACAATGTTGTTGAAAAATCAGACCGTGTGTATGCACCATCGGACAGTGTACGTCGGATTGTCCGACGGACAAAGTCTTATCTCCTGCTGGAAAGATTTGCCGACAACACGGTCCGATCACACCAAATCCGATCGTGTGTACGGTTGTCCGACCGGACAAAGTGCTACGCATGCTCAGATCACATTACAAGACCAAAGCTATTGGCTACTAGCCTCTACGTAGTCCCGTCGTAGGCAACAAACGTCACCACGTTCAGAATGATCGGATTTTCCGACAACTTTGTCCGACCGTGTGTACGCAAAACCAACATCAGACAAAGTATGACGGACAGGATCCGACCGACCTGGTCCGCGGATTGTCCGACCGTGTGTATGGGGCTTAAGGCTAACTACAGTATAAATTGGGGTGGTAGTCATTTTTGTAGAGGTCTACATTAAGAAGACAACAGAGCATTCTTCGAAATGTGATCTTCTCAGGGACTTCTGTCATCTACCTCAAATGACAGAGAATAAAATTCACAAAGGTGGACAGCCCTTTACATGGGAGTACAGATTGGTAACCCCTTGCAAATGAAGCCTCATGCCGCGTACACACGAGTGGAATTTCTGTCCGAAAAATCTTGGATGGTTTTTCCGACGGAATTCCACTCAAGCTTGTCCTGTATACACACGCAATCACACAAAAGTGAACTTTCGACCGTCAAACGCGGTGACATACAACACTACGACGAGCCGAGAAAATTAAGTTCAATGCTTCCAAGCATGCGTCAAATTGTTTCTGAGCATGCGTGATTTTTTTTGCGCGTCTGAATTGCATACAATCGCATTTTCGGATAGGAACTTTTCGTGACCGAAAAATAGAGAACCTGCTCTCAATCTTTAGACCGATGGAGCATACACACGGTCGCATTTTCCGAAAAAAGCTCTCGTCGAAGTTTTGATGGCGGCATTTCCGATCGTGTGTACGCGGCATCAGGCTTCTCCATTGGCAGGCTAAGGATGGCCCTTTCCACTGGAGTATGGATTGGTACACTGGTGTGAAAGAGGCCTTAGAATTCTGTAGCATACTTTGTGATGTTAATATATTTCAAATGAAAATTAGGGGAGATCAATGCGCAAATCAACGGGAAAGGAAACAGGCAGCTGCCAACATCAGGGTGTTCTCACACTAAATAACATGCTGATAATAGTGGGTATGAATGTGGCGCTTACCAATCAAAAAGATACATCTGAAAAAATGAGTAAAGTGAACCTTTGGAGGCAACACAAAGAGAATATCTCCACAAGGATCATAAGCGTCTGAAACTTAATATATCATCAGTGATAGGGCCAGCAATTCGATTATCACAGCCTCCACCAATCGATGAGCATCACCCCTCTTCTACACCAATCACACAGCTGTGAGGAAGCAAGGATGGAACAAAACACACACTGTCAAATGCCTCCAAATCACTGTATATACATATATTCAAAATAAATAAATTTCAAGCAATGGTGTTCTGTAAACTTCAATCAATACCTGACAATTAATCCTTGATAATAAAACATAAATAATCCTCAATAATTAATAAATAATTATAAATAATGTAGCATTCAATAATTAACCGCTTCAGCCCTGGAAGATTTTACCCCTTCCTGACCAGAGCACATTTTGTAATTCGGCACTGCGGCCGTGAGAAGTTGCACCCAAACAAAATCGATGTCCTTTTTTTCCCACAAATAGAGCTTTCTTTTAGTGGTATTTGATCACCTCTGCGGTTTTTATTTTTCCTCAGTTTAGGCCGATATGTATTCTTCTACATATTTTTGGTAAAAAAAAAATTGCAATAAGCGTTATTGATTGGTTTGCGCAAAAGTTATAGCATCTACAAAATAGGGGATAGATTTATGGCATCTTTTTTTTTTTTACTAGTAATGACGGCGATCTGCGTTTTTTTTTTTTTTTTTCTTCGTGACTGTGACATTGTGACAGACATATCGGACACCTTTGACACATTTTTGGGACCATTCATATTTACACAGCGATCGGTGCTATAAAATTGCACTGATTACTGTGTAAATGTGACTGGCAGGGAAGGGGTTAACACTAGGGGGCGCTGAAGGGGTTAATTATGTTCCCTGGAAGTGATTCTAACTGTGGGGGGAGGGGATCGATCAGTGTTCTTCTGTACTGGGAACATACCATCGGTCTCCTCTCCACTGACAGGACGTGGATCTGTGTGTTTACACACACAGATCCACAGTCCTGCTGTTTTCCCGGGCAATCACGGGTGCCCGGTGGACATCGCGGCCGCTGGGCACGCGCCCCGGGTCCCGAGCGACAGTGCACGCGCACCCCCTAGATGGCCGGGAATGGGAGGACGTCATATGGCGCCTGCGCAGGATGGGAGATCCCATCTGCGGGCATCATATTACTATGGGCGGGTAGGGAAGTGGTTAAGTGGCTCAATACATGTGCAAAGCCATAATCAAATAGAAAAAAAATGATAGATCAAATAAATTAAAAAAATCAATATACATCCAATGTGCATAAAGAGCCACATGTGCAAAATCAGCAAAGGCTGACTCAATAATACCGTTCCTAAATCAATAGGATCCTCACTTTCACCTATAGCTACAAAGTATACAATGTCTTGCTGACTGCGAACCGCCTTTATTCAGTGGCAAGAAAAGTGTGCTGTAACACCCAGCAGCTGCATGGCAATCCGAGGTTGTGTGCCGAGTGCTCAGTGACAGCTTTCGATTGGTAGCCTCGTGGATGGGCTCCTGATCACATGAGCACTATTGGATCCAATCTATCATTATAGAAAATCAGCAGCACCACCTCCTGGCCATTAAAGTCCACATAAAGGGCTGTTGTTTCTGATGACGAAGAGTAATTGACAACCTGTGCATGGAACAAATGGATGGATAGAACAGCCCGTAGGAAACATACAGAAGCAAATGGACGAAGGGCTGGCATGAATTAGTTAACAGGGGGTTCAGGTTAATGCAATGGTGGGGATTGGCTAAGACAGAAAAGTGGGAGGAGCCTGGAGCAGGTAACGCAACGGCGTATCCCGCCCCAGCGTCAGTCGGCAGAGGAGATAGATTGAACAGCATGGCCGTATCCCTGGAGGAACTGTTCAGCCAGATGAAGGCTGCGGCGACGGCAAACGCTGGTTCCGGGACCAGGTAGAGTGGGTGCTAGGGGAGAGAAGGGAGGCCGCAGCTGCAGCAGGAGGAGAACCGGCCCAGGTGCGGCGATCCCGCCTGCTGGCCCGGTTCTCTCCAGAATCACCCAGGGCACCGCAACGCCAGGTGGGGACCGCCAGCACAGTGACCCCTGAGCCACCAGCGAAATGGCCAGCTATGAGCAAGGGAGGGGATACAGAGCGCCACACAGCCAGGAGGAGCGGGGCGGCAGGAGGTCCCAGTAACAGGTCGGGGACACATGGCAGGCCCGCCATGCGGCGGGAGAAGGATCACTCGGGCCGTGGATCACTGGATGCGCAGATGACATCAGGCGCATCCATAGGCTAATGTCCTTGTGATCCCACCGGAGGGCAGGCCGCACCGCCCTCCGCTGATGAAATTGCTCGTCGCATCTGAACCATGCTACTCCCCCCATAGACTCTGTGTGCCAAAACGGACATTGAGGCAGCATTCTGTCTCCTTCCCGTCCACCCCGATAGTTTCCATCTACTGGGCTGTCATTGGCAGGATGATTATTATGTGGATAGGTGTTTGCCCATGGGATGTTCCATCTCATGTGCGCTTTTTTAACGCTTCCGTTCATTCGTGGAATGGGGAATTGAGCTCCATCATCCACTTTTTGTGTGTAGGCCCGACCTCATCGGAGGTTTGTGCAGTCTTATTCACAACGTTGGAACATGTAGCAGAGAGCTTCGGGATTCCACTGGCACCGGACAAGACAGAAGGACTGACGACGGTGATCAGCTTTTTGGGCATCGTTTTAGATTCAGAGGCGATGGAGTGCCTCCTACCAGGGACAAGCTAGAGGCTCTGAAGGCGGAAATTCAAGGGATGGTAGGGCTACGCAAGGTACAGCTCAGGACCCTCCAATCGGTTTTAGGAAAGTTGAACTTTGCATGCCGAATAATAACTTTGGGCAAGGTATTAAGCAGGAGGCTGGTGGCTAGCACAGGTGGGGTGGAGTCTCCGAGACACATTGTGAGATTGTCGAGGGATCATAGGGAGGATCTGCGGATATGGCACGTGTTTCTGGAACGATTTAATGGTAGGGCCCTGTGGATTTCCGGTGAGTAATTTCGACTTGGAGTTATACATGGACGCAGCTGGTTCTATGGGTTTTGGGGCCTTTTTCCAAGGCAAATGGAGTGTGGGCCCGTGGCCCGACTCCTGGAGAATGGAGGGGCTGTTAAAGAACATGGTGCTTCTGGAGCTCTTCCTGGTGGTACTGGCAGTAGAACTGTGGGGGGGGGGGGGGGAGTCCTTCAGGGACCTAAAGGTACGATTTCACAGGGACAATCTGGGTGTGGTCCAAGTCATCAACAAAGTGTCAGCGGCATCTCCGCCGGTGGTGCGGTTGCTGAGGCATTTGGTCCTAAGGTGCATGCAATTGAACATTTGTATACATGCGGTGCATTTGCCGGGAGTTGAAAACGTTATTGCTGGCGCACTGTCTCGCTTTTAGTAGGACAGGTTCCGGGAATTGGCACCTGCGGCAAACACGCCACTGCACGGATATCACCTTTGACCCAAGGATCACATCACTACCCTCACCTTCTTACCACAAGAAATGATTATATACTTATAAACTATTGAGGATTGACTTATTTATCACGGACTTATATGCATGCAATTGAGTCGCAGGTGACTATTTTATACGCATCCTGCACTATGCGATTTTAGTCGCATATGACTATGCGATTTTAGTCGCAGATGACTATGCGATTTTAGTCGCAGATGACTATTTTATACGCATCCTGCACTATGCGATTTTAGTCGCATATGACTATGCGATTTTAGTCGCATATGACTATTTTTTACGCATCCTGCATTATGCGATTTTACCTATAGGATATCTGTGTGTGCACTTTGCGTCTGCACCTAGCATTTCGTTATATTTTATATTTCAAACTCTATTCCACTTTGTTTACTGGTAGCTTTATATTTTGCCAGGGATTTTTTCATCTATAGTCACGATGACTAGTCTCATCCAGCTTATACATTATTTTGTATGCTTGCATACTTTGCACTTTATATTTATTGTTCTACTGTTCACTCCAGTGCAACTTCTCTGCACATACCTCTACTCATCACATATCTCCAATGCGATTATATTTATCGTTTTATCCGTCACTCAGTCACATTTTTAGCTTGTGCACACTTGCACTAGCACTTTAAGGATTTTATATTTTGTTCACCATCTACTATGCACTTTGGAATTGTTTATCTATAGACACATTTTTACCATATGTTCACTTATATGATTTTATATGTATATCTGATTTTTTTATTACCTGCTTATGGTGTTTTATTAGTAGTTTTATTTAGGTGCTATTAGTTCAATTTACACTCTCGCACCTTAGTACTATTTACAATTCTATTATATATATTTTTACCTGGGTTCACCAATAGCAATTTTTATTAACCTGTATTGGTCACACAATTCCCTTACTATACAAGATAAGGGGTATGATCTATCTCAACTCGCATTACTTTGACTTAATAGTCGCATCATCAACTATTATTGTCTCATATGATTGCTACACTTAAAGGGTTTACGTCTTCATCCCATTACTGCCACCTTGTGGTAGATTTGGCCACTTACCTGGGGAACAGCGCAGCACCACCCCCACTTTTATATATGTTAGACCAGAACTTATGTGTATATAGAACAATTGGTTGAGGGGTTTGTTCGGAATGGGTTTGTGTGTAAGGATGTTCATCTACTGTTAATTGGGTTTTCTATTCTTTTCTTTCAGGTGCCTCACCGGGGCTGGTCTGGATAATGGGGCACTCGTATGTCTGCTGGGGTGCTAGGAGGGGTGATGTCAGGCCAGAAGGAAGGCAACTTGGCATTTCTAGAAGGGAGGCGTGCATTAAATGGTTGGGTTTTCCTGGAATGCTTTGGAGCAGGATTGTGCCTGAAGTGCACCGTTTTGCACGTTTAGATAGGCCCCCGGAGGTACTGCTGCTACATGTGGGAGGCAATGATCTGGGTCTTAGGACTAAGCTGGATATCACGCGGGATATCAAGTATGATTTCCTATGTCTTCGTTCGGCGTTACCCAATATGTTAATAGTTTAATAGTGTGGTCAGACATGATTGCCAGGACCACATGGCGATTGGCAAGGTCGGTTCACAGGATCAATAAGGCAAGGAGGAAAGTCAACCAGGAAGTCAGTAGGTTTGTGGTAAGGAATGGGGGGGGTTAGCCGTCAGACATATGGAGCTGGAGGTTGACACCTGGTGTTACCTGCGAGATGACGGTGTCCACCTTAATGCAGTGGGGATAGATATGTGGGCCTTAGACATTCAGGACGGCATTGAGAGAGCTTTGAGTGTGTGGAGGTGCACTCAAGGATAAGGTTTTACCCTTGTTTGCTTTGGCGGGTGTTGGTCGTTGCAGGTGAAGGAAGATACCCCCTCCCCACAGAGAAGGTGATGCGGTACCCATTGGAGATATGGGCTTGTTGGTGATATTCCACATAATGATGATTTATATGGAATTTGGTGAAAGGGTTCACTGCGGTCAATAGTTGGTTGTCGTTGAGCTAGTATGTCAGCTTGAGGCCTAGTTTGCAGTGTATGGTTGATCGTTTACGTTAATGGGGTGGGGGGGAATGTCCTGCAGAAGACCAACGCGATCAGTTTTCAGTCAACAGATGTTTTGTTGTTATATGTTAAATTTACTGGTTATTAATAAAGGGGCTGCTACGGCCACTAATTACTTCAATAAGGTGTGGTCTCCTTTAATGGGAAAAGGGGAAAGGTATGGAGTGGGTGGCTGGTCAGCAGTAACAGACATCTGTTATACTATAGTCATGGTGTAGAAGAAGGGTGATGCTCATCGATTTGTGGAGGCTTTGAAGCTTAATATATCATCAGTGATAGGGCCAGCAATTTGATTATCAGACGCTTATGATCCTTGTGGAGATATTCTCTTTGTGTTGCCTCCAAAGGTACACTTTACTAATTTTTTCAGATATAGCAATATATTTCAAATGTTTTCCCTCACATGCTGACTCAGAATCAATTGTCTCCAAGACAGAGTCCACATTCCCGTCAGAGTAATTCTTCTCACTTCAGGTCCACACAACAGTTGTCACCAGGACAGGCATGAGAAAAACATTTTTTGAAATAGAGACAGCAATTAAAATATAAAAGAGGTTTTCCTTCACCACACTAGCCAATGATTGTCTGGACTTAAATGATTTCTGGATGCTATATGATATATCTATATAAAATAAGTGTATGTGAGGTGAGTGGCGCTCCCTTCAATCAAACCAATATGACCTTGATATGTACACCGCTATGTACTCAACACTCCACTGTATATACCATATGCTTGGTTGTGACTAGTACAACACCAGTATGTCCTAGTATTAATACCACATATATGGCAGGTGTACAGAGATGACCTCCCACCATCCAGTGTACCAATCTAATATGGCAAAAGTGGTACCAATAATGAATAAATAAAAGTTAATTTGTGACACTGTGAAAATTCACCAGATATACCAAAAAATGAAAATAAGTAACACAGCATATAAAAAAATTAATAAAGAAGAAAAAGTCCAGTGGAGTGTATCAAAATTAAGTGAAAGAAAAAAAAAAGAAAAAAAAATATATATATATATATATATATATATATATATATATATATATATAATATTAAGGCAATCTGCAAGCATAAATAATTGTTCCAAAAATGTCCCAGCTGCTCCAGACCAAAGGGAAAGAATTCCAAAGCATGTGCTGAAAACTGTAATTGTACACCAGCTAAAATAATGTGACTCTTGTGCGTGGCAGTTCAAGTGACTCTCGTGACTCCCCTCAAGAGTCCCCACTCACCAGCTCGTAGTACCCCTGCAGGGGTGATAGACATATAAGATAACCATGGGTCCTCCCAATGACTGCTGCACCAGCTTGACCAAATCCAGGAATCCTCTCCGGTTTGTAATGATCCAGCGTCCAGGCAGGGAATCAGAGTCCTCTCAGAGGTTTATCCACATGGAAAAAACTTGAAGTTCTGGATCTGGGACTAAAGTATGCCCTTGATAAGGCCTTAGACAAAAATTTATGAGGAAACTCAATATTAGAAAACATTTTGCTATGAATAAGGATAACAGGGTAATGGAAAAAAACAGAGTAAATACAAACCACTCTCAGGAACAATTCAATTTTTAACCCGAAGACCCCAGGCAGTCAATGTCTAGGAGCATTTCAGAAAATGGTGGAGGATGATCCAAGACATCTGGAGAAGGACAAGAAAAGTAAAAATATCTGGAAATGCATCAAGGAAATAGGCAAACGACATGAAGTAGTAATAAGGCCGGCAGACGGGGGGGGGCTGGTAATTCTAAACAAAAAAGATTACCAAGAAGAAATTGACAACTTATTGGGTGTCCCGAACACATACAAGAAACTGAAAGGAAACCCTAAAAAGAAATATGAGAATAAATTGGAAACTTATGTTATGAAAGGGAAGAATATGGGCATACTAAACACCAAAGAAGCGGAATAGCTAATCTCTAACTCTGCTAAAACACCTGTTATATACTACACACCAAAGATCCACAAAAGGCTAGAGAAACCACCTGGCAGGCCTATTATTAGTGGAACCAATTGTTTTTTTTTCACGATTAGGAGAATATCTAGACAAATATTTGAAACCACTTGTGCAGCAGGGAAAATCCCATCTATGGGATAGTTTACAGCTCATCCAAGAATTACAGGAGACAAAGGGAGCAGAGAATTGGCTGTAGCGACAATAGATGTTAATTCTCTGTACACAAGTATTGTGCAGAAGGACGGTATACTCGGAGTAGAAAAAGCCCTACATGAAAGTACGGGGACGAGACAAAGGCAGATAAGTTACATCCTTGAGGGTTTAAAAATGGCAAGGGAGTGTAACTACTTCTTCTAACTTACTTTGTGCAAACAAAAGGAGTCGCGATGGGAGCTCGTTATGCTCCGAGCATCGCAAATCTATTCATGAACATGTGGGAGGATGAGTATGTGTACTCCAAGATCATACTGCAAATAAAGATGTACAGAAGGTACATTGATGATTTAATCATTGAGGGATGGTACATCTGACACATTTGAAGAATTTCTTAAAGATTTAAATATCAACAGATACGGAATCACCTTCACAGGTAAATGACATAATCCGAAGTTTGATTATCTGGACCTTGAGATCTTCAAGTAGGGGGATGTCCTGTGCACACAGACTTACTTTAAGGCCACGGACCGCAACGGGTATATACCTACCTCAAGCTGTCATCACCCGAAGTGGAAATGCAATATCCCGAAGGGTCAACTATTGAGGATACGGAGGAATTGCAATACGGTGGCAGATTTTGAGGTACAGTCCGAGGTCCTCATTCAGAGATTCCAGGAAAAAGGCTACACACTAGCAAACTTATTGAAGCTCAAGACAGAAATCATGAACATGGATAGAAACGCCCTACTTGAGAAAAAAGTTAAGGCAAAGGATAAAGAAATGCAAACAACCTTTATCACAGGGTTCAATAATCAATATAAGGCTGTGGAACGCATTATTAACAAATACTGGCCCATCCTAAAGGAAGACCGTATCTTGTCTAAAATCCTCCCCGGAAAACCAAGGTTCGTGTACAGAAAAGTGCCCAATCTCCGTAATCATCTTGTACACAACAACATTATCGACCCCCCCGAATCAGTTAAAATATTTGCAGATATGAAAGGCTTCTATAGATGTCAGAGATGCCTGCCCTGCAGGGTCAGCAGAAAACAACCTAGAAAGAAGGAGGTATTTAAATCTACAGTTGATCAGAAACAATGCCAGATTAAACAACTTATCACCTGCCAGACTACCCATGTGACCTATATTATTGAATGCCCTTGTCACCTTCAGTACGTGGGTAGGACGACCCGCCCCTTATTCGTCAGAATACGGGAGCACATCAACAATATCAGAAAGGGTTTCCCGAAGCATAACTTGTCGTGCCATTTCGATGAAATGCATCATAGGGATCCCACCGGGCTTATCTTTTATGGGATTGATCACATTTAAGATCACTGGAGAGGGGGTAATAAACAAACCCTCATTTCCAGAAATGAAACAGCCTGGATATACCAGTCGGGGTCCCTTGCCCCCAGGGGCCTCAACCTTGGCATTGATCTGAACTGTTTCTTAGCCAACCCTTAAGATCTGCAGATTATATGCATCTATCTATCCGATACAGGGCCTCTGCAGCTTGTAGACTGTAGGTGGGGCTCATTACCTCAGTAGCATCCGCTTATATATACTTGATGACTCCATACTCAAAGTTTGGGAGGGGAGATCCTCTATATGGTATATGGATGAGCGCTTATATTTAACCTAGAAGGGGTTATGACACATGTCCTTCCCACTATCAGAAACCGAATTAACAGCTCTTAAACAGTACATTGATGAGAACCTTGAAAAGGGCTTCATCCACCCCTCTTCGCCACCAGCTGGAGCTGGTATATTTTTTGTGGGGAAAAAAGGACAGCTCCATAAGGCCGTGTGGACTACAGACTAAATAACATAACAATTAAAAAACGGTACCCGCTGCCACTCTATTCCAACGTTTTCGGTCACCCCAAATTTTCTGCACGCTGGATCTCCGTGGCGCCTACAATCTCATCAGAATTAGGGCTGGGGATGAGTGGAAGACTGCCTTTAGGTCCAGGTTCGAGCACTATGAATACCTAGTGATGCCGTTTTGGGCTCTGTAATGCCCCGGCCACCTTTCAACATCTGGTGAACGACATCTTTTGGGAATACCTTGATGATTTCTTAGTTGTCTACTTAAATGACATCCTCATCTTCTCCACTACCATTGAGCTGCACCAAGTGCATGTTAACCACTTCAGCCCCGGACCAATTGGCAGCCAAAGGACCAGGCCCCTTTTTGCGATTCGGCACTGCGTCGCTTTAACTGACAATTGTGCGGTTGTGCGACGTGGCTCCCAAACAAAATTGGCGTCCTTTTTTCCCCACAAATAGAGCTTTCTTTTGGTGGTATTTGATCTTCCCTGCGGTTTTTATTTTTTGCGCTATAAACAAAAATAGAGCGACAATTTTGAAAACAATGTAATATTTTTTGCTATAATAAATATCCCCAAAAAAATATATAAAAAAAAATTTTTTTTCCTCAGTTTAGGCCGATACGTATTCTTCTACATATTTGTGGTAAAAAAAAAATCACAAATTAGCGATTATTGATTGGTTTGCGCAAAAGTTATAGCATTTACAAAATAGGGGATAGTTTTATAGCATTTTTATTAATGTATTTTTTTTTTACTAGTAATGGCGGCGATCAGCGATTTTTATTGTGACTGCGACATTATGGCAGACACATCGGACATTTTTGACACATTTTTGGGACCATTGTCATTTATACAGCAATCAATGCTATTTAAATGCATTGATTCCTGTATAAATGACAGTTGTAGTGAAAGAGTTAACCACTAGGGGGAGGGTTATGGGCTGTGACGTGTGTGTGTTTTTTTATTGGGGGTGGGGCTGACGTCTGACGTCATTGATCGGCTTTCCCGATGACCGGGAACAGCCGATCAATGACAGGCAGAGTAGGAAGCGCGGGGAGAGGTTCGTTTACACAAACCTCTCCCCGTTCTTCAGCTCTGTGACCCGATCGCGGGACAGCAGCGGCGATCAGGTCCGCTGGTCCCGCGGCCAGGGTCACGGAGCTCCCGACCGGGTCGCGAGCGTGCTGCTGGCGGCGCGCGCGCGACCCACGGGCAGGCATTTAAAGGGCCACGTACAGGTATGTGATTTTGCCTGCCCGTGCCATTCTGCTGACGTATATCTGCAGTGGGCAGTCGGGAAGCGGTTAAAAAAGCTCTCAATGTGCTCAGGCGTCATAAGTTATACCTCAAAGCCGAGAAATGTGTATTTGAGAAGTCCGTGCTACAATTCTTGGGATTCATCATCTCTACAGGCGGGGTCGCAATGAACCCACAGAAAGTTAAGGCAATTCAGGAATGTCCAGCCCCATCAGAAAAGAAGGGGGTGCAACGGTTTATTGGGTTTTCCAACTTCTATAGGCAGTTCATAGTCGGATTCTCTTCCATTGTGGCGCCCATTACCCAGTTGACACGCCAACCCAGCCATTTTAAATGGTCCCAGGAAGCACAGGAAGCTTTTACCAAGTTAAAGTCCTTATTTAATTCTGCTCCAATCTTACGACACCCTGATCCAACCCTACCGTTTGTATTGGAGGTGGATGCTTCAGAAACCTCTACAGGGGCCATTCTCTCCCAGAGACATGGGCCTAAGGCCATCCTACATCCTGTAGCTTTTGCATCCCAGAAACTAAGTCCGCCAGAACTAAACTATGACGTAGGTGACAGGGAGCTGCTGGCTATCAAGTTTGCTTTAGAGGAATGGAGGTACTTATTGGAGGGGGCATCTCATCCTGATATGATCTTTACTGATCATAAAAATCTGGAGTACCTCAGGACAGCGACGCAGTTGAAGCCCATACAAGCCTGTTGGGCTCTCTTCTTCTCCAGATTCAACTTCCACATATCTTAAAGACCAGGCTCAAAGAATGGGAAGGCAGATGCTCTCTCTCGAAGGGCTTAAGAAGAAAACGATCCTGTCAACTTGATCGACACTATAGACCTAGATAAAATTCTTGCCGAGGTGGATGGTGATTTGTCATGTCCTTTCACCCCCGTTCAGTCTGATATTTCCATGAAGAAAAAAATCTAGTTTATATCCTCCCAGCACCAACCCCAAATGCGGCTCTTTTCTTGAAATTAGTAATTTGCGAATTGCGTAACCTCAAACCTATATGTCAAGGTACTAAAAACTTTACATATAATGAACACCTTGCCCTTAAAAGCTTGAAAGCCAACCCCTTAATAATCATTAAGCCAGCAGACAAGGGTGGCAACATAGTAATTCAGAATAGGTCTGACTATGAAGTAATTTGTCAGTAGATCCTCTCTAACCAGGAGTGGTACCGACCAATCTCAGGTTCCCTAATTCAGGGCTTAACCCAACAATTCTACTCCTTAGTTGATTGTGCTTATGATCAGCACATTATAGATAGACCTACTCGTGACTTTATTAGGATGGCCTTTCCTCGTGAGGCTACCTTTTATGCACTACCGACGGTGCATAAGAACCTCACTAGACCGCCCGGTAGACCCATTGTATCTGGCCGAGGTAGCCTGACGGATAGCCTCAGTAAATACATTGCTACAGCCATTGGTGACTGCTTTACCATCTTATACTCGAGACACCTCATCTATTGCGGACCTCCACGTCGGTGGCGACACCATATTGGTTGCCATTGATGTGGAGGCCCTATATAGTTCCATCCCACACCAATTGGGTCTTTCTACTATTCGCTATAGTCTATCAACCTCACAGCTATACTCCCAACAGCTGTCCATTTTTATAGTGGAAGCTCTAGAATTCATTCTTACACACGATTTTTTCTCATTCAATGGTTCCCACTACCTCCAGGTACAGGGTGTTGCCATGGGCACCTGCTGTGCCCCGGCATGCGCCAATCTGTACCTGGGGAGTGGGAACGCCTACTCTTTTTGGATGATGGCGTCGCTATATTGACGATATCCTGCTTTTCTGGAATGACCTGTTGGGTCAGTTCCTCCATTATTTAAACTCGAAGAACAGATTTAATATGAAGTTTACCATGTCACACAGCCCTACCATTATATCCTTTCTAGATTTAACTATTACAAAGGACAATGACGGACACCTACCGAGCCAACTATATAGGAAACCCACTGCTGGCAATACTATTTTAGCCGCATCTAGTTTTCATCCCAAACCTTTACTCAATTCCATTCCGTTTGCTCAATACCTTAGAGCTCAACGTAATTGTTCAACAGATATTTCTTTTGAACAAGAAGCTGCTACACTTATAGACAGACTCCATGCCCATGGCCACCCTAAAGCCCCATACACACGGTCGGATTTTTGCATGGATTCTGTCCGATCGGACAATGTTGTTGAAAAATCAGACCGTGTGTATGCACCATCGGACAGTGTACGTCGGATTGTCCGACGGACAAAGTCCTATCTCCTGCTGGATAGATTTGCCGACAACACGGTCCGATCACACCAAATCCGATCGTGTGTACGGTTGTCCGACCGGACAAAGTGCTACGCATGCTCAGATCACATTACAAGACCAAAGCTATTGGCTACTAGCCTCTACGTAGTCCCGTCGTAGGCAACAAACGTCACCACGTTCAGAATGATCGGATTTTCCGACAACTTTGTCCGACCGTGTGTACGCAAAACCAACATCAGACAAAGTATGACGGACATGGTCCGACGGACCTGGTCCTCGGATAATCCGCGCGTGTGTATGGGGCTTAACAGTGTGTTAAAAGAGGCATACAAAAAAGCCAAAACTAAGTTAAGACATGATCTTTTGTTTTCAAAGACACAGGAGGACAAACGCCCCCCCCCCCTATATATATTATCTCGTTACTGGCATATACTTACTACAGACCATTCCCTTGCACTATTTGTACCCCCACAGCCATTACTCAAATAAATATAGGAGGGCTCCTTCCCTTCGCGACAAAATGGTCAAGAGTGAATACCTTGCCCATACATCAAGTACTACCAAACTTTTAGCTACTTACCCCTGCGGTAACTGTGGACACTGTAAATATATGGACACTACTAACAGGGCAATTCTGCCCAATGAGCAGTGTTTTCGTCCACACCATTGCGTTAATTGTCGCACTGTTGGGATTGCTTACCTCCTACAATGTAAGTGTGGCTGTTTTTATGTGGGGAAAACAAAGTTAATATTCTGGCAGCGCATTTATCGTCATATAGTTAGCATCAACAAAAAAGACCCGGACTTACTTATTGGCCGTCACTGTGATGTAGTACATCCTGATCACACCGAGAGTTCTGTTCTTGTCTCTTGACCATATTCCACCCAGTACGAGAGGAGGGGATTACAACAAGGCACTATTGCAAAGTGAATTGGAGGTGGATTTCCACCTCAACGCTACTTCGCCCCCTGGCCTCAGTGAGGCATTTAATTTCAAACCCTGCCTTGAAGGCTTTCAATCCGGGGTTTGCAAACTTGATCTGTGAGTTTACAACTATCTATTTTTTTATTCTGATTTCGATAAATTGTATGTATATTCTCTGAAAAACCTTTTATTCCTAATCTAGCTTGGATTGGGGCTGTTATGTTGACATCCACATAGGCCTTAGTTTCAATGGATCTGTGCTATCAATTTAAGATCAAGCAAATAGAAAATAGTGAACAGATCATATTGCATATTACATATGATATTTTTATTTATATGTTGTATTCTATCTTATACTACATCACTGATTTTAAGTGTGATTTGTATGTGTATACCATCACCTCTATTTTGACATCAAATTTTTGTCATTTCAGATGTTGTACTTATATCCTGACTCCATCCTGTGATCCCCCTTACGTCACCACCAGGAAACCACTGATACTACCCTGATTAATATTTTTTTTCCTTACTTTATCTTTAAATATTGCTTTTTTGTTCTCTGTATGGATTGCTGATAGCTAAATTTCAATAGTTCACACATGGTGTTAGGTGCTGATGCTGCCCGGCGCGCGGGAGACCCACAGGTTCGTTGCTCACACTCTGCGGATCATGTGGACTTCCGCCCTTAGAGCTCAGAATTAGCACTGCGCTCACTTCCTGTTTGCGTTCCAGCATGGAGCGCGGGCAGGCGGGTTTTCCCCGTGTGCCAGTGACGTAGCGACACGGGTCGGCGCCCCACCCCGTGCCGCCTCATCAGGGATCTCCTTAGATGGACTGTCTGCAGCCATTCGCGCAGCGGTCCGTCTCACCCGCCTCAGCTGTGGAGGCTGCCGTTGGTCGCCTTTCCACAGCTGATCTCATTAGCACTTATGTGCTATTTAAAGCCTGCACTTGCGGCGTTCAGTACGCTGTGGGTCACAGGCCATTGAGATACTTTCTACATCCCAGTCCAACTGAGGTAAATATCTTCTTATTATACTTCGCTACTCATTATGTTTAGCACTTGGTTCCCTTATTTTTTATACACGAGTACTCATGTGCTCCATTTTTATATTCATTTTTTCAATCAGATATACCCTAGTGGACACTTTGTCGTGGTTATACTGACATAGTTGGTCTACCTGTTCAGTGGAGGTCCTGCAGCATTCCTAATCACCAACCAATTTTTGGTCTGTGTCAGCTTTATGCTTTTGTGTGCATTTAAAGCACATAATACACCGTACCCACAGCCCTTCGGACAACCTTATGCTATATAGCAATTTTAATTCCTGGTGCTGATCTGAGAGGGGATTTCTGGCTTGTGAGTACATTTAATGATTTTTCTTATCTACCATGATCAATGTATCCAGCTATACACCTATGTATCTTTGCTACTTATTACTACTTTGATAACTAATTGGATCATATTTGTATTATAGACTATATGTTCTTGAGATGACTGTAAATGCCTATGAAAAAGGACAGAATAGTCCAAAACATGTCAGCGTCATTCTCTACTCATAACATGTGATAAGTCTTCTCCCAATTGGTACCTTCTCATGTACATGTGACAATATTGTCTTTGTCTGACCTTTTTTGTATTCTGTACAATTTTTCATACCATTTTATGTTTCTCTAATAAATATATACTTTTGCAATACTGACTGGTTCATCTAACTAACATCCCACTAGGCCTTTTTTTGTCACTATTTTTAAGGGATGAGATAGACCAGTTGTCTGACACACCGCCACTCCACAGCAAATCTGTTTTTATTTGCACAGAATAAGTACATATAGAGCCACATGAAATGATTGCACAAAATGGTAAATATTTTCATTGCCTAAGTCTTGATACTGAATCCATAAAAATGTACACTGTGAATGTTTAAGGTCACCTATTCCCTTGTTTACTGATTTTCGCTTATCCATTTATCTGACAGACTGGTAGCATTGTTGTGCATTCTGTGGCTCTGGTCAACAACCTGCTAATCCTCTGTGTGTCCATATCTCTTGGTATTTTTGGGTGCCTCTCCCTAAGTGATGTACCAAGTATCCAACAGGTAAGCGGGTCAAAAGTCATGCCTACTTTCATCAGAGAACACAGGGCTTTGTAAGCAAAAAAGTAGCTATTGGCCAATATGATTTTTAACATGTTATTTTTTTTCTATATTTCGAATAAAGTAATGTGTATGACTTTGTAACTTCTATATAGTAGTGCTGGACTCTTTCCAGAATTTTGTATTTATTTTTAACCATTGTTTTTTGTACAAGGAAACTGAAGAATAGAGTCTAAGCTAGGATTGCTTTTATTATAGAATTTAGTTATACAAGTATAGTTTATACCTGCGACTGCTCCCAATATGCATCTCTTGCACTTTTGTATGGTATAGGTCTTTGAGGACAATTGTGAATTATTATAGGCTTATAAAAAGAGAATAAAAAGGGAGGGGGAGGAGTCACTGCTCTTAATATTTGTTGCTGGAGCTATTGAGTTCTATAAACAGGCTGTTTAAGCAACACAGGTAAGACTAATCTAAAAAATGTGAAAAGAAGCCAGGAGCCCAACCTGCTGAATGAAATAAGAATCCAAAATATTCATATGCATTACTTCATATTTTTGGACTAAAGAACAACTTTAGTTGAATTTAGTTTTAATTACACAACCCCGAAAATGTATCCTACATCCTGACAAAAACACTGTTTAAAAGAAAATAAGCCCTCCTATAGTTATTGACTGCTCTCATAAGCTTTGGCATACATTTTCAAAAAACTGACAAGACATACTGTACACTATACTGTACTGTACTGTCAATAGATGATTGTGCATTACTGACCATCACACCAACCTATATTGCCAGAGTTCTGTTTCCAGTGAAGGGTCCTGCTATTTGCCACAGTATACAAAGACTTTTTAGATAACACTGGGCTTCCAACCTTATGACAGCAGTTTGGGGAAGGTTGTTCTCTGTTCAATTATTACCCATCCTGTGCACAAAATCTATCCCATGAAACACATGGTTTGACTTCTGGAGGAACTCAACTGGCCTGCACAGAGCCCTAAGCTCAACCCTATTAAACATCTTTGAGATGATCTTGAACACTGATTATGTGCCAGAATGTCTCATTCAATATCAATAACTGAAAAGACACAAATGCATATGGACATAACCCAAAATCTTGTGGAAAGTCTTTACAAAACAGTGGAGGCTTTTATAGTCATGGGGGGAGGGGGATGGCAATATACCATCATTGAAGGTTGAGTTATATAGAAGTTCAGCGCTGCCTTTTATTTCATTAGTGAAAAGTTCAGTGACTTGGTGTTACCTTCATTATAGGTGTTCATGTTATACAATGGGCCCATAGTTCCAGTTTCAGCCTCAGCCACCACCTCACCACCTCAATATCCGATTCCTTACATCATCGAAGAAGATGTCAAGAATCAACCAACAGTTGAAATCACGCAAAGTCCCTAAGAGTCCAGGTTGGAACTGCTTTTGTGCTCACATTAACTTGTATGTATAATAAAGTAAAACAGTTTTTTTCATCACACATTTTGTTTTACTCAACCTCTAAAAGGGTTCTTTTATTATGTATATTTCTGCTTTTAAAAAATGAACATTACAATTTGTTTAATAAAAAAAAAAAAATAATAATTATAGAAAAAAAAAAAACTATAACAACCAGAGTAAACTTTGTGCAATAGTAAATAATTTAAAATGAGTTTGCTTTGTATGTTGTTTTTCAAAATTCAATATAGCAATGTACAATAATTTAACACCTTTTTGTGTCTTCCAAAAATCATATATAGTACTCACCTTTCTTTTGCAACTGCGCTAATTGGCCCAGCGTTGTGACATAGTGTGAGTCATGGGATCCTCAACAAATGAATGGAGTGGGATGGGGATTAGGGTTGAAGAGAAGGGGGGGGGGGGGTAAAGAGTGAATCTGTTAATTTCTTCCTGATTCTGCACACTCAACTTTGGCTTGTCGATTCCCTAAACACACTACAGGATCATTTTATGGGGCAAAATCATAGAAGCTTTAACTAGAAAAAATGCTCTGATAGATTGACTGATTTCCAATAAGACAGAGCCCATTTTGTTTTAATTTTTTTCATACTTTTTTATCAGGTCATTTCAAAGGACATACACTTAAAGCGGAGTTCCACCCAAAAGTGGAACTTCCGCTCATTGTACTCCTCCTCCCCTCTGGTGCCACATTCGGCACCTTTCGGGGGGGAGGTGGGACAGCATACCTGTCTTTCACAGGTATGCTTTCCCCACTTCCGGGAGCCTCAGCCGTGGGTATTGACACACGGCTGGGGCTCCCTCCTCCTCCCCCTGTCGCCGGTCCAGTAGGAGAGAGGAGCGGAGCCTCACGCTTGTGCAGTAGGGTTCCCGGCGTTAAGCCAAAAGGCTACACTGCCGGGTTCCCTTACTCGCAATGGAGGCGGCATGCACCCGACAGCTACAGGAAACATCAGCTGCGGTGCTGACATCGCTGCACTCCAGGACAGGTAAGTGTCCGATTATTAAAAGTCAGCAGCTGCAGTATGTTTTAATTTTTGCAGCGGTGCGCGGACCTCCGCTTTAAAGGGTTACTAAAAGTTCGTATTTTTTTTTTTAAATAACAAACATATCATACTTGCCGCCACTGTGCAGTTGGCTAAGCACAGAGTGGCGCCGATACTCCTTCTCTGGGGTCCCTCAGCGCTGGTAGCTCCTCCTCTTCTCGAGTGCCCCGTCTGAGAAGCGCTCTCCTTCTGGACACCAGTGTGGGCACGCTCCCGAGTCCTGCTTCTGCGTCTATTGACACAGAAAGCAGGACTCAGCCCGGAGCCCGCATCATTGGATTTGATTGAAAGCAGCAGGAGCCAATGGCTGTGCTGCTATCAATTTATCCAATCAGGACACAAGACACCAGCTAGAGATGGTGTGCTCGTCCCCGGGGAGGAAAGAACAATGTATACCTGGATTATGCTACCTTCCTTGTCGATGGAAGGTTATCTGCAGATGTACGCTGCCAATCCCAGCATGTGCTGATCAGACACAGCAGAGACAATGAGCACACAACAGACCCTTGCAGAGAAAACATATGCCCCCCGGACGAACATCTGTGCAATGCACAGGGGCCCCTTCGCCGGCGGACATACCCCCACTCCGCAAACACCTCTTTCCAATCCCAGGAAGTTATCCACTACTTAACAGGTCTCAACCAGCGTCAGTCTGCCCCAGTCAGCTCTTTAGAGCAGGCTGGGATAGAACAAAAACTGGGGACTCTTATGACAAAAATACATCTAAAACATCTTCATAAGATTTTCCCCAACACACTAAAACTCTTTTAACCACTTCAATACCGGGCACATACACCGCCTTCCTGCCCAAGCCAATTTTCAGCTTTCAGCGCTGTCGCTGTTTAAATCACAATTGTGCGGTCATGCTACACTGTACCCAAACAGAATTTTTATCATTTTGTTCCCATAAATAGAGCTTTCTTTTGTTGGTATTTGATCACCTCTGTGTTCTAATTCTTTAGAATAACTAATTCTTTATTTTTTGCTAAACAAATAAAAAATACCTAAAAGTTTGAAAAATAAATGTTTTTCTTTTGTTTCCGTTATAAAGTTTTGTAAATTAGTAAGTTTTCTCCTTCACTGATGAGGTGGCACTGATGGGTACTTATGGGTGGCACTGATAGATGGCATTGATAGGCATCCCTGATGGCACTGGCAGGCATTGGGGATGGGCAGCTGTCTGGGCACTGATTGGCATTTCCCTGGTGGTCTAGGGTGGCGCCAATCCCTGGTGGTCATGGGTGGGCATCCAAGGGGGGGGGTTGCACTGATAAACAATCATCACAGACCCCCCCCCCCCATCAGGAGAGCATCTGAGCGGCTCTCCTTTACTCGCGTCTGTCTGATCAACGGCTCTTCCTGTTTACATCATGATCAGCCGTGATTGGACATGGCTGATCACATGGTAAAGAGCCTCATCAGAGATCGAGATCAGTGTAGCGGTGTGTCAGACACACCACACCACTGATCGCCGCAATTCGTGCCCCCGGGTGCACAAGAGAGCGGTCGTTCTGGGAGGCCGTCATACGACGTCCACCCAGAACGAGAGCCGCGCTGCCCAGCCGTCATTTGATCTGCAATCTGCAAAATGCACAAAAAATGCACAGGTGTAAATCAGGCCTTAGAAGGGATAGTAAAAATAAGAGGGGGTTCAAGAACAGAACCTTGGGGGACCCCAACAGAGAGAGGAGGAAGTAGAATTGTAAGTAACGTTAAAAGGTGCGGTTGGATAAGTAGGTAGAGAACCAGCGTGGAGTTTTTTGAGGAGGAGGGGGTGGTCAACCGTATCAAAGGCAGCAGAGAGGTCCAGGAGTAGGAGTACAGAATAGTGTCCCTTAATTTTGGCCATTAGTAGATCATTTGTTAGTTTTAGGAGAGCAGTTTCTGTGGAATGTTGAGGATGAAATCCAAACTGAAGGGAATCAAGAAGGCTATTATCAGCACGGTAGATGCTAAGTCCGTCGTAGTCTAGACGTTCAAGGAGTTTGGATACAAAGGGGAGAAAGGAGATGGGACATAGGTTGTTAAGATTGGATGGGTCCAATGAGGGCTTTTTAACCGCTTCCCGACCGCCTAACGCCGATATACGTCGGCAAAATGGCACGGGCAGGCAAAATCACGTACCTGTACGTGATCGTGCATGTGCCTGCCTGTGGGTCGCGCGCTCGCGGCCCGGTCGGGAGCTCCGTGACCCCGGCCGCGGGACCAGCGGACCCGATCGCCACTGGTGTCCCGCGATCGGGTTACGGAGCTGAAGAACGGGGAGAGGTTTGTGTAAACAAACCTCTCCCCGCTTCCTACACTGACTGTCAGTGATCGGCGGTTCCCTGTCATCGGGAACGCCGATCAATGACGTCAGACATACAGCCACGCCCCCCCACTGTAAAAAACCACACGCACGTCACACTGACTCATCCCCGCCCCCTAGTGGTTAACCCCTTCACTACAACTGTCATTTACATAGGAATCATATTCATAGGAATATTTAAATAGCACTGATTTCTGTATAAATGACAAATGTCCCAAAAATGTGTCAAAAATGTCCGATGTGTCCGCCATAATGTCGCAGTCACAATAAAAATATATTAATAAAAATGCTATAAAACTATCCCCTATTTTGTAAGCGCTATAACTTTTGCGCAAACCAATCAATAATCGCTAATTGCGATTTTTTTTTACCAAAAATATGTAGAAGAATACGTATCGGCCGAAACTGAGGAAAAAATTTTTTTTTTTATATGTTTTTTGGGGATATTTATTATAGCAAAAAGTAAAAAATATTGCATTTTTTTCAAAATTGTCGCTCTATTTTTGTTTATAGCGCAAAAAAAATAAAAACCGCAGGGGCGATCAAATACCACCAAAAGAAAGCTCTATTTGTGGGGAAAAAAAGGACGCCAATTTTGTTTGGGAGCCACGTCGCACGACCGCGCAATTGTCAGTTAAAGCGACGCAGTGCCGAATCGCAAAAAGGGGCCTGGTCCTTTGGCTCCCAATTGGTCCGGGGGTGAAGTGGTTAAGTATGGGGCTGACAAGTGCACGTTTTAAAGAATTGGAGAAGATGCCAGAAGAGAGGGAGAGATTGAAGATGTGAGTTAGAGAGTGTAGAATAGAGCTAGAGGGTGAATGTAGCATTTGCGAGGGAATAGGATCCAGAGGGCAGGTGGTAGTGACAGAGAGGGAGGTAGTTGAAGTACTTGAAAGGTGCTATGTGGGGCTAAATGGATTTCAGCACCCCCTCCCCATACTGAAGAATTTGCTACAGAAAATGGTTTTAAAAGTAACAATGAACATGGATTTATGAGAAGTTGAATTCTGTTAAAATTCCAATAGGAAGTGAGCATGAACCAAAATAAATGAAGGGGAGAAGACATAATTAATCTGCAAAAGCATTTGACACTGTGCTCCACAAACAATTAAAATGTATACTAACTTAGGTCTATTGGAATAGAGGCAAGTATACAGTATATATATATATATATATATATATATATATATATATATATATACACACAGACACACAAAAACACAGTATAAATATATATTCATTCTCTTCAACACTAAGAAATAATATTATTTTTGAGCATTTTTTCCACTGGTATACTTTTGCAAGGCACTGTATGTACAAGGATAGAAAACTGGTTTCAGGAACAGGGAATAGTAAATGACTCAACTATGTGAGCTAAATTTGCAAGTTGGGTGTCCTAGGGGAGAGCAGAAGAGGATGTTCCTTATTGATAAATGCATTTATGCAGTTTACTAATTTGGGTACTGAGAACTTGAAGGCAAGATATTCATTAGAAAAAATTACACTGAAAGAGTCAGGTGATTAAAAGATTTGGGGATCCTAGTGGACTATAGGATTAGCATTCAATGCCAGGCCACCTCTAATGCATGTGAGTATTCTGCTCACTAAATTAAAGTGGTTGTAAACCCTAGATTAAGGCTTACCTGTAGGTCAAAGAAATATCTCCTAAACCCACACGGTTTAGGATATATTCGCCAAAAGACAGACAGCGGAGCGCAGGTGCACTGAGAAAGCCACTCTCAGCGGCGATATGCCGCGAGTGGCGGCTCACGTGCGCACGCGCGGGAGTGACGTCATTGCAGCGCTGTCAAATGACAGCGCCGGAGCCGCGAGACCCACCAAGAAGATGGAGGCTCCGTACACAAGGGGACAGTGGTGACATCGCTGGCTCCTGTGTCAGTTAAGTGCAGGGAAACAAAGAGGAAGTAAACCCATTAGGGTTCACTTCCTCTTTAAAGAGGTATTTATTTTAAAGGACGACTGAATACTTTTGCAAATTTACAAAACATTGGTTTGGCCTCATCTTGAGTATGCTGTTCAGTTTTGATCCCCAATCAATAGAATCAGAAGTCTAATGAAGAGCAACAAAATTATTAAGGGGGCTGGAGAACCTCAGTTACGGGACACAACTAAGTAAACTAAAACTATTTACCTTAGAAAGGAGGTGCTTAAGAGGAGTCATGATCAAGATCTATAAATCAATGATGACTGTAAAGGAGGTAACAACGTCCTTAATGGACACAATTGAGGGTTGGAGGAAAGGAGGTTTAATCTGAAATTCCTAATGGGGATCCGTTTGGTCAGAAAAGCAAAGATGTGGAACTCCCTATCCCAGGCAGTGGTAGCAGCTGGGAGAATTTACAAATTTAAAAAAATAATTCTAGATGTCCTCCCCATAAGCAAAATATACACAGATATGTATACTATTACAATTAAAAACCTGACACACGCACGCACACACGTAAGGTGGACTGAATGGCCTGTGTCTTTTTTCAAACCTTACTATGTAACAGCACAGTGTTTAGAATGGTGTTGTCAGTAGTATGTAGTGTACAGCACAGTATATAGAGTGTGAGAATATGTAATGTATAGCAGAGCATATAGGGTGCAGCAATCAGAATGCATAAGGTCTATGTGACATATAGACATGTGTGGTTTGTTTCATTCTGAATTAATATTCGGACAAATTTTAAATATTTTTTATAAACAAATATTTTGTTATTTGGACATTCGAATATATCCGAATACCCGAATTACAATACCAACAAATTTTACCGAATGCTCCGAATAACGAAAAGAAATTTGGGTGAATTTCGGAAATTCAGACTGAAAAACTCAAATCAAATTTTACATCGAACTCCAGTCGAATTCTAACTGTACACAGTCTTTGATTTCAGCAATATGTGGGTGTTATTAGAGTACCATTTTGAAATAATGCTGTTTTAGTTAAGCCAATGGTGATTTAAAAGAGTCATTCTAATCACTTGATGAATATTTTTCTTTTGTCTGTTCACTTTGCCACATTCAAATCGAAAAACAAAATCTAAATCTAAAGTTTTCGATTCGGCTGATTCAAAATTCATCGATTCAAACGTTTTGAATAGAAAAGAAATCGGTAAATTTGAAGAAAATTTTCGAAAAAATTCCAAAGACGAATTTCGAATACGAATTGAACGAATCAACTGAATTGAATTTAACTAAACTAAATAACTAGATTAACGAATCGAAACAAAACAAAATGTTATCGTCATGCACATGTCTAATAACATACCGCATAGCATACAAAGTGCAGCAGTCAGAAGTATCAGTTTAGGCAACTGTAATCAGAAGTGTTTAATCACCAGCACAGTGTACAAAAAGCAGCAGTCAGACAATATAGCATACATCAGGAGGTGTAACTAGAACCTTCAGGGGCCCGATGCAAGAATCTATGAAGGGCACTCCTAACTCCCCTCTTTCATCCGGGCACAGGGTATTTCTATTGATCCTGGGGCCCTTTATTACAGCCCCTCAGCAGGCCTCCTTTCTGCTGTCTTGGGTAAGGTTGTCACCTTTTCTTCAAGCCGAACACTTTAGCGGTGCACAGCCATTCTTTTTTTTTGTAGCATACACATACATACATATATTTTGTGATTAAATAAAATATTTTGTGATTAAATAAAATTTCTAATCAGATGGATTTAACCACTTCCCACCCAGCCTATAGCAAAATGACTGCTAGGCGGTGGTTCAGTTATCCTGACTGGGCATCATATGACGTCCATCAGGATAACAGCCACCACTGTGTGCCCGTGGGGGCGCGCATCGCGGCGATCAGTGGTGCGGTGTGTCAGTCTGACAAACCGCTACACCGATCTAGGTAAAGAGTCTTTAACGGAGACTCTTTACCACATGATCCGCCGTGTCCAATCACGGCTGATCACAATGTCAACAGGAAAAGCCGGTGATCGGCATTTCCTCACTCACGTCTGAAAGACGCGAGTAGAGGAGAGCCAATGTTTATCAGCGCAGCCCCCCCTTGGATGACCACCAGGACCATCATGGAAGGGGGCAACATGTGGCTATCCCATGGCTATCCTGACTGACTGGCACCATTATATAACATGTGATATCAGTGATGCCCAGAAATCCCACCCGTCAGTGCCACCCATCAGTGTCATCAGTGACAGATATCAGTGCCCATCCATGCCACCTATCAGAGCCAGCTATAAGTACCCGTCAGTGCCACCTATCAGTGCCCATCAGTGCCACCTTATCAGTTATCTCCAAAAAACAGCGCTAAATGAGAAAACGTTAATTTATTTCAAAATTTGACAATCCAAAATGATAGAGAACAGAACACAGTGCAATCCAATCCTGTTCATATCATTTAAAAAGAAACTGGTAAAAACAATCAACAAATAAAACCAATGCACAGTACTGCCTCAGGTCCCAAAGATAAGGGATTAACCACAATGCTGAGAGGTGTTCACTCCGGTCAGCCGGTGGGGGAAGTGTAGCTGATAGTAGCTGGGGGACTGCTTGTCTCTGTCAGCTTTGTATGATAGAGCTGCTGCAGCCAGAAGGTATGCTGGTGTCCCCCGCTCGGCTATGTCTCCGTCAGATCACTTCAATCTCACGTCCTGGCCAGTGGACAGAGAGCGGAAGGGAGAGCGTCATGGGACCCGGATGCGGAAACTCTCCGCTGGTCAGCAAGGCAAAGAGGCGTGTGCGCAAACAGTACTTGGTTATTTCTGTGGTGACACTCCCCTTAGAGTTTTGGACAAAAAAGTATCATCAACTGTTGGAATATGACCTTCTGTGGGGGGCAATACAGATGGTAGCAAGGTTGGGACATCAATCCTTGGCCGAGCACCCTCTTTAATGTAAGTGTCCAAATCTCTAGACAGAGGACTATATCTATTAGATAACGACACTAAAGGGTCAATCAGTAAAAGGTCTGTCTCCACTGTCCTAGTGATGGACTTAGGAGGAGATGACATCGCCACTGATATTGGTTCCTGTATACTTGCAGCCGACAAGGTAAGCAAGTCAGTTGACCTAGAGGCTTGTGTGGAAGCTTGGACAGGATCACCATAATACCCGTGGGTCTGTTTATTTTTATGTTGTTTATTTTGTTTGTTATAGGTAATCTTTCTATCTCCATTATGTGTCTTGTTGTTACGCCTAACTCTACCTTTATTGGCCTGATCAGTGTATGCAGATTTTCTAACCTGATCTCCAACTGAAGATTGGGGGGGACCACTACTCCCATTGGGTCCTGGTGCATCGTGCTTAATGGGTCTACCTGGCAGTGAACGCTTCCACTCAAAGACATAGCCGGATTTATAATCTGATACATCTCTTTCAAGTTTCTTAGTTTTATTGGCAATCATAACATCCTCGTCTTTTTTAACATTATAATCCTGGACTCCCAGAATAAACATGAAGAACTAAACGCTTCAATGTTCTGTTGTCTTTCTACAACTTGTTGTTCTGCCAGCATAAGTTTTCTTTCTCTTTGTTGTAACAGAATTTTGATCCACTTAGTGGTACAAAATTCTGAAATCATTTGTCACTCCTTGGTGAGATCGTCATCAAGAAAGCTACATTGCTTCTTGATGTGAAGACCCCTGGGAGTGATACCAAGCTCAAGATGTCTTGTTGTACCCATGTATATGTTTTCTTCACCATAGTGTTGTTGTATTAGGCACATTTAGACAGTGTTCAATGATATACCGCAAGGGAAGTGATTATGAGGGGTTAACATTTTAAGTAATCTGCAATTTCGCCCTAATTGGCACTCTTTTTGCCTTTAAAATTCCCCTTCCTTCATGGCTCCCCATGACTTTGATAAAGCGCATGCGCGCGAAATATGTAGGTCACGGTCGCCATGCCAACCAAGTACTGTTTGCGCACCACCTCTTTGCCTTGCTGACCAGCGGAGAGTTTCCACATCCGGGTCCCGTGACGCTCTCCCTTCCGCTCTCTCAGTCCACTGGCCAGGACGTGAGATTGAAGTGATCTAACAGAGACATAGCTGAGCGGGGGACACCAGCATACCTTCTGGCTGCAGCAGCTCTATCATACAAAGCTGACAGAGACAAGCGGTCCCCCAGCTACCATCAGCTAAACTTCCCCAGGGGGAGACAGGAGTGCACACCTCTCAGCATTGTGGTTAATCCCTTATCTTTGGGACCTGAGGCGGTACTGTGCATTGGTTTTATTCGTTAATTGTTTTTACCAGTTTCTTTTTAAATGATATGAACAGGATTGGATTGCACTGTGTCCTGTTCTCCTTTATCATTTTGGATTGTCAAATTTTGAAATAAATGAACGTTTTCCCATTGAGCGCTGTTTTTTGTAGATAATTTGTATGAACTTTGCTCCTGAAGTCAAACAGCAGCCTGGGTTCTATTCCAGATACTGTCCAGATATTTAATTTAAAAAAAAATTTATTTGTTGTGCAAAAAATAAAAACCGCAGAGGTGATCAAATACCACTAAAAGAAGGCTCTATTTGTGGGAACAAAATGGTAAAAAATGTGTTTGGGTACAGTGTAGCATGACCGTGCAATTGACATTCAAAGTGCAACAGCGCTGAAAGCTGAAAATTGGCTTGGACAGGAAGGTATCTAAGTGCCTGGTATTGAAGTGGTTAATCAATCAAAAGAGTCCCCCCCTTAGATTAGAGTCCTCAGAGCCCCCCTTACATCAGAGTCTGCAGAATTCCCACTTACATTGGAATGTAAAGGGGAATCCAGATTTAAGGGGGGCTCTGATGTAAGGGGAATGTTGGGTTCTCTGCTGACCAAAGCCCCCCCCCCCCACATCAGAGTCCACAAAGAACCCCTTACATCTGAGTCCCTCCTACATTAGTACTCACTGGAAGGCAGGAGAGAGAATGGAGGTAGGGGTAACACTTCACATTGGATGCATGGGCAGCATCTGTCAGCACCTTTCCTCTTCTGGCTGCTGGGCTTCAAACTTCCTACCCAAACTTCCCGGCAATGTTGTGCTTCAGACACAGAAGGAGAGGGCAGAAGGAGGAGAAGCTAATGAGCTCCCTCTCCTCTCCCATCCATGCAGGAGGGATGGGGGAACTGTCAGGGCTGGCTCTGGGCTGCGAAAGACACTTGCAGCTCAGAGCCCTGCAGCTGCTGGGGAGTTACAGTCCGGGCTCTTGGACCCCCCGCAGAACTCCAGAGCCTAGTTGCAAGTGTGACCTTTGTGACCCTGGTAGTTACTCCACTGGAATATATGGTGGGCTGGTCAGCAGTTTAATAAGTAGACACAGCATACAGAGTATAGTGGCCAGGAGTATATGACATGCAGCAAAGCGTGCGATGGCTAGAATGTAGATTTCAGCACAATATACAGTATATGGTACAGGGGTCAGTGGTATGCACAATACAATTCATCACAAAGAGCGCGGCCATGAGAAGTACGTAAAGTGCAGCATCGGGTCAATTACAGAACTTCTTCTTTATGATATTCTACAAACCTATATATTTAATACAATAATGAAAAATGTTGGAGAAAGGATCTAACAATATCAAGGTCACCAAACACGAAGGTAAAAACTGCAACAACAGCAACACATTTCTGTAAGTATTATGACTGCCCAATAACTCAACAACTTCATTCATCTAAAGAGATTTCCTTTAAATTATGTTTAAGTGTGGTAAAGGGTCAGACCAGTGAACTGCATCCACAAGCACAGATTGTTGTCCTATGTCAATAACATCTACAGTATCTCACAAAAGTGAGTACACCCCTCACGTTTTTTGTAAATATTTTATTATATCTTTTCATGTGACTGAAAGAACACTGAAGAAATTACACTTTGCTACAATGTAAAGTTGTGAGTGTACAGCTTGTATAGCAGTGTACATTTACTATCCCCTCAAAATAAGAACACACAGCCATTAATGTCTAAACCGCTGGCAACAAAAGTGAGTACACCCCTAAGTGAAAATGTCCAAGTTGGGCCCAAAGTGTCAATATTTTGTGTGGCCACCATTATTTTCCAGCACTGCCTTAACCCTCTTATGCATGGAGTTCATCAGAGATTCACAGGTTGCCACTGGAGTCCTCTTCCACTCCTCCATGACGACATTACAGGGCTGGTGGATGTTAGAGACCTTGCGCTCCTCCACCTTCCGTTTGAGGATGCCTCACAGATGCCCAATAGGGTTTAGGTCTGGAGACATGCTTGGCCAGTCCATCACCTTTACCCTCAGCTTCTTTAGCAAGGCAGTGGTCATCTTGAAGGTGTGTTTGGGGTCGTAATCATGTTGTAATACTGCCCTGTGGCCCAATCTTCAAAGGGAGGGGGATCATGCTCTGTTTCAGTATGTCACAGTACATGTTGGCATTCATGGTTCCCTCAATGAACTGTAGCTCCCCAGTGCCGGCAGCACTCATACAGCCCCAGACCATGACACTATTTTACAAAAGTGAGTACACCCCTCACACTTTTGTAAATAGTGTACTCACTTTTGTTGCCAGCGGTTGAGACATTAATGGCTGTGTGTTGAGTTATTTTGAGGGGACAGCAAATGTACACTGTTATATATATATATATATATATATATATATATATATATATATATATGTATGTGTATGTGCTGGAACACACAAAAAATAAAGTGCAATGTGCAAAAATGCATAAATGACAAATCCACTGATTAAATAAGTCTAACGAACATATAAAATCGCTCTAATCGAATAAATATACTAAGTGCTACAACACACGAAAAAAATCATAAAAAGTGCAATGTGCAAGAAAATGAATGAATAACAACAGATCTACCAAATAAATAATTGAATAAGTCTATATTACATGATATCAAAAAGTCAAAGATGTGTATTCCTCCACTAAAGGTACTCTTACCAGATAGTAGGGACCACCTATCACTAGGATGGTCAAGCAAGCAAGCAGGGTAAGGGGACAGAGCCCCTGAAGACAGTGAAGCAGCAGGTAAATACTTTTCTTTAACCTCCCCTCACAGTGGTATCTCCAGATCATCCAAAAGGCATTTCATAGGGAGAAAGAAAGCTCCAATAGTGTAATATCATTCAAACAATGTTTTATTGAGGAACGAAAAGCCAAATGGCTACTTACAAGATTAAAAAATCATATGTGCAAATATAAAATCCTTTTGCCAGCAAATAAACGAACACCCATTCTTCCGGGATCACATGGGGCATGATGGTGTCAGCGTGTAGCACCTCCCCGACATGTTTCGTCACACAAGACGTCTTCATGGGGCGTGTATTATTAATTCAGTGGATCTGTTATTCATTCATTTTTTTTGCACATTTTATGCTTTTTTTGTGTGTTGTAGCACTTAGTATATTTAATGTTTATGGTTAATCGCAGCAGTCTTTACTATATTTATTGTCATAAATTTAGCGCTGTATATTTCTTCCTTTTTTTATGACTGTAGGCAAAACACACTTGTCTTTGTACTCCTCACCTGATTGCCACCACACATGCTTGACAACAGGACATGGTTCCAGTAATCCATGTCCTTAGTCTGCTTGTCTTCAGCAAACTGTCTTTCTTGTGCATCATCTTTAGAAGAGGCTTCATTCTGGGACGACAGCCATGCAGACCAATTTGATGCAGTGTGCTGCATATGGTCTGAGCACTGACAGGCTGACCCCCCCCACCCCTTAAACCTCTACAGCAATGCTGGCAGCACTCATACGTCTGTAGCATGGACCCCAGAAGGAACTGCTGGTTTTATTTGGGCTTACCGTTACCTCACCTGCTTGCTTCTCCGTCTCAGAGGTCTCGTTGGAAAATGGCCCAAAGAATGTTAAATCCGACACTTTGTGCTTATCCCAAATAAATAAGTGAAAAAGGACTAAGTCTTTCAATAGAGGGTCAAAAGGTTAAGGGGAATTCAGGAACCTGGTAATTGCGGGTTAGAGGTATTGGTCAGATCCAGAGGACAAATAGCTCCACTGACTGGATCCAGCAACCACCGGATAGGCCCCTCTCGCTTGACCTAGCAGCAGGTGAGATGCTCAACAAAGTCTCTGCCACAGACTTGTCAATTAAACTAAAGCATTCTTGAGAGATTTAAAGAATTGCCATACAGTACCAGTTTCTTTCAGCTGACCCGGCGATACTGTATGTGTGTTGATCTGGGTTGCGTCCTCTAACTGAGTTTCCAGGCTCCTCCAAAGATACCAGCCTTGCGCTCGGTCCTCTCCTAGAGGAAGCGCAGGATCATGCGATACACACCCCAGGCCAGGAGGGCCATGAGGTCGGGGTAGGGGACCCCGGACAGAAGACAAAAAGACAACCCCCAAAAAATGGCGTCGGTACCTTAAATACCCTCTCCCAGACAACAGAGCAGGGAAACCACTCCCACTGGGCTATTTCCGAGCAAGAGGCGGTATTAAATACATCCAGCCTGCTGCATTTCCACACTTAGCGGCGGTGACAGCGACACCTATGGTCAAGTGGAAACCAGTGCAACCCAGCTGGACTGGCACAGAAACCAGAACTTTTTAGAATAATTAGCCTGAGCCCAACTGAGGCCTCAGACAACTAAATTTTAAAAAATAATAGCGTCTGCTCATTAGGAGCAGGGTGCTACATGTCTATTTCCCAAAGACAACCTCTGGATATGACGCTGAGCATGTGCACTCAACTTCTTTGGTCGACCATTGCAAGGCCTGTTCTGAGTGGAACCTGTCCTGTTAAACCGCTGTATGGTCTTGGCCACCATGCTGCAGCTCAGTTTCAGGATCTTGGCAATCTTCTTATAGCCTAGGCCATCTTTATGTAGAGCAACAATTCTTCTTTTCAGATCCTCAGAGAGTTCTTTGCCATGAGGTGCCATGTTTAACTTCCAGGGACCAGTATGAGAGAGTGAGAGCGGTAACACCAAATTTAACACACCCGCTCCCCATTCACACCTGAGACCTTGTAATACTAACAAGTCACATGACACCGAGGTTGAAAATGGCTAATTCGGTCCAATTTGGACATTTTCACATAGGGGTGTACTCACTTTTTTTTTGCCAGTGGTTTAGACATTAATGGCTGTGCGTTGAGTTATTTTGAGGGGACAGCAAATTTACACTGTTATACAAGTTGTATACTCACTACTTGACATTGTAGCAATGTGTAATTTCTTCAGTGTTGTCACATGAAAAGATAGAATAAAATATTTACAAAAATGTGAGGGGTGTTCTCACTTTTGTGAGATACTGTAATTAACCCCCTGTCAACAGCCTCCGTCATTATACTGCGGCAGGTCGGCACGATCCCGCAAACCGTCGTAGCTATACGTCGGACCCTTTAAGCGAGATAGCAGGGGTGCGGATGCTCGTGACTAGAGTTGAGCGGACACCTGGATGTTCGGGTTCGGCGGGTTCGGCCGAACTTCGGAAAAAAGTCCGGGTTCGGGACCGAACTTGACCCGAACTTGACCCCGAACTCCGAACCCCATGGAAGTCAATGGGGACCCGGACTTTTGAACACTAAAATTGCTGTAAAAAGGTCATGGAAAGGGCTAGAGGGCTGCAAATGGCAACACAATGTTGTTAAGAGCATGGCAAGTGATCTGCAAACAAATGTGGATAGGGAAATAACTTGAAATAACATAAAAAAAATAAAAAAAAAATTCTGGAGGCCCCCTTCTCAGCAGAAGAGGTACAGGAAGTCATTAAGAACCTCAGAAACTCAACGGCACGATGCCGCACATATGGTGGGAATACCCCAGAATACGCACTTTCTGGAAAAAATTATTCAATTTAATGGATAAGATGGTGGGAAAATAAAATACTTGGAAATTAAAAAAAAATGAAAAAATTATAATCTTGACCTAGGAGGACGAAATTCAAATGGAGTAGGAGGTTGAGGTGGCGGTGGATCAAAAATACAACAATGGCTGGGTAAGGCTAGTGGTGAATGATGTGTCGTTGAATTCTGTCCCCCGTCGCATAGTGTCCGCCCTGTACTGCGCTTGCTCAGTACGTAGGACAAGGGGATTTCGAAACTCTCCGAAGACGATGCGCGGTGACTCCAGGTTCAAGCCACATCATCCGAGGTTGAAGCCTAGCCAAGCGAGCCCGTGAGGGGCCCTGTTACTATGTGCTACCGTATGTCCACTTGGATGGTCGGGCTTGAACCTGCACTCACTGCGCAGGCGACGTTCATCTTTGGAGATTTTGTGAATCTCCTTGTCCTCCGTACTGCGCAAGCACTGCACCTGCGCAGTAAGTGGCTGGACACTATCCGATAGCAAGACAGTTTTCGTCAGAACACCGGTATATGTGTCTATTCTGCACAAGGTACGGCCAAGTCCTGTGGGATCCATGCCTGGTTCATTTTAATGAACGTGAGCTTGTCCACATTGGCTCTGGACAGGCGGCTGCGCTTGTCTGTGATAACGCCCCCTACCGTGCTAAATACACGTTCAGATAATTCACTGGCGGCAGGGCAGGCCAGCACCTCCAAAGCATAAAGGGCAAGCTCAGGCCATGTGCCCAATTTGGAGACCCAGAAGTTGAAGGGGGCAGACCCGTCATGCAGTACGTATAGGCGTGTAAACACATAATGCTCCACCATGTTGGTGAAATGCTGCCTCCTGCTAAGTCGTTCCATCTCAGCTGGTGGTGCTGGTTGTTGTGGCGTGCTGACAAAGCTTTTCCACATTCCGTCTATGCTAACCCTGCCTTGCAAGGTGCTGGCGGTGCCCCGGCTGAGTTGGCGACCTCTTCCTCCTCCTCTGCCTTCGCCTTGTGCTTCCACCATACCCCCGCTTCCAAGTGGGAATGCCACCAGCAGCGCGTCTACCAGCGTGCGCTTGTACTCGCGCATCTTACGATCACGCTCCAGTAAGGTAATTAAGGACGGCACGTTGTCCTTGTAACGGGGATCCAGCAGGATGGCCACCCAATAATCAGCACCAGTTAAAATGTGGGCAACTAGGCGGTCATTGCGGAGACACTGCAGCATGTAATCGCTCATGTGTGCCAGGCTGCCCAGAGGCAAGGAAAAGCTGTCCTCTGTGGGAGGTGTATCGTCTGTGTCCTCTGTATCCCCCCAGCCACGCACCAGTGATGGACATGAGCTGGTCTGGGTGCCACCCTGCTGTGAACATGGTTCCTCCTCCTCCTCCATCTCCTCCTCATCCTCCACCTCGTCATCCTCTAGAACTGTGCCCTTGCTGCCAGACAATTGTGTACCTGGCGCTTGTTGGTGCAGGAACCCACCCTCGTAGCCACTTGTAAATGACTGCCCTGAAAGCCTTGGAAATTAACCCTCTTCCTCCTCCTCATCCTGTGCCACATCCTCTTCAATCATCGCCTGAAGAGTTTTTTCAAGGAGGCATAGAACTGGGATAGTAACGCTGAGAACGGCGTCATCGGCACTGGCCATGTTGGTGGAGTACTCAGCGCAACAAGGCACACAGGTCTCGCATGGAGGCCCAGTTATTGGCGGTGAAGTGGTGCTGTTCCGCAGAGCGACTCACGCGTGCGTGCTGCAGCTGAAACTCCACTATCGCCTGCTGCTGCTCGCACAGTCTGGCAAGCATGTGCAAAGTGGAGTTCCACCTTGTGGGCATGTCACATATGAGACGGTGAGCGGGAAGGCCGAAGTTACGCTGCAGCGCTGACAGGCGAGCAGCAGCAGGGTGAGAACGCCGAAAGTGTGCACAGACGGCCCGCACTTTCTGCAGCAGCTCTGGCATATCGGGGGAATTCTTCAGGAACCTCTGGACCACCAAGTTCAGCACATGCGCCAGGCAAGGGATGTGCGTCAAACCGGCAAGGCCCAGAGCTGCTACGAGATTTCGCCCATTATCGCACACCACCAGGCCGGGCTTGAGGCTCACTGCCACCAACCACTCATCGGTCTGTTGTTCCATGTCCCTCCACAACTCCTGCACGGTGTGGGGTTTTTCCCCCAAACAGGAAAGTTTTAAAACTGCCTGCTGTCGTTTAGCCCTGGCTGTGCTGAAGTTGGTGGTGAAGGTGTTACGCTGACCGGATGAGGAGGCGGTAGAGGATGAGGAGGCGGGAGTAGGAGGAGTTAGCAACAGGAGGCAAACTGAAGTGCCCTGCAATCCTCGGTGGTGGAAGGACATGCACCAAACTGCTATCCGCCTCAGGCCCAGCCGCCACTACATTTACCCAGTGTGCTGTTAGGGAGATATAACGTCCCTGACCGTGCTTACTGGTCCACGCATCCGTAGTTAGGTGGACCTTGCCACAGATGGCGTTGCGCAGTGCACACCTGATTTTGTCCCCCACTTGGTTGTGCAGGGAAGGGATAGCTCGTCTGTAAAAGTAGTGGCGGCTGGGCACGACGTACTGTGGGACAGCCAATGACATCAGCCTTTTAAAACTCTGCGTCTCCACCAGACGGAATGACAGCATTTCAAAAGGCGAGGAATTTTGAAATGCTGGCATTCAGGGCCAGGGATCGCGGGTGGCTAGGGGGGTACTTCCTCTTCCGCTCCAGTGTTTGGGAAATAGAGAGCTGAACGCTTCCATGGGACATTGTGGAGATGGTTGGTGACCCAGGTGGTAGTGTTGCTGGCAGATCCTCTGTTTGCGGGTTGGCAGGTGTCACTGTCACTACAGAGGCGGATGAAGAGGCCGAGACTGCAGCAGAAGAGGAAGCAGGAGGAGCCAGAGACCTTTCTTGGTTTTTGAGGCGTCTACTCCACTGCATCTTGTGCTTTGCACTTAGATGCCTGGTCATGCAGGTTGTGCTCAGGTTGAGAATGTTTATGCCTCGCTTCAAGCTCTGATTGCACAGCGTGCAAACCACTCGTGTCTTGTCATCAGGACATTGTCTGAAGAACTGCCACGCTAGGAAACTCCTTGCACCTGGCTTTGGTGTGCTCGGTCCCTTGCTGCGTTGGGCAGTAGCAGACGTACTGCCTAGGGGACGGACACTCAGCTTTTGCACCCTGCTCCCTCTTCTGCTGTGCTGGTGGCTCTGTGCGACCACCACCTCTTCCTCCGAACTACACTGGTCACCTGCATGACGTTGATTTCATGTGGGGTCAAGGACCTCATCGTCCTCCACATCATCTTCCACCCAAAATTCACCCCTGCCCTCCTTGTCGGTCTGCACAATGGCGAAAGCAGCAGCAGTTGGCACCTGTGTTTCGTCATCATCCGAGACATGCTGCGATGGTCCTCCCATGTACTCATCATGAAACATAAGTGGTTGGGCATCGGTGCACACAATCTCTTCCACTTCTGGGGCAGGGCTAGGTGGATGGCCCTGGGAAACCCTGCTAACAGAGTCATCAAAAAGCAGAAGAGACTGCTGCATGATTTGGGGCTTAGACTGATTGGCTGATTTGCAAGGGGGTGAGGTGAAAGACTGATGTACATCAGCTGCAGGTGCCAACTCTGAACTTTCATCAGGAGACTGGGTGGGAGACAATGTGAAGGAACCGGAGGCACTGTCAGCAGCAACCCAATCTTTTATCGCCTGTACTTGGCCTGGCCTCAACATTCGTACAGCCTCATTAGGCGCGCCAAAATACTGCTGCAGGCTCTGTCGCCTACTCACACCTGAAGAAGGTGTTTCACTAGTGCGTGTAGCTGGCACAGATCGACCACGTCCTCTCCCTCCACCAGCAGCACCACGACCTGGGCCACGTCCCCTTTTTGATGATCTCCTCATATTTTCAAAATTTATGATCTCGCCCTAAATGGGTGTTTTTGTATATAGCAGAATACACGGACAGTATGTAAAGCGTTTATGAAAACGCAGAAAATGCTATTGGGAAAAAAAAAACACTGCAAAATTAAATTTTTTTGCAATGTTTTTCCAATATCAGAATACATGGACAGTATGTAAAGCGTTTATGAAAACGCAGAAAATGCTATTGGGGAAAAAAAAAACACCGCAAAATTAAATTTTTTTGCAATGTTTTTCCAATATCAGAATACACGGACAGTATGTAAAGCATTTATGAAAACGCAGAAAATGCTATTGGGGAAAAAAAAACACTGCAAAATTAAATTTTTTTTTTTAAATGTTTTTGCAATATCAGAATACACGGATACTGTCTACAGCGTGTATGAATGAACACGCAGAAAATGCTATTGGGAAAAAAAAAAAAAGCAAAATTAAATTTTTATGCAATGTTTTTCCAATAGCAGAATACACACAGACTATGGTGTATCTCTTAGTATATGCAGTGTTGGTCCTAATGGTGCACTGAGCTTGCAGGTAAAACTTTTGTATTTTGTCTGGCACTGGCCTCATGGCACTGTTAAAAGACTGTGCACTGCACCCCAGCCAGGGTACAATTGATTTAGGAATCTCTTCAATAATTCTCTCTGCCTCTTTCTTTTGCTTAATAATAAAGAAACTCCCTACTCTAGCTATCTAGATCGCTCACTGATCTAACTAATTAGAAGCAAAGTTAAGGAATGCTGACTGCCTGACTGACTGAATCACACTAACTCCTAAAATCCTCTCAGCAGCACAGGAACCTGTCTATAGCCCTGTCTATAGCAGAATGACGCTGTGTGCTGTGTGTCTGACCTATATATAGGAGGCTGGGTCACATGCTGCACTGGCCAAGCACAGCCATGCCATTAGTAGGCATGGCTGTGATGGCTTCTGAGGGCACACTAGTGAAACGATCGTCGATTGGCTGCCATAGGCAGAACAGGGATGTGTGTGTGTAAACACACACATTCCAGTTCTGTGAGGAGAGGAGAGAGAGATTGTGAGTTCCTACGAGCTGGGAATCATGATCTCTCATCTCCTATAGTCAAGTCCCATTCCCCTACAGTTAGAACACACACATAAAAAACACAGTTAACCACTTAAAATCGCCCCCTAGTGTTAACCCCTTCCCTGCCAGTGACATTTATACAGTAATCAGTGCATTTTTATAGAACTGATCGCTATAATTGTCAATCGACCCAAAATTGTGTCAAAAAGTGTCCAATTTGTCCACCATTATGTCGCAGTCTTGGTAAAAATGACAGATCGTCACCATTACTAGTAAAAAAATAAATATTTTTTTAAAAATGCCATAAATTATCCCCTATTATGTAGGACGCTATAACTTTTGCGCAAACCAATATATGCTTTTAGGGATTTTTATTACCAAAAATATGTACAAGAATACATGTCGGCCTAAACTGAAAAAAAAAATAAATAGCCACAATTTTTTTTTTTTCAAAAAGCTATTTATTACAGCAAAAAGTACAAAATATTGTCTCTTTTTCAAAATTGTCGCTCTTTTTTTGTTTATAGCGCAAAAAATTAAAACCACAGAGATGATCAAATGCCACCAAAAGAAAGCTTTATTTGTGGGAAAAAAAGGACATCAATTTTGTTTGGGTACAACGTCGCATGACTGCACAATTGTCAGTTAAAAAGTGACGCACTGCTGTATCGCAAAAAACGGCCTGGTCATTGAGTAGCCAATTCTTCCGAGGCTGAAGTGGTTAAACTATGTGGAAAATACACAGAATGTTAGCTGGATACACTCTCTATGTAGTAGCAACAACGGTTTACAAAACAACATAACCATAGATCCTGTTGACAAAAAAGAGATTATGAGCCAACACAATCTGTTTCAAAATGCTTTGGCAAATGATCTAATCCTTGGATCATAGACAAACGTAGTTTTACATGAATAACAAGGAAGAACATATCTTAAAATAAACCCTGCCAAGAAAAGCTCACTAAGTTTAACCTCCAAGGGAGAAGAAACAAGCAATCAGTTGGTGGTACAAATAGCAAAACTTGGAATTCTTGTTTGATTTCATTGTTAATCACAGGGAGTATAGTTCAACTTTCCATTTTTTTCTTATACTTAAAGTGGTGTTTCCCCCACCCCCCCTCAAAAAAAAGATGATTCAAATTCCTAAAAAAATAAAAAAAAATTTTTTTCAAAATGTATTTTTTTAAACTCACCTCTAAATGCCTGTTGCTAGGGGGTCCCTCGTAGTCTGCCTTCTTCAGTGCCCGGGCTGGTGACATCACTTCCCCTCGGCACAGGAAGGGCTCCCTCCTGTCAGTCATCTGGGACACGTGACAGGTCCCAGATGACTGCACGGCCATTCACGGAGTGTGGTGCCGCTCGCGCATGCGCAGTGGGTGCCCGGCTGTGCCCACGGTAAGAATGCCAGCGCCGCGGGGAACGAGCGGGGCTTCGTTCCCCCGCATCGCTGGACCCCGGGACAGGTAAGTGTCCGATTATCAAAAGTCAGCAGCTGCAGTATTTGTAGCTGCTGACTTTAATTTTTTTTTTTTTAAGGGGCACCCCTCTTTAAGCAAAGATCCCTCACATTCTTTTCTTGTTCACTTTGATAAACGTGGCATGCACAAGATAAAAATCTTGTTAATAGAAACATAGAAGAATGATGGCAGAAAAAGACTAAGGCCCCTTTCACACTGGGGCGGGGAGCCGCGGTGACGGTAAAGCAGCGCTATATTTAGCGCTGCTTTACCGTCGTTTTAACCGCGGTATTCGGCCGCTCGCGGTGCGGTTTTAACCCCCGCGAGCGGCCGAAAAGGGGTTAAACACCCCCCGCAGTGCGCCGCCGTAGCGGCGCTTTGCGGCGGTATTGCCGCGGTTTCACCGCGGTGTCCCATTCTATTCAATGGGAAGAAGCGGTATAGGAGCGGTGAACACACAGCTCCTATCCCGCTCCAAAGATGCTGCTAGTAGGACTTTTTTTGTCATCCTGCTAGCGCACCGCTCCAGTGTGAAAGCCCGCCGGCTTTCACACTGGAGTTAAAAGAGGCAGGATTTTTTCATGCGGTGAACAGGCACTATTTTTAGCGCTGCACCGCATGAAAAACGCTTAGGTGTGAAAGGGGCCTAAGTGGTCCAGACTCACTCCCTTTTTTATAATATTTTTTGCTTTTTAATTTTATTATACGGTTTGACATTTTTAGTTTAGCAAGTTTTAATTTACTTACATACACTCACTAGGAACGCTGCTAATATGGTCTAATTAAAAAAAACATACAAAAAAACAATGGAGCGTTGATTTGCTTTCCTATAAACTAAAACCCCAACACACAAAAAAGTATAAATTTGTTTCTAAAATTCTATATTTTGCCTAATCACTATAACTTGAAAAAAATCATAATTTTTAGATCATAAAAGTCATAGTCATAATTTTAACAATTTAAAAGTTAGAATTATGAGAACAAATGTCAAAACTTTCTTTTTTTAGGTGGCGGAGTGCTGGACCCAAAGCTTTGCGAAAATTAGGAAAAAAATCAGATGATTAACCCAGGATGCCAGCTCTGAGCCATCACGTTTCAGGGGTCAAACAGAAACTCACCTTCATCCATTACAATTTTAATTGGCTAACTTATTGAAAGTACATCAGGAATTAAATCTTAAATTCATTCTGAGGATTATATTGCCTGTAACTTACTGTAATTGGTGTTCAAGTAAATTAAGTATATCTATAGAATTTTTTAAAACGCAGGTATATTCATTTTTTAAATATAAGTCTAGTAAGTGTAGAAAAGGATTTACTTTTACTGGTACAGATTTCAATTTATAAATCATTTGTTAAGTTTTTAAATAAGTTTTTGTACATCTTTTAATTTATTATTCACTTATTATTAACAAAATGCTTGGTGTGGTCTATAATATTCGATTTAGCTTTGGTTAAAGTGAGTAAGCCTTAAAGCCCAAATTAACTTTTAGTTTATTCAGAAAATCATAAAAGAGCATGATAGTGGGACTTTACATATGCCTCCAATAGTAAAAAAAACTCATTTAAAAAAATAGCATCACATTTTATTGACACAAATATTAAAAACAATGAGAACATACATTATGTAAAACCATTATTACATTCTTGACTTTTTAAGGGCACAGTCAACAACCAATTCGTAAATACCCAATGTAGGATTCACAATGGTCGCTGTATTACAAACTACGCATTTCGGAGAAAAGTCTGTTTCCTTCTATATATTCCTATGCAGCTACAGTGCCACATATGAAACATAAATAAAAAAAAATAGACAAAACATGAAGTATATTAATACTAAATCATATCCCATAAAGTGAGTATATTAAAACGAAATCATATCCCATAAATTTAACTGTAGCACTGACCCCCGAATGAGCTGCTGGTTTGAATTGGGCCTGCACTCTTCCAAAAAACCCCACTAACTTGACTCAATCCCCTTGGCACAGCTGTGGTGCAAAGTAATACAGTACAATATAAGACAATGCAAAGTACCTGTATTGTACCCTCAGGATCCACTGGGAGCCAGTGGATCCTGAGGGTACAATACAGGTACTTTGCATTGTGGGTGGGGAAAAAACAGTACGCCACACAACTGGATACTTAACCAGAAATATTTTTACTGCAGAATATTCAAAAGGTGATTACAGAAATGATGCTGTCATCCCAACGTAGGACGACAGCAGAATGAATTTCAATATGAACAGTTTAAAATAGTATATGCATGTATATTTATATAACTGGGCGCTCCCCCTACTTTAAAGGCTATGCGTGAGATCTCACTTAATGTACTTTGTCCGGATCTTCTTTCTTTGCTAGCTAAAGTAACTCCTTTGAAATTTGTAATCCAAAGTATATGGAAGGTTAAGTTAAGGTGTTCCTGGTGTAACTCCAATGACTTATTTACAATTTTTGAGGTGACTGTTTTACTATTAGAGGCATACGTCCCACTATCATGCTAGTTTAGATTCTATGAATAATTTATGGGGATGCTGCCTCCTCTGTTAAGTCTTTGTTTAATACACCACATACACATATTGGATTGAACTTTTTACTTGAAATCAGCTAAATACATTTTTGGTGTGTTCCATTTTTTTCTCTCACTTTGCAGTACTTGTAGTTTTCTCTTTTTTTTCTGCATCAAAAAAGTATGGACAGTAGGTTATATGGGTTCCAATGACATAGTTCACACGAACACAGTGAGTTACAGTGCTTTTCAGTTCCAGAAAAAAAAAAACACATGTTGCTTTTTTCCTGCACAGAACTGTACTGGAATGTGGTAAAACGTATAAGAATAAAGAGTTAAAGACAAAAATGCAGAAAAGCATTCAGAACAATTCTGGAGGACTTTTTCGTTGTGTGAATGGGCACTTTAACTATTTATGGATGAGCGAGTTTGGGGTGGAGGAACTTGACTGGCCTGCACAACCCGATAAAACACCTTTGGGATGAAATAGAGCGGAGACCAGACTTTTCTAGTTTTCTAGACCAGGTTTTCTAGTGCCTGACATTAATAATGCGCTTCTGGAAGAATGGTCAAACATTCCCATAGACACACTCCTAAACCATGTGGACGGCCTTCCCAGAAGAGTTGAAGCTGTTATAGCCGCAAAGGGTGGGCCAACTCAATACTGAAACCCTACGGACTAAGACTGGGATGCCATTAAATGTGTGTATAAAAGGCAGGCATCCCAATACTTTTGACAATATAGTTTAAATTAGAGTAGAACTCCACCCAGTTTTGAATAAGGGAGGGCTTAGAACCTTGGTCAGGTTTTTATCACAGCCCATAATTCAGATGCTCAATAGGGTTTAGGTCTGGAGACTTGCTTGGGCAGTCCATCACCCTTAATGTCCATTCACACAGGGGCAACATGACTTCCAGCGTGACTTTGGGAGGCAACTTAGACACGACTTGAGTATGAATCACAGAGCGACTTGAGGCAACTTACAAGGCAACTTGAAGTTGCCTCCAGGACAGAGGACTTTGCCAGTGGCCAATCACATAATAATCAGCTCTGTGGGAGGGAGGGGTTTGCCTAGAAAGTTGCCTAGAAAACAATTTTTACTTCCTGGAAAGTTGCTTCAGTTAAGACCGGGGATCCGACTTGGAGACAACTTCCATTGAAATCAATGGGTACAAGTTGCCTAGATGTCGGATTGAAGTAGTACAGGAACCTTTTTTGAAGTTGGAGCGACTTCAGTAGTGTGCATTAAGACGGCTCTCATTCACTTACATTGATTTTATCATGTCGCGCGACTTGAGGCTGTGTATTTTTATTAAAAACGCCCATTAACGCTAACGCTAATAAACGCTCATAAACGCTAGTACAAAACGCTGTAAAAAGCTGAGTTAGACTTACCGGTAACTCCTTTTCTGAGAGTCTTCCAGGACAGCCCATGAGACCTAGGGCTCCTCCTACCAGGACAGGAAACACATTCCCCCCACCAGATAAAAGGGCGGTCCTCCAGGCCCCATGTCAGTCTACTCAAGAACCGTAGGACGTCCCTGAAAAACATATGCATAATACACATAACTTTAGACAAAACCGGGTGGGAATCCGGCTGTCCTGGAAGACTCTCAGAAAAGGAGTTACCGGTAAGTCTAACTCAGCTTTTCTCAAAACGTCTTCCAGGACAGCCCATGAGACGATGAGCCAGAACTTACCAGTCTAGGGAGGGACAACTGCCTGCAGGACCTTACGACCAAACGCCTGCTCCTGCGCTGATAGGAGATCCAGGCGATAATGTTTAATGAAGGTCGAGTAACTGGACCATGTGGCAGCCCTGCAAATTTGCTCCGGTGAGGCACCAGCCCTCTCAGCCCAAGACGTAGATAAGGCTCTAGTTGAGTGTGCTGTGACAAAAGGTGGAGAAACCTCCCTAATTTTGTAAGCTTCAGAGATAGCTTGCTTTATCCACCTGGCTAGTGTGGCTTTAGATGCACTGTTTCCCTTGTGTGCCCCCGAAAAGAGGACAAACAAAGCATCGGTTTTCCTAAAGGTCTTAGTGACCTCAAGATAGGCAAGGAGGATCCTTCTTACGTCTAAGCAACTAAACTTTCTTTCCTGTTCGCCGTGCGGTGAACTACAAAAGGATGGCAGTACAATATCCTGAGTTCGGTGGAATGTACTAGCCACCTTAGGCAAAAAAACCTGGATCAGTCTTTAAAACGACTCGATCATCAAAAATCGTGAGAAAAGGCTCCCTAACTGACAGGGCCTGCAGCTCACTTACCCTACGTGCTGAGGTAATAGCTACCAGAAAAACTACTTTTAATGTAAGTAGTTTAACTGAGATTTCCTCGAGAGGCTCAAAAGGAAATTCCACCAAAGCCTGAAGTACTAGGGACAGGTCCCAAGATGGACAACTTTTCACCACTACTGGCCTGGCCCTTGAAATTGATTTGAAAAATCTGGCTACAATGGGATTTTCCAGGAGAGAAAACTGGAGGAAAACACTAATAGCTGCCGCTTGTACTTTTAGGGTACTAACGGAAAGACCCTTGTCAACCCCCTCTTGAAAAAATTCCAGAATTGCCGGAATATCGTGGGTTAGTCTCCGATTCTCCGATAACCAAGAATTAAACTTTTTCCAAACCTTGGAATAAATGGCTCTGGTTACTGGTTTTCTACAGTCTACCAGAGTCCTGACTACTTTGTCGGAGAACCCCTGGGCGCTTAGCATCTTCTCTTCAGATACCAAGCCGACAATCTTAGGGAAATCACCTGGGGGTGAGACACTGGACCCTGCAACAATAAGTCTTCCCTCTTTGGAAGACTCAGTGGAGGCTCTGAAACTAGAGTCTGTAGCAGGGAAAACCATGGCCTCTTGGGCCAAAACGGGGCAATTAGAATGAGGTCTGTTTCTTCTAGAAGAAACTTCCGGAGGACTTCTGGAATAAGTCTGATCGGCGGAAAGGCATAACATAGGCCGCAAGGCCATGGGTTTGCCAGCGCATCGATCCCCAAGGATTGGTCTGCTGGGTTCATGGAAAAGAACATTTCCGTCTTGCGGTTGTTCCTGTTTGCGAACAGATCCGCTACTGGGTATCCCCATCTGCTGGTGAGGTCTGCAAAGACTTCGGGATGAAGGGACCAGTTGTCTCGATCTACCCGGTGACGGCTGAGGTAGTCTGCTAACCAATTTTGTGCGCCCTTCAAGTGCACCGCTGAAATTGAAGCCAGATTCCCCTCTGCCCATACTAGAATCTCCTGGGCAATTGACTGGAGTATCCGGCTTCTCGTGCCCCCCTGCTTGTTGAGGTATGCGACTGTCGCAACGTTGTCCGACAGAATTTGAAGATTGTGGCCCCTGATCTCTATCTGAAAGGACTGCAGGGCTCTGTGAACCGCTAGAAGCTCTCTTTGATTGGATGAAGCCCTTGCCTCCCTCGAGGACCACTCTCCCTGTGCTACTGCATTGTTGAGATGGGCCCCCCATCCCCAGGAACTTGCATCCGTAGTAATCCTTTGGGAAATGGGAATGGACCATGGGAGACCTCCTGCTAGGTGCTGGCTTGCTCTCCACCACCACAGGCTTCTCTTTACCCTGGTGGGAAGCCGGACTCTTGACTCCAGGGACCTTGCATCCCCGTTCCAGTTTCTTAAGAGGAACAGTTGTAGTGGACGTTGATGAAGTCTTGCCCCTGGGACTGCAAAAAAGCATGAGGTCATCAGACCCACTGCCCTCGAAACCTGTCTTAGGGAGACCGACTGGTTTGTCTGCAATGCTGACATAGATTGGATCATTTTGGTAATCTTCTCCTGAGGAAGAAAGATCCTTTGATCTACTGAGCAAAAGTCGTAACCCAGGTAAGTCACCTTCTGGGCCGGAGTTAAGGACGACTTTTCTACGTTTATTAACCAGCCTAAGGACTGTAGGAAGTCCCGTACAGCCTGGAGATCCTCCAACAGCTTCTGGTATGACGCTGCTACCACCAGGAGGTCGTCTAAGTAAGGGATAATAGTTATCGCTTTTAGCCTGAGTGGAGCTAGGGCTTCCCCCAACACTTTTGTGAAAATGCGTGGGGCTGAGGAAAGACCAAAGGGGAGGGCCTGAAACTGGAAGTGTCGGGTCCCTGTCCTCATCTTCACTGCTAATCTTAAATATCTCTGGAAGGCTGAGTGGATAGGGATGTGAAGATAAGCATCCCTCAAGTCCAACGTGGCCATGTAGCAGTTTGGGTAGAGTAGGCTTTTGATAGTGAAAACCGTCTCCATCCGGAAATGTTTGTATCTGATTGATTTGTTTAAAGCTCGGAGATTCAGGATAAGTCGAAACTTCCCTGACGGCTTTTTGACAACAAATACATGGGAATAGAATCCCTTGCCCTGATCTGACTGGGGAACAGGAATCAGGACCTTCTGATCCAACAGGTCTCCGATCTGGAGACCCAGGGCCTGCGCTTTCTCCCGATCCTGGGGAGGAAAGGTGACCAAAAACCGCTCTGGTGGTTGGTGGGCGAATTCCAGCCTGTACCCGTTGGTCACAAGGTCCAGGATAAAGGGGCTTGAAGTAACTGCTGCCCACTGTGGGAAGAAGGCCCTCAATCTTCCTCCCACTGGGGAACGCAAGTCACTGCGGTTTGGTGGGCTGTTGAGGAGGGTTAAACAGGACCCCCCCTTTGCCTCTGCCTTTGTGCCCTGTCCAGTGTTTTTTCGGCCTGCTGTCCTTTCCTTTAGGACCCTGCTGCCTGCCTTGGCCACGAAAAAACTTCCTGGCTGCTGGGATTCTCTTTTTCTCTGGGAAAGCCTTCTTCCTGTCGGCAGTGCGTTCCAGGGCCTCCTGCAGCCCTGGGCCAAATAAGTGATCGCCTGTTAAGGGGAGCCCACAAAGGCGTAACTTGGAGGCTGAGTCCCCTGACCAGGTCTTAAGCCAAAGGCTCCTCCTGGCCGAGTTCACTAAAGCAGAGGTCCTGGCCGACATTCTCACCGACTCTGCGGAAGAATCTGCCAAAAAACCTACTGCCTGAAAGAGGAGAGGAAAAGACTTCAAAATCTGCTCTCTGGAGGTACCTGCCAACAGATGAGTCTGAATTTGGGTTAACCACACCTCCAGATTTCTGGCCACACAAGTGGAGGCCAGAGCAGGTTTGAGGTTCCCAACCGCAGAGTCCCAGGCTCTGTGGAGAAGGATATCCCCCCTCTTGTCCATCGGATCCTTAAGCGTACCCATATCATCGAACGCTAGGTCCGAGTTCTTTGAAACCTTTGAAAGGGGTGCGTCTAGCTTGGGATTTTTATTCCACGGCTGCGTAGTGTCCTCATCAAAAGGAAACCTCCTTTTAAGGTTACTAGAGAAGAAAGGTTTTCTCTCAGGATTATCCCATTCCAGTTTGATAGTATCAATCAATGAGCTATGGACTGGAAAAACTCTAGATTTTTTCTTGTGCAATCCCTTATACATGAGATCATGTTTGGATAGCTGAACCTCCTCTTCTTTCAATTCAAGGGTAGTATAGATGGCCTTCAATAAGTCATCCACATCTTCTACGGACAACTTAAATCTCGAGCTCCGAGTGGATTCTCTATCCCCGGGCTCTATCTCTGACCCTGATTCCTCTGGAGAGGAACGGGTAGATCTGACCTCAGCCTCAGAGTCTTCACTGTCCGCCTGCTGCGGAGTGCTGACTGTCGTCTTCTGTGACGACGGACCCTCTGCTGGAGTCTGGAGCTTGTCAATAAGCGTTCTAAAGGAACTAAAGGTGGACGCAAGCTCATCTCTGACAGAAGCTAGCATCTTTTGGCAAGAGGTAACCGGGTCATCTTTTACAAGGCCCTCTATACAGCTGCGACAAACTGCTTTGCTCCAAGAGGAGCTCAATTTGTTTGCGCACACCGCACATTTCCTTTTAGGTGGCTGTGCCTGAGCTTTCTCCTGGGTCTTGGTCTGTAAAGACAAAAAAAAAAAAAATAAAACGACCCCAAATGAGACTCACAGCCACCCTGACACTCCGAAACACCACGTGCAGGAGGGAAGAAATGTGTCCCCATAACCCACTACTACAGAGAGGGGAGGGGGAGGGAACACTCACAGGGATAGCAAGATAGTGACAAAACACTTCAGGCTTACCTGCGAGGTGCTGGTGTTGGGCACTGCTTCCACTGCCTGTGCAGGAACTGCAGACTGGTCCATCCTGCCCTGTTTAGCTTTCCACAGCCTGGCTGCTTTCCACCAAAACACACCAGTAACCAGCGTCTCCCATCCGCACCGCTTAAAAAGACTGGAACCAGTGTCTCCGGCGCCCGATGATGATGTCATATGCCCCGGAAGTGACCTATCACTCGGCACTTCCTGTGGGCCAGCTTGGAGTGCAGAAGCTCCGCCCCCTCAAGTGCTGCTGCTTCCTGTTTCTCCTCACACCTTTCAGCCATGCTGTGGGTGAGGAGAGGAAACTGCTGCTCACATAGAGACTACAGGCGCTTGGGAGCAGACATCACCACGGTCATGGCCCTCTCCAGGCACAGAGAGACAGGAGACAGCAGCACAACCAACCTCCCCAGCGGTGTGCTGCTTCTGGCAGAAGAGAAGGTTAGTGATATGCCCCCAAATAGCCTTACAGAGCCCCTGCTCATGAGACCTAGGGGACCAGGTTCCTGGAACATGTTACCCCCCGTCCGGAGGAAACACTAATAACTGACATGGGGCCTGGAGGACCGCCCTTTTATCTGGTGGGGGGAATGTGTTTCCTGTCCTGGTAGGAGGAGCCCTAGGTCTCATGGGCTGTCCTGGAAGATTCATGGTGAACTGTAGCTCCCCAGTGCCGGGAGCACTCATACAGCCCCAGACCATGACACTCCCACCATGATGCTTGACTGTAGGCAAAACACACTTGTCTTTGTACTCCTCACCTGGTTGCCACACACGCTTGACACCATCTGAACCAAATAAGGTTATCTTGGTCTCATCAGACCACAGGTCATGGTTCCAGTAATCCATGTCCTTAGTCTGCTTGTCTTCAGCAAACTAATTTATAGGCTTTTTTGTGCATCATCTTTAGAAGAGGCTTCCTTCTGGGACGACAGGCATGTAGACCAAATTTGATGCAGTGTACGGCGTATGGTCTGAGCACTGACAGGTTGACCCCCCCCCCCCTTTTCAACCTCTGCAGCAATTCTGGCAGCACTCATACATCTATTTCCCAAAGTCAACCTCTGGATATGATGCAGAGCATGTGCATCCAACTTCTTTGGTCGACCATTGCGAGGCCTGTTCTGAGTGGAAACTGTCCTGTTAAATCGCTGTATGGCCTTGGCCACCGTGCTGCAGCTCAGTTTCAGAGTCTTGACAATTTTCTTATAGCCTAGGCCATCTTTATGTAGAGCAACAATTATTTTTTCAGATCCTTTGCCATGAGGTGTCATGTTGAACTTCCAGTGACCAGTATGAGAGAATGAGAGCGATAAACACCAAATTTACCACACCTGCTCCCCATTCACACCTGAGACCTTGTAACACTAATAAGTCACACCGGGGGGAAAATGGCTAATTGGGGCCAATTTGGACATTTTCATTTAGGGGTGTACTGATTTTTCTTGGCAGTAGTTTAGATATTAATGCCTGTGTGTTATTTTGAGGGGACAGCAAATTTACACTGTTGTACAAGCTGTACACTCACTACTTTACATTGTAGCAAAGTATAATTTCTTCGGTGTTGTCGCATGAAATTATATAATAAAATATTTACAAAAATGTGAGGGGTGTACTCACTTTTGTCAGATACTGTACTGCTGATGAGAAAAGGTATTAAGCAGTTTATATTTACCAAAAAATGTGTGTAGCGCCACCCCCGTAGGGACCGCTGGAATATTACCCAGATAGTCCTTACTTCTTCACTAGCAGCCAGGCACAATGTATTTTCTGAAGCCAGATACACACACACACTTTAGCTCAATGTAGTCAAAGACCAGTCTAGGGGTGTTTTTTTTGTAGTTTTATTTTGTAGGAACTTGGATAGGGTAGGGGGTCTGTAGTAGAACACTCCAGAACAAAACTATGCACAACTTGAGGACTATAGCTGATCTAGAATTGAGTAGTAGGTGAAGTCCCTTGCTGAAAGCAGATGGCAGACTTCTCCTGTGCTGCGTTGCAGAGCAGCACAGTGTTGTAGTGGTTAGCACTTTTGCCTAGCAGTAAAAGGGTCGCTGGTTTGAATCCCAGCCACGACACTACCTGCCTGTGCCTGCGTGGGTTTCCTCTGGTTTGCTCCCACACTCCAAAGACATGCTGGTAGGTTAATTGGATCCTGTTTAAATTGGCCCTAGTATGTATGAATGTGAGTTAGGGACCTTAGATTGTAAGCTCCTTGAAGGCAGCGACTGATGTGAATGTATATGTGAAGCGCTGCATAAATTGATGGTGCTATATAAGTACCTGAAATAAATAATGAAGGACAGATAGACAAAGCTCTTCAGATCACTAGCCAGTGATCCCTTTAGTTGGACTCTTGGCTGACTATACTAGCACAAAGGGATAGCCAAAAAGAACAGGCCCCGAGATCTTTGGTCTGTACTCACAAACAGATCCAGTCAGACATGGCTCCCACTCAGTCAGCTCTTCAAAAGCACCAGGGTCACTCCTCTACTTTAGCTTCAGGCCCTCAGGTCACCCACCTGAGGCCACATGGCATTAAGTACCAGGGGAGGCAAGCCAGCTTCACCCCTGGCTGGTGCACTTCACCATCTGGGGAGGACCCAGAGCTCAAGTGTTCCCTGAAGATATAGACCTATCAGGTGCACCTCCCCTGTAACTGGCTGAGACTGCATATTATATATATATATATATATATATATATATATATATATATATATATATATATATATATATATATATATATATATATATATATATATATATATATATATATATATATATATATTCATACTGCCTATGTGCCTAGTTCCCACCCATATTCCAGAAACCTCTATTGGTTTATAGAAAGCAAGAGGAGCCCAGGCAAACTCAACAGCACCAGAACACCAAGAGCAGCCCTAACTAATGAATTGCAGCATTCTGGTAAGCAGACATGCTAAGATATATTTGCCTCTAGCCCTGTTAGGCAGAGGCGCAAACTACACTAATTAACTGTTTACATCTAGCACTCATACTAGGAGGGGGCTACAATTGCATTTCCATGTTCTGTGTCCTGTGAGAGATCAGATATAGTGAATGCAGGGTCCTGGGTTTAGTAACACTTTAATCCAAAAGCGTTACATTTGGATCTTTATAAATGTGTCGTAATTAAGTTTTTAATATCTCAAGTTTTTTGGCTAACTTTCTAAATGCTGTTTGACCTTATGTTTGCTCAGTTACCGGTATGTGTTTGTTTCTTAAGTAACTGTTCGTAATGTCCTTTCCAGTAAACCAGGAAACTGGTGGCAACAGTTATGGCTCACAATAACAGAGCGCACACCTTGGTACTGTGCCACCGAATAGACAATATTTTTACTCAGCTATAATGGCCAAAACTCCTCTACCAGGATATATTGTCCAAGCAGGTCCTCCTATGGTCATTGCTTCTAATTTCCAACCAATGTGGACAGCTGAAGTACCTCATTTGATGTATTCATTGAATTTTTATGAAGGGGAAACCAAAAGCTCAGGAACATCCCAACATACTGTTAGGGATAGAGAACCTCAGAACTAATTTAATTTTTCCTCTGAGAATAGGTGAATAGGAGAGTGGTCTAATCACCTTGTAAAAATAAAGAATTAGTTCACGTTGAAAATGTGGTTCACGTTTTTTTCACTTTAAAAGGTAATTGAAAATGATAAGTGGGTCCACTTTGCACATGGGGAAAAGAGGTTTAACCTCCACATACAGAAAGGTTTCATTACAGAAAGAGTTGTGAAAATGTGAACTAAACTTCCACAAGAGCTAGTTCTATCCAACTCTGGAGTGGGTTTCAAAAAGGCTTAATGTGTTTCTAAATGCATACAAAAATAACTGCCTATAATATCTGTAAGAAATAACACTGTAGAATGTATATCCTGACGGCACAGTAAGGAAAGAAAACACTGCTCCACCTGCTGCATAGATAGGTATAATGCATACAGTATTGTCAGTTTATTAGCAACCATGCTGTTCTTTCCAACAGAGGTGTGTGGGCGGGGTTTAACCAGTGTACCCGAGAATCGTGAAAAGCTATTTTCATCAACAAGACAGCAATGTATTATGAGCTTATAAATCACAGAATCCTATGGAGCACTTCCCTTGGAGGAGGTATCCTGTATGTTGGGCATATGCCTTGACTCCCAAATGAAACAAAACATAACCAGCTTGTCTCCTTTTCCTTGGGCCCCAGCCTCTTCAGTAACATATCTTGGTATTCAGCTAGTGGTTCCTTCAACTAAGTACGCTTACATTTTGAAAATCAGGTTAAGAAATTCCATTATGTATGTCTCTATACAATAAAAGGCATCATGACACACATCCTTTATTTTTTACCATTCCCACCACATTTCTACAAACCCAGCTTGCCACACTTCAGCAGATCCTCAGTGGTCCCCGTCATCTCACTACTTATGGTCACAAATTGAAGAAGTAACAATTAGAAGCCCACCAAACAATTTCTAGCAGTGCTATGGCTCCATCTAAAATTGTCACATTTACTGTGCTTAGGTAAGTATGTGACCATCAAAGTCTGGAGGTCTATCCCGCAAATGTCCAAAGGCCTCCCTAAATCTCTCACATCCTCTCTACCTCTATATGCCTTAAACCACTTGTGCCAACATCTGTTGATAGATTCATGGATCTCTGCTGGGCTCCACACTATAAGGGACTTGTTCGAAAATGACAAGCTCTCTCCTTTTCAAACACTAAAAGCCAAAGTGAACATTAGTCACCAAGGCTTATATAAGTACCTACGTATCCGGCATGCTCTGCAGGCTACCCAGTGGTCGACCCTAAAGAGGAACTCCAGGCACTCCCAAAAAATGTAAAGTCAGCAGCTACAAATACTGTAGCTGCTGACTGTTAATATGACATTTACTAGTCCAGGGATCCAGCGATGTCCTCACCCGAATTGATTCTTAATCTTAAATAGCATCTCTAGTAAGGGTAACAGGAACAGCATGTTTCCTACTGTGCATGCATGAGACACGCTGCACCTTGTTAATGGTCCCTTGGTCTTCTGGGACATGAGATGTGTCTCAGAAGACTTGGGGGGGTGAGTCGAACTTCTGGCTCAGATCACCACAGCCACCAGGTTACACAGAAGCTACCCACTATGGACAGGGCCAGTGCTTGACTATTTCGCACCCTAGGCAAGACTAACACCAAAAGCCCCCCTCCCCACCGTCCGTCCGGCCTGGCACGGAGGTCGGGTAACATTAGTCTTGCTTATGGCCACAAGGGTGACTACAGCAGAGTCAGAGCGGACTCACTGTGGCAGCAGAATTTTTTCTCTGTCCAAAGACATGGTGCACGCCTCCCCAGCTGTCCTCGTGCCCGCCTCCTCCTTTGTCTCCCTCCTCACAGGCGGAGCTGCAACTCACCTCCTCTGCAGCAGCCATTATGGATTTCCTCCACAGCTGCTGCTTTCTCTGGAGAGTCAGTCAGCGCCCAAGCCCTGTGTAGAGCCCCTTGTTTTCCCCAGCCAGGCTAGTGGGAAAGTCAACAGCTGTGGCTGTGCTCTCTAGGCAGCAGTGCACCCTAGGTGGCTGTCTGGTTCGCCTACTGGGAGCACCGGCCCCGACTATGGAACAATGGGAACATAACCTACATTTCTCATCGGATATACATATGTGGCATCAGGCAATTAATAATCTGCTAAAATATTAGAAATGCTTAACACATTGGGAATTGGTCCAGTAAAGCTATCGTGGCTATACTCCACTCTTTGCTGGAGAAATTGTGGCCTTGCTAGCACAGCGGTTCATGTGTGGTGGACGTGCCCGGATCTCATACCATTTTGGAGTGACCTAAATGCCCTACTACTTCTACTTACCAAGATAAACTCCCCACAACTGGCCTTGCTAGGATTAGGGCTCAACACATGGCCCATGCAAATTCACCCCATAACAACACACATATTAATAGCCACACGACTAGCCATTGCACAAAATTGAAAAAACACTCAAGCCCCTACTATTCTCCATCTCATAGCCATACTCGACCATCTTTTACATATGGAATACATGTATGCTAAAGCCCACCTTACTTTAACTAGGTTCTATTATCACTGTGCTCCCCGGCTGTGTAACCCCAAATGTTGTAATATCATCCAGTATGGATCACATCTAAATATCCTCGCAACATTCCTATTGCCATGATCCCAAGCAAGTGCTTCTCAGACTTTGTTTTGCTTTATTTTCAGGTAGCCAGAACTATAGCTATAATAGTCAAATTCTCGCTTCTTAATATTTTTATGCATGATAGACTTATGAGATAATAGCTAGCTCTACTCAGTACCCCGATACCTATGGTTAAACTGTTTGTCACTTCCTATTTCCTGCTTCACTCACACGCAGCAGTTTCACTTCATTTAAGTTGACATTAATAATGGATACTGGGAGATCTTCGGTGACACACACCCCCATCCCGGCCATGTCTGCCCCCGTTTGTGTTCTGTTGGTTGGTTTTTCCTCTGCCTCCTCAGCTCCCGAGTCAGACAGACATTACTGCCACCTCTGGGTAGTCAGCATTTGGTAGTCTGATCCAGCCTTTGATCTACTACACGCGCATCTACACCTGATAGAGCGAGCATGGTTTTGCGAAACGCATTGGAATACTTTTCATGCCTGTGTACTTTGCAATCTACTTTTAATACCATGATATGTGTAATGACATGTTTTACTGTATGTATCATTTCAGTGGCTTGGCTATGATTCATGTTGTTTATGTTTGCATGACAATTTTAACAAATTTTGAGATTTCCTGTTTTTTATGGTTAAACATCTGTCTCTTAGTAATTTCCTTATACAGTTAAGATCGTTTATATTATGCAAAAACATACTTGGGGGTGCACACCCTAAAATGACATTTATCCTGCAAGGCTTATTAAAAACACCTGAACATATTAAAAAATACAGGGGTTTGGTCACACTATAAGCCCACTTACTGCGACAAAGTACCCCGAATTAGTGGGTCCTACCCTAGTAATAGAATGAAAGAACCTGCGTCTCAACCATGGGAGATAAACTCCTCTATGTGGGAGAACTGAAGGGATTCCTCCTATGCACCATCCTTAGTTCAAGTAGCCTGTGTCCCTGGTATGCTCCTAATTTTTGTGTACTGGCTGCACAGGTTTTTGGCGTTTTTTTCTGAAAAGCACTACAGTTAATTTAACATGGTTTCCTATGAGACACGTTCACATCTATGCTTTTTTTTCAGACATTGCATATTGGAAAGTGCCAGGGACTTTTTTTAAATGCAAAAACTGTGCTTTTTTTTTGCTTCAATAGACTTCAATGGAGAAGCTGCAGAAAAACATGTAGTGCGTTTTTGACGCTGAATTATACTGCAATTTGCGTTTTTTTAATCTTCCCAAGTTAGCCACAAAAAAAGCATAAAAAAAAACGCAAAATGCAAATCGCAGGAAAAAATCTTGTATGCAAAAACGCACAGCAAAAAAACACAAAAAGCAAACTGAATTGAATAAACCCTGCTTTAAGAAACATTCCCCATATCTGCATTTGTTACACAGCTGCAAAAAATTGTGTTTTTTTTGTTTTGTTTTTTTGGGTGTGCCCAAACACCATAACCCCACAGAAAAACTCCTGCAGATCACAGGAAGGACCCTTTAAAAACTAAATTCACAGCATTTGGAATTGTGAATCAGTTGTTAATAAATGGAGGTGCCACATTAAAATTGCAAAGAACCATTTTCAGACAGTAATGATTACAGGCCTAAACAGTGGCAGGAGTGTGCTATATGGTGACTGGCACTGGGTGTGCTCATAGAGCCTGGACATGGCAATGGTGGCAACATGCAAGATATTTTTTTGGCCTGCAACAGTGAAAATATTCTTTCCCAGGCAGCCGGCAACCCCATAACATCAAGCATATTTATTATAAAGCCATCACAGTGAGTACAGCCAACAGCAGGCTAGTTTCAGCGATAAGCCTTGTTCACAGCACACATATGTTGAAAAGCATCAACATTTATACATAAGACATGACTACAGCTCCTCTCCAATCAACAATGTGTTTAATGGAAATCAGGTGAGTGGTTACAAATTGTCAACAGATGTGAAGATGACAAGTGAGAAGCAAAGAGTCTAGCTATAATACAACACATGAGATACAAGACATTAATATATGTATTTTCTAACGTGTCTTTGTATATCTCTAATAAAAAAAATATATATAAAATGAAAAAAATTGCAACAGTGCAAATATTTTTTCTCTTTCTTCACATCTCTGTGAGTTGCCCCTGGATGACATTCTGCCTTACTGTGGTTGTACCTTTCCTTCACTTTCCTCCCCTGCTCTATACAGCACCCAGGTATGGCCAGAGACCTCCTCATCACTGGTGCCAACTTGACAATATCAGAGCCCATTAATTGCTGTGCTCAAATTATTTATCAAACTCCTCCATGCCAGGTGGCTGGGAAACAGCATGAGTAGCTGTGGGTGAGGAGGCAGAATAGAGCGCTTTGGCAGCTGTGATGGACTGCAAATTAGTCTTCATAAAGGTGACAGAGGAGCAGGACAATTAAGGCTTGGTTAGCCACTATACCATGTTCTTCATGTACTCTTTTTTTTAATTCATATAATTTTTATTCAAAAATATATATTTTTTTACATACATGCATGCATGTTCTCACATCAAACAATAACTCAAAAGCCCAACATTTAACATCCATCCTTAAATTGTACCATACACTTCATGTACTCTGGGTGTATACCATGCCCAGTGCCTGAAAAGATAGGCAAATGTGCCTTGCTTGCAGATGAGGCACCACATCCATGACCACTATTGCCTACAGCTACCTTTATAACGCTCGGTGGCCGTCACTGAGGCAGAGACTGGAAGGGAGCTTCAATCATGCAGGATGCCCTTTGGCAACCATGTATACAGGGACAATGAAGCTATAGAATTAGTGGGGGATACCCTGATTAATCCAGACATTGCCACATTAGTTGCCCATCAGCACTTCCTATTTACAAACCACTATCAATCGCGATAACGCTTTTTGTGTGAGGTGGTCTCACAGACTGATCTAGAAGTCTGTGTTTAGATACTATTCCCCTCATCCCCAACTGCTCTGCGGAATTTATTCTCTGCTTATTTTCTCTCTTTGACTACAAAACTAACACGCCATAAGCTCCTGAAGAAGCGTCTTTTGAATACGCGCAACATGTAGAGCTGAGCTGCATTAAGACGCACCACCTCTTTCACTCATACCCTAATTCACCAAGTATTGGAGAGTGACCCGTTTGGTCCCTCGTTTTCAGCATATGTTAAGTAGGTGGTGTATTGTTGTTCGGTTCAAGGCATATTTGTGAATAGCCAATGAATTTTAATGTAATTGTCTTGTATGTTTTTGTAATAAATTAACTTTTAATTTATACCTGTGTTATGCCTATAAAGTCCATCTTCTGCAAACTTATTCTTTAAAATCCACTATGGCCTGTGGACGCAGAGGCTGCTCGCACCCTCATAGCTGTACATGAACGTCTGCCCCTCCCTGTGAGCCTGCCAGACCTTAATATTATATTGTGGGGTTTATTTTCTACATTTAAATGCTGATTTTGGGTGGACTATAAACGGTGGTGCTTGGGTGGACTAAGCAGCACCTCAGTTGTCTGCTGCAAACAAAGGGCAGCTGTTGGTGACACTGATAGATTCACACTGCAGTTGCTTTTGCTTACCCCTTAAAAAATAAATAAAAGACTCTAATAATAAAAAAATATAGTATTGAGTACTATATAAAACACAAAGCAGTAGTAACCCATTACATTAAGCAACTCTTCCTTCCTAAAAGCATTATCAGCTCACATCCTCTCTCTTACTAAACTCCCAACACACTGACAAAGGGATTCTGGGAAAGCAGCCTTTTATAGAGTGTGGGCTGCCACTTAGGTGCAAGCCATCATTGGCTAACGTCTTGCACCTAAGCAGGGGTCAGGTGAAAGCCTTTGGCCACTGATTGCTTTTGCAATGCATTGAGTTGTTTTGCAAAGCAATTTCCACCAAACAACCCAAAAGTTTGAGATTTAGGCCCGGTTCAGACTGCTGCGGTGCGGGAACGCTGCGAATCTACTGCGGGTTCCCGCACCGCATGTCTCCCGCCGGCAGTTCACACTGCCCTATGCGAGCTGCTGGGAGTGTCAGTGAAATGTTAATGACACCCCCATATCAGCTCGCATATCGCAGTGCGATCTGCAAACTCAGACAGGAATCGGATCGCATGGTGAGAACACCATGCGATCCGATTCTGCTGCGGACCGAAAAAAAGGGTCCTGTGCGAGTTCGGGCCAAATGCGATGCGAATTCAGCCATACTATCTGTATGGCTGAATTCGCATCGCACAGAGATCGCATATGATTTGAACTGCAGTGTGGTGCGAATCATATGCGATCTCCCGCACCGCAGCAGTGTGAACCGGGCATAAGGAAGATGACAGGTCTGTCTCTGCACACTGGGGTTTAACCCCGCCACAGCGGCGTTTTGCCAGTGGTATAGCAGCGCTACCCCATTGTTTTCAATCGGCAGGAGTAGTGTATTCACCGCTGCAAATAAGCTGCTGGCAGGACTTTTTGTGACGCCCTGCTTGCGCAGCACCCCAGTGTGAAAGCACTCGGGCTTTCATGCTGGGTTTGCAGCTGAGGCTTTTTTCAGGTGCTATTTTTAGCGCTGTAGCGCCTGAAAAACGCCTCCAGTGTGAAATGGGTCTAAGTCAAGCATCCCACCACTAAAATGTTCGATCTGAACTTACATTTCAACTGAAGACTCACCTCATCCCTAATCTGCTTTTAACCACGTAAGCCCCAGACCATTTGGCTGGCCAAAGACCAGAGCACTTTTTGCGATTCGGCACTGTGTTGCTTTAACTGACAATTGCACGCTCGTGCGACGTGGCTCCCAAACAAAACTGACGTCCTTTTTTCCCCATAAATAGAGCTTTCTTTGGTGGTATTTGATCACCTCTGCGGTTTTTATTTTTTGCTATAAACAAAATAAGAGCGAGAATTTTGAAAAAAAAAAACACATTATTTTTAACTTTTTGCTATAGTAAATATCCCCGAAAAATATATAAAAACTATTTTTTTCCTCATTTTAGGCCGATACGTATTCTTCTACATATTTTTAGGTAAAAAAAAAAATTAGCAATAAGCGTTTATTTATTGGTTAGCGCAAAAGTTATAGTGTCTACAAAATAGGGGATCGTTTTATGGCATTTTTATTATAAATTTTCTTATAATTTAAAAAAATTATTAATTTTTTTACTAGTAATGACGGCGATCAGCGATTTTTTTATCATGACTGCGACATTATGGCGGACATATCGGACACTTTTGGGACCATTCACATTTATACAGCGATAGTTGCGATTAAAAATGCATTGATTACTGTGTAAATGTGACTGGCAGTGAAGGGGTTAACCAAGAGGGGGCGCTGCAGGGGTTAAGTGTGTCCTAAGGAGTGATTCTAACTGTAGGGGGGTGTGACACGACACTGATCACTGCTCACGATTACAGGGAGTCATTAGGCAGAACGGGGAGATGCTTGTTTACATCAGCATTTCCCAGTTCTTCTCCGTGAGACGATTGCGGGTATCCCCACGATCACACTCATAATGCTCGCGGCAGGGGCAGCACACAATGGCAAATTTAAAGGGACCCATTTGCCTGTCCGTGCCATTCTGCCAACGTAAATGTTTGTGCAGCAGTCGGCAATCGGTTAAATTGCGTTAAAGGGCAGAGCAGTGAATGGCATCCCCAGGCACTGCCCTATGTGAATCAGGCCTTATAGTTTATTTGGCGTTTTTCACACTTATGCAGTTTGCATATTGCAAGTGCATTTAGCGTTTTTCAATACACGCTTTTGATCCATTGAAGTCTATGGAACCAAAAACCAGAAAAAAGTCCCTGGCCCTTTCCATAAAATTCACAGATGTGAACTACATAAATCCCTAGGAAACCATATTAAATGGACTGTAGTGTGTTTCTGCAAAACTGAAAACGCACTAAAAAATCCCTCAGGCAGGATCGCCAAATGTTAGCTGGATTCTCTCCTTATGTAGTAGCAACGTGAATTACCAAAACAACATATCTATTGCAGCAAGTGACAAATAAAACGGTTACTGAGCCAACACACTCTGTCTATTATCAAGGATTAGATCGCAGTTTGCTTAAATATTTGAAACAAAGACCTTAGTACACAAAGAACCAGGAAGAACCCATCCTAATATAAACCCTTTCCAGGAAAAAAATTCCGTAAGCTTTATCTATAATATTTCTTGGCTACATTTCCAAAAAAAAAAAAAACTCTTTATATCAACTAAAGCATAATTACATTCATGTATTTCAATAGTAAGCATGGCTTGTTTAGGAAAACAAAGTGAGCCAATAAAATTGTGTGCTGTAATCCTTCTTGTGTGGGGCCACCTCTATACAAACCCAAACAAGAAGGACAAATCAATCAGTTGGTGGTACAGCACAACAGAACACGAAATAGGTAAGAATAATTAATATTTTATTTCATTGGTAATAACACAAAAAGAAGAAATATATACTTTCTAAGTTAATAGTTTCTACATTTTTAAAATTGAAGGCTTTGTTGTCCCTTAGCAAAGGTCCAAACCAGCAGTGGTCTATCATAATAATTAGGTGGACCACATATGGGTAAATGTCCTCTGTGTTCTTGCTCAGCTTGGTAAAGGTGGCACACACAAAATGACAAACTTTGTAAAGAAGAGTGATGGCAGAAGAAAATGGTCCCTGGTAGACATGTGCACAACAAAAAAATGTGTTTATTTTCGTTTCGTTTTTTTCATTTCCGTTGATTCGTACATTCGTAAGTCGTCGGTGTTCGTATTCGTAACGATTCGTAAGAGTTATTTTTTAGTTGATTCGTTTTTCCGTTAGTTTAATTTTCGTTTATTCGAAATTCGGACGCATTCGTATTTATTCGTACATTCGTAACATTCGTAGATTCGTAATCGGAGCATAATTCATAATTGTATGTAATGTGTATGCTATTATTACATTTTAAGAGACGGAAAATTACGAATCGAAAAAAAAGTTACGAATGTACAAATTTTTTCGTTCAATCTATTCCAAGCACGTTAAGCAGCACCATTGTAAGGGACACGGAAAATTACCAATTCAACAACAAAAAAAAAGTTACGAATGTACGAATTTCTTCGTTCATTTTCATTTTCGTTGTTCCTGTTTTTGTTTTTTGGATTTTCTTCATTCGTACATTCGTTGTTTCCAATTTGTTTTTTTCGGATTTTCGGATTCGTTCAATTCAAACGATTCGTTAAAATTTTTAGCGAACCGTTTGTTCATTCGTTCGAAAACGAACGAACGAAAATAATGAAAAAAAACTAAACGAATTGCACATGTCTAGTCCCTGGAGCTTACTCTTTTTTTTTAACATGTAAAATTAAATTGTTTGTTTTAGCCTTTTTGTCTAACAATACAGACCCTGGGTTTATCCCAAGCATGTTTAAATTCACTTACTCTTAATTTAGACATGCTTGGAATAAATACACATCTATACTAAAAAAAAAACTCTCAAAAAAAGTTCAAAATCTTTATCAGAATCACTTTATATAAAACCCAGCTGTCACAGCCCATGCTGGCATTGAGCTTATCTGAAGAAAAGGTTAACCACTTCATCTACTTTGAGTCTGAATGGAGCTGCGATGATCCAGGGCTTAGGTTAGGTTCTCACATTTGCGAATTTGATATGTTTTGAACCACACACAATTTGAATGACATGTGAAAGAACATTGCTTTCACATGTCTCGGAATGCGGATTCAGTGCAAATTAAAAAAGAATGCTGTCAGTTTTCTGAGCAGTGCCGTACGGCTCAGTTGCAAATTCAGGCCCATTGACTTCTATGGGAACGCTTCTGAATCGCACATTTAGTTGTGATAAAAAAAAAAACAATAGTGAGGGGGCGCTAACGATACAGTAGTGTTAACACAATTATAAAGACAGTAGCATAAATTAATATTAGAAACAAATAAACTTCATAAATAATCTCAAAGTGCAACGTGCTCATTAACCACTTCAATACCGGGCCTATTCTGGCACTTCTCTCCTTCATGTAAAAACCATAATTTTTTTGCTCGAAACTTACTCAGAACCCCCAAACATTATATATGTTTTTTTTTTTAGCAGACACCCTAGGGAATAAAATGGTAGTCATTGCAACTTTTTTTCTCACACGGTATTTGCACAATAATTTTTCAAATGCCTTTTCTTTGGGGAAAAAAAGGTTTTCATGAATTGAAAAATAACAAAACAGTAAAGTTAGCCCAATTTTTTTATATAAGGTGAAAGATGAAGTTACGCCGAGTAAATAGATACCTAACATGTCACGCTTTAAAATTGCGCACAATCATGGAATGGCGCCAAACTTCGGTACTTAATAATCTCCATAGGCGACGCTTTACATTTTTTTACAGGTTACCAGTTTAGAGTTACAGAGGAGGTCTAGTACTAGAATTGTTGCACGCGCTCTAACGCACACGGCAATACCTCACATGTGTGGTTTGAGCGGCGTTTACATATGTGGGCGGGACTTAAGTGTGCGTTCGCTTCTGAGCGCAAGCAATTTTTTTTATTTTTACACTTTTTTTAATTTATTTTTTTTGATCACTTTTATTCCTATTACAAGGAATGTAAACATCCCTTGTAATAGGAATCTATGTGACAGGTCCTCTTTATGAAGAGATGTGGAGTCAATAAGACAAAAATTCACCGATCTCATGCTGACAGCCGCGATCATGGCTTTGTTTACTTCCAGGTACCGGACAAGACGTCATAACGTCGCGCCCGGCCTCCGGTGGTCATAGAGATGACTGGTGACCATCTGGTCACCGGAAATCTCTATGCTCGTCATCTGGCGGCAGGCGATTATTTATCCGGGCCCCAATGGCACGGGAGAGCCTGGAGAAGCACCGGATGGCGGCGGAAGGGGGGACGTCCCTTCCCATTGCCTATAAGAACGATCAAGCGGCGGATCTGCCGCTATGATCATTCTTATCGTGCACACAATCGCCGGCCGGAAAGATTGTAGCTATAGGCATCATTCAGATATCCCCCCTAAAAGGCAAGGACGTAATTTAACTATGGCCGGGTATTGAAGTGGATAATAATGTAAATATAAATTGATAATAAAAAAGTAATTTTAAGAATGTATGGACTTTACAGTGATAAGTTACCAATGTAACAAAGTGTAACACCTTCACCCATTTGGCAGTGAATCCACGGAAACACACCCGATGTGCTTAGTTAGGATTTCCTACTCACCAGATATGACCTCTTTAAAAGAAGGTCAAACTTGCTTGGTAGGTATAATCTTTAGACTTGCTTGAATATCATTGGAGATATGACAGGAGACCTAAAATGATATCCTCCTCTCCACCATGGTGACCCGTTGGAAATAAGAGAAGGAAGGAATCATAGTGTAAAAATAGTTTTAATAAAAGAATTAAAAACAAGTAACAGAGTGCCTGCTTACATTAGCGTGACCGGAAGGCGTATCGACGTACGTTTCGTTTTACAACGTCATCAGGAAGCCTTCCGGTCGTGTCACATGTGGGTCCCTGACTTCAAGTTTTTATCTCTACACTGTAGAGGGACGCACTCTGACCCAGGAGTGTGAGGCGGGTGGTGTATGGTTCCTTCCTAGTTATATATGCGGGCTATCCTTAGTGCCAGGAGAAGGCACACCCTAATGTAAGCAGGCACTCTGTTACTTGTTTTTAATTATTTTATTAAAAAGAAATTACACTATGGTTGCTTCCTTCTCTTATTTCAAATGGGTCACCATGGTGGAGAGGAGACTATAATTTTAAGTCTCCTGTTTAGACTTACTTGAATATCCTTGGAGTCTCAAAATGATAGTCTCCTCTCCACCATGGTGACCCAATGGAAATAAGAGAAGGAAGGAACCACAGCGTATTTTTTTTTTAAATAAAATAATTTGTTTGATATCTTTTTAATTAAAGGGGTCATATCTGTCTGGTGAGTAGGAAATCCTAACTAAGCACATCGGGTGTGTTCCTATGGATTCACTGCCAAATGGTGATGGTGTTACACTTTATGTTTTATTGGTAACTTATCACTGAAGAATTTATGGACTTTTTTATTAATTTATATTCACATTAACATTGAGCACATGTACTTGTTTATGAAGTTTATTAGTTTCTAATATTAATTTATGCTACTGTCATTATAATTGTGTTAACACTACTGTATCATTAGCGCCCCCTCACTATTTTTTTTTATCACTCAAGGTAGTATATCCACTTTTAGGGGAGCAGCTATATTAGCTATTATATTCATTCACAATTTTATTTTTGGGGTGAAGTTTCCCTTTCACCTTTTTATTCAGTTGTGAACCTGATCTTTATGTAAACCTGACCTGATACTGATCAAAAACTGACCTGAAACTCTGAACAAATACTTTGTCAATTAGCTGCAAAAACAAAGCTTGTGTTGGCACCACACGTGTGAACCTAGCCTTTAGCCACTGCTGAGATTCAGCTGCATGAGGAAAAGGTCCTTAGCAGCCTCAAAACATGACTTCTTTTGGTGACAATAAAGTACCCAATCTTTTTGTTTGAACATGGTTGGCTAGTAATATCTTGGTTCAAGGCTCGGATTAGCAACACAATCCCTCTGATGTTTCTTCTGGAGCACATGCAATTTGTTGGGATTTTCTTCCTTGAAAATTTGCCACACAAATGCAGTAAGGGGAGAGTACTCCATTCAAAACGAAATATGTTGTTGCTGAAAAAAACACTTCTTCACCACCTGAGAGCAATATGCACTCATTGTAGCAGAAGACCTCAGGAGGCAAGAGGTCAGACAGCATTAAGGCCTGATTCACACCAATGCAGTTTGCATATTTCAGGTGCATTTTGCTTTTTTCAATACACGGTTTTGATCCATTGAAGTCTAAAGCCCCATACACACGGTCGGATTTTCGCATGGATTCTGTCCTATCGGACAATGTTGTCGAAAAATCCGACCGTGTGTAGGCACCATCGGACAGTGTACGTCGGATTGTCCGACGGACAAAGTCCTATCTCCTGCTGGATAGATTTTTCAACAACAAGGTCCGATCACACCAAATCCGATCGTGTGTATCGAATTCCGACGGACGAAGTGCTATGCATGCTCAGATCACATTACAAGACCAAAGCTATTGGCTACTAGCCTCTACGTAGTCCCGTCGTAGGCAACAAACGTCACCACGTTCAGAATGATCGGATTTTCCGACAACGTTGTCCGACCGTGTGTACGCAACACCAACATCGGACAAAGTACGACGGACATGATTCGACGGACCTGGTCCTCGGATAATCCGCGCGTGTGTATGGGGCTTAAGGCTCCTTTCACACGGACGGTCCGTTCAGGTCCGTCTGTCAGTTTTTTAGGCGGACCTGAATGGACACTTCATAGACCTCTATGGAGAGTCAGATGTCAGCAGTGACATGTCAGCTGACATCCGACCCGCTCCGATCCAAAAAAGTGTGACGGAGGAAAACCCTATTTTTCCATTTGTCTGCCGATCGGATGACGACGGACTCTATGGTCCGTCATCATCTGATCTCCCATAGGGGAGAGCGGGGCTCTTACAGGTCCGTCCCTGCACAGAGTGCAGAGACAGACCTGTCATCTGCCTGCTCAGTGGGGGATCGCTCCGCGCAGAGCGGGCTCCGTACATGGACACGTCCGTGTGAAAGAGCCCTAAGGCTGGATTCACACCTATGCATTTGTTGTGCTTTTTGCATTTTGCAGATTTTTACTACAGAACGTGTTCCATAGGAAATCATGTTAAATGGACTGTAGTGCAGATTTGCAAAATGCAAAAAGCACTAAAAATGCATAGGTGTGAATCCAGCCTAAGGAACCAAAAACAATAAAAAAAAGTCCCTGGCCCTTTCCATAAAATACACAGATGTGAACATGACCCATAGGACATCATGTTAAATGGACTGTAGTGCGTTACTGCAAAACTGAAAACACAGTAAAAAATGAATAGGTGTGAACCAGGTCTAACAACCCACCCGCCGCCACCCCAACCCCCCCACATCTCACGGGTGATGGCGCTGTGGGTGGCTGCTTCCTCGCTTCTCCTGCGTCTCCTTCCTCCTCCTATCGGCCAATCTGATCGGATCTCCTTTCAGACAATTGGGTGTCAGGACCCACTTTCTGATTGCCCGGGAGGAGAATCAGTGTTACAATAGCGAATATTAATTCGCTATTCTCACACAACTGGGTGGACTGATGGGTCCTGCCCTTTGTCCCAAGTTCTATTCCTGAGTGCGTGCAAGCTGTTTGGAAAATTGCTGTGTGCCTGTTTCTCAACACAACAACCAGGCAGCGAGTGTCTTTTTGAAGTTAAATGATGATTAAACTTGGTTGGGGTGTAGGGTGAGCCTTGGGGTGCTCCAGATCTAGTGCAAACTGAAGCAGAGGACACTTTCTGATAGTAGCTAAACTCCTCAGAATGAATTTCTTGTAGGAAGAGATAATGGGCATACAGCCTAGGAGACTCACTCTCTGGAAGTAGGCATAAAGCCTAGTACACACGGGCCAAATGTTGGACGGCATCGGCTGGTTCAATAGAAACCGGATGACATTCGGCCCGTGTGTACTGCAGCAGGTTTGGCCAGCTTCTGTCGAAGGGGCATGACCAAAAAAGGTCTGTCGATGGCTGACCAGAATGTTCTGGTGGGGGAAGGGTTTCTCCCCTATCAGAACACAATAGCACAGCAGGGGAGATCGCTGTACTAACATCAGTTAGTTAGTACATCAGCTCCTTCTGAGCTGTCAGTTTTTTTCGTTCAGCCCGCTGGGTTGAACGAAAAAAAATAAATAGTAGTATTAAACATGTGCATTCGGACGAATGCATTTTCGTCCGAATTTCAGGTATTTTCGTTATAGTTTTAACAAATGATAATGAACGTGCAGAATCCGAAAACCGAAAGATCCGACATAAACAAACGCTTTATTTTCGTTTTCGTTGTGACAACAGTTAGATATAGATAGGAGATTCGACATGACTCTGACAATAGCAATCTGTGTCCATCGAACCTGCGGTCGAATGTGCCTAACCTTAGCTCTATTAGTTCAAGATTATTCTACACAGAGAGAAGAGATTCAACATAGAGAGACAATAGCAAAAAAGGTCGAATGTGCCTAACCTAACTCTATTAGTCCAAGATTATTCGACATAGAGAGAAAAGATTTGACATGAAGATTCAACAAAGCAGTCGGCGCAAGTGGACATTTATGGTCAAATGCTCTGCCCATAGACGCCTGATGTGCTCCCTGCATGTTGGACCTCTGTATGTGGCCACGCTGTGTAAAAGTCTCACACATGTGGTATCATCGTACTCGGGAGTAATAGCAGAATGTGTTTTGGGGTGTAATTTGTGGTATGCATGTGCTGTGTGTGAGAAATAATCTGCTAATATGACAATTTTGTGAAAAAAATTAAAATAAAAGAAAAAAAATATCTTGATTTTGCAAAGAATTGTGGGAAAAAAATGACAACTTCAAAAAACCCACCATGCCTCTTTATAAATACCTTAGACTGTCTTCTTTCCCAAAAGGGGTCATTTGGGGGTATTTGTACTTTTCTGGCATGTTAGGGTCTCAAGGAATGAGATAGGCCGTCAGTACTTCAGGTGTGATCAATTTTTAGATATTGGCACCATAGCTTGTGGACTCTATAACTGTCACAAAGACCAAATAATTTACCCCAATTTGTACTTGTTGTAAGGATATGTAGCAGTATAAATTTTGGCCAAAATTTATCAAGAAAAATTACAAATTTGTTAAATTTTATTACAGAAACAAAGAAAAAATCTTTTTTTTACAGAATTTTCTGTCTTTTTTTCTTTTATAGCACAAAAAAAAATCCAACGGTGATTAAATACCACCAAAAGAAAGCTCTATTTGTGTGAAAAAAAGGACAAACATTTCATATAGGTACAGTGTTGTATGACTGAGTAATTGTCATTCAAAATGTGAGAGCACCGAAAGCTGAAAATTGGTCTGGTTATTAAGGGTGTTTAAGTGCCCGGTGGTCAAGTGGTTAAGCTAGTGCATTGTTGGTTCACTTACCTTTTCCTTCGATTTCCCTTCTTAATGTTTTTTTTTCTTTGTCTGAATTTCTCACTTCCTGTTTCTCCTCAGTAAACTTCACACCATCATCCGAGCGGTGTTTAGTCAGCCAGAACAGCTTACTGAACAGCTTACTGAGGAGGAACAGGAAGTGAGAAATTCAGACAAAGAAAACAAAGATAAAAAACATTTAGAAGGGAAATCGAAGGTAAAGGTAAGTGAACCAACAATGCACTAGCTTAAAGGAACCTATTTAGAAAATAAAAAATGAACCTTTACAACCCCTTTAAGTAAATCTCCCCCAAAAGGTCACCATATTAGCCAGAAGACAAATAGAAAAATGTACCCTTTAATAAAATTAATAAAATAGCACTCATAGATTGAATTTTATGTTCAGATCTTCAAACATTTGTTATGATTACAGTTCTACAGTATAAAAAAATATTTCCTAAGAATTTGTATGGCTTTTTTTCTTAACGTGTGTTCATTTATGTGTTTGTTTCTTCCTTCAGTGACTTTTCATAATGTCCTCCCCGGTAAACCAGGAAACTGGCAACAACTATGGGACACAACAATACAATAAGCAGACTGGTGCTGTGCCGCTAAATAGCCAAAATAATTACCCAGCTCTAATGACCCAATCACCACCAATGGGACACGTTGTCCAAGTAGGTCCACCAGTCAGTGCTTCCAATTTCCAACCAGTGTGGACTGTAGTGCCCCAGGCATACTTACTGAATTTTTATGAGGCCTTTCTGAAGGGGAAACCAAAGTTTTTGGAAAAAAATGTTTTTCTTAGTTTCTGTTATAAATGTTGCAAACAGGAAATTTTTCTCCTTCACTGATGGGCACTAATAGGCTGCACTGATGGGCACTGACAAGCAGTACTGATTGGCACTGTTGGGGCTGCACTGATAATAAGGACACTGATGATCAGTACCCTAATTTTCAGTGTAGATGTCCCCTTTCACACTTGACAGTTACTGGCTCTCCTCTCCTCACACTGTGATAGTGTGAGAAAAGTTATGCCGCTAACCTGCAAGTGTGTTTACCATGTGATCAGCTGTGTCCAATCACAGCTGATCATAATGTAAAAGGCCGCTGAGATTGGCACTATACCCGGATCTGTGCTCAGCTATAGCTCGGTTGGCAAGTGGTTAACATACACCGTTAACCCTTTTTTAGGACAGATGGTGTTCACATCTAGTAACAATTGATAAGGAAGATCTGCCTGCACAGTACAGACAAGGTTCATTATGGAAAACACAGCTGTCCAGCCCCCTCATAAACAAAGACAAACTAGTAGGATTTTTCCTTGCTGTCCAGAATAGAACATCTAAAAAAGTTAAGCTGACATTTTTTTATGTTTTTTTAACCACTTCAATACCAGGCACTTAAACACCTTCCTGCCCAGACCAATTTTCATCTTTCAGTGCTGTCGCACTTTGAATGACAATTGTGAGGTCATGCTACACTGTACCCAAATTACATTTTTATAATTTTGTTCCCACAAATATAGCTTTCTTTTGGTGGTATTTGATCACCTCTACGGTTTTTATTTTTTGCTAAACAAATAAAAAAAAGACTGTAAATTTTGAAAAAAAAAATACTTTTTTACAAAGTTTTGAAACTGAAACAAAAAAAACAAGTTTTCTCCTTCACTGATGGGCACTGATGGGGCTGCACTGACGGGCACTGATAAGGCACTGGTGGGCACCAATGAGGTGGCACCAATGAAGTGGCACTGATGAGGTGGCATTGAGGGGCACTGATATGTGGCACTGATAGGCGGCACTGATGGGTGACACAGATGGGCACTGATAGGTGGCACAAATTGGCACTGATAGCTGGCACGGATTGGCATGGATAGGCGGCATGGATAGGCGGCATGGATGAGCATGGATGGGCACTGATTGGCATCTATCAGTGCCCATCCATGCCGCCTATCAGTGCCCATCCGTACCACCTATCAGTACAATACAATACAATGCCGCCTATCAGTGCTGCCCATTGTGGGCACTGATTGGCATCCATTGTGAGCACTGATTGGCATCCCTGGTGGTCTAGGGTGGCATCCCTGGTGGTCCAGTGTGGGCATCCCTGGGGGGCTGCGCTGATAATCGATCAGCACAGACCCCCCGTCAGAGGAGCAGCCGATTGGCTTTTCCACGCGAGTAGAGGAGAGCCGATCACCGGCTCTTCCTATTTACACTGGGATCAGCCTTGATTGGACACGGCTGATCACGTGGTAAAGAGTCTCCGTCGGAAACTCTTTACCCAGATCGTAGTTGCGGGGTGTCAAGTGGTTAATGTATTTCATGTGAATGGGCACATATAACTAATATCAATAATAAGTATCCCAATTCTAATGCAAAAGTGAATATACACTTTAAGGGACCCATCCAGTGACCCATCCAGTGAAAATCAGGTTTTATGTATTCCCATTACAATATAAGCCATCAAGTGATCCTCTGTGTATCGGCAATTCATTTTGATGCCCAATATGTCTTTTCTTCATTACATGTTATTATAATACAGTATATCATTGCGGGATCACTGACAGTCGCAGCACAGCCTAAACCCAACATATGTTTGGTAAGTTATTTTTGTAACATCTCTCTACTGCTAATGAAAAATTGTTTAAGTCTATAAAGTTTGATCAGCCTTTGTACACCCCTTACATTTTTGTAAATATTTTATTATATCTTTACATTGTAACAAAATTTAATTTCTTCAGTGTTGTCACATGAAAAGTAGTGAGTGTACAGCTTGTATAACAGTGTAAATTTGCTGTCCCCTCAAAATAACTCAACACACAGTCATTAATGTCTAAATCGCTAGCAACAAAAGTGAGTACACCCCTAAGTGAAAATGTCCAAATTGGGCCCAAAGTGTCAATATTTTGTGTGGCCACAATTATTTTCCTGCACTGCCTTAACACTCTTGGGCATGGAGTTCACCAGATCTTCACAGGTTGCCACTGGAGTCCTCTAACATTCCCCAGCTCCGTGATGCTCCTCCACCTTCCATTTGAGGATGCCCCACAGATGCTCAATAGGGTTTAGGTCTGGAGACATGCTTGGTTAGGTTATCACCTTTACCCTCAGCTTCTTTAGCAAGGCAGTGGTCGTCTTAGAGGTGTGTTTGGGGTCGTTATCATGTTGGAATACTGCCCTGCGGCCCAGTCTCCGAAGGGAGGGGATCATGCTCTGCTTCAGTATGTCACAGTACATGTTGGTATTCATAGTTCCCTCAATGAACTGTAGCTCCCCAGTGCCGGAATCACTCATGCAGTCGCAGACCATGACACTCCCACCATCATGCTTGACTGTAGGCAAGACACACTTAGCTTTGTACTCCTCACCTGGTTGCCGCCACACACGCTTGACACCATCTGAACCAAATACGTTTATCTTGGTTTCATCAGACCACAGGACATGGTTCCAGTAATCCATGTCCTTAGTCTGCTTGTATTCAGCAAACTGTTTGCAGGCTTTCTTGTGCATCATCTTTAGAAGAGGCTTCCTTCTGGGACGACAGCCATGCAGACCAATTTGATGCAGTGTGCGGCGTATGGTCTGAGCACTGACAGGCTGACCCCCACCCCATCAACCTCTGCATCAATACTGGCAGCATTGCCATACGTCTATTTCCCAAAGACAACCTCTGGTTATGACGCTGAGCATGTGCACTCAACTTCTTTGGTCGACCATAGCGAAGCCTGTTCTTAGTGGATCCTGTCCTGTTATACCGTTGTATGGTCTTGGCCACCGTGCTACAGCTCAATTTCAGGGTCTTGGCAATCTTCTTATGCCCTGTACACACGGTCGGAAATTCCGACGGAAAATGTCCTATCGGACCATGTTGTCGGAAAATCCGTCCGTGTGTGGGCTCCATCAGACTTTTTCAGTCGGAAAAAATTTGAGATCCTGCTCTCAAATTTTCCAACAACAAAGTCCGATCGTACTTTTTCTGATCGTGTGTAGAGAATTCCGACAGACAAAGTGCCACGCATGCTCAGATCAAATTACGAGACAAAAGCTATTGGCTACTAGCCTCTATGTAGTTCCGTCGTACACAACGAACGTCACCACGTTCAGAATGATCGGATTTTCCATCAACTTTGTCCGACGCAACACCAGTGTCGGACAAAATCCGTCAGAAAAAATCTGATGGATTTTGTGGTCGGAATTTCCGACCGTGTGTACGGAGGCTTATAGCATAGGCCAGTGATGGCGAACCTTGGCACCCCAGATGTTTTGGAACTACATTTCCCATGATGCTCATGCACTCTGCAGTGTAGTTGAGCATCATGGGAAATGTAGTTCCAAAACATCTGGGGTGCCAAGGTTCGCCATCACTGGCCTAGGCCATCTTTATGTAGAGCAACAATTTTTTTTTTTCAGATTCTCAGAGAGTTCTTTGCCATGAGGTGCCATGTTGAACTTCCAGTGACCTGTATGAGAGAGTGAGAGCAATAACACCAAATGTAACACACCTGCTCCCCATTCACACCTGAGACCTTGTAACACTAAGGCCCCTTTCACACGGGACGTATTCGTAATGATCCGCCCCGTGAACATCCGCTTGGATTCCCGCTGAGCCGGCAGATGACAGGATCACACTGTGCAGGGACCACCCTATCAGATCTCCGCTCTCCTCTATGGAGGATCGGATGAACACGGACCGTCTGTCCGTGTTCATCCGATCCGCTCTGCAGACGGATAGAAAAATAGGGTTTTCCTCCGTCTGCAGAATCGAACCATAGCGGAGACGGACGATATCGGGTGTTAGCGGATGCTCATCCGCTGACACCCGCTACCCCATAGGCATGCATGTATGTCCGTATTTCATCCGAAAACGGATGGATGAAATACGGACATACGGTCCGCATGTGTGAAAGGGGCCTTACGAGTCAAATGACACCAGAAAGGGAAAATGGCTAATTGGGCCCAATTTGGACATTTTCACTAAGGGGTGTACTCACTTTTGTTGCCAGGGGTTTAGACATTAATGGCTGTGTGTTGAGTTATTTTGAGAGCACATCAAGTTTACACTGTTATACAAGCCGTACACTCACTACTTTACATTGTAGCAAAGTGTAATTTCTTCAATTTACTGGCCCTTTTCTTTTCAGTAGTGATCACCCACTGTGTTTATTCATAACTGAAGTATAGTAAACTTTGTTTACAATGCTTCTGCTTGTGAATGAACAGGGAGACTGTGCAGAGCTTTTCCTGTTCGTTCATTCTGTGCAATTAAAACTGGAGAAATTGAGGTTATGGACTGTGTCACTTTCTCTGTCTCAAAAGTGAGAAAAATCATGGGTCTGTTTACCCCTGATATTTTACCAAACCCAGATGAAGGGGTCCTGTGTGGCTTTGGAATATTGCTTCTGTTACAATATTTTGATCCATGAATAAAGCAGTGGACCCGTTCTGGATATCTGTGGGATGATGGGGATATTCTCCCACTCTGATTATCTTCGGTTTCAGCTGATGGCTGCTGTAGCACCCAGTTACACTTACAGCCACTTTTCATGACTGGTGTATAGCTGATGTCCCATATGCTCCACCTGAGACCATAACCCGAAACTATTTACCTTACCGTACTTAATAAATAAGTACACCACATCTTATGGATTAAATGACCATCCGCCCCTTTATTAACATATCATTAAAAAGGGGGGTGTGGCCTAGGAGGACATGTGAGCGGACTTCTTTCTAAGCAGCTCCGGCATCTCCCGCAACAATCCTGCTCAATCCTGGCTTGATCTCGCTTAAATCACGGACCGAGACTACCGCTGACACTGGAGGACAACTCTGCTTCAACGGATGGTGAAATTAGCGGATGGGCAAAAAGAAAAAGCAACCACTGGCACGAATGAGCATTAACACGCGCTTAGGCCAAGATGGCCGCCGCAACACTATCACCGATCACTGTGCATCTCCTGCCTCCACACCGGACCTCTTTGGTGACGCCTCGGGTGCCTCTCCACCATCCTCCCCTGGACTGCCGGACCCTCCGATCCTGATATCACAAACCTCGGCGGGAGAGGAAGTGGTGGAGGATGAGACGGGGCCTACGCTGGCGGAGGTACTGCAGACCATTAAGGTAAATCATACAGCTTTAATGGGGACAGTAGCTGAGATAAGGAGTGACTTTACACTTTTGCGGCAGGATGTCCACAAATTGAGAGGCCGGGTAACTGAAACAGAAGACCGCATTAGCGAGCTGGAGGACACAGTTAACCCTATACTGCCCAAACTTAATGCTGCGGGCGGGAAAATATCCTCACTAGAATCCAAAATGGACGACCTCGAGAACTGCCTCAGGAGGAATAACCTGAGGCTGGTTGGTCTCCCTGAGAGGGTGAAGGGGTCTGACCCAGTTGCTTTTCTGGAAAGCTGGCTGGAGCAGGAGTTTGGCCGTGAGCTCCTGTCCCCCTGCTTTGTAATTGAACGGGCGCATCGGGTCCCGGCCAGGCCTCTCCCTGCAGAAAAACCCTCCACGCACGATGGTCATGAGACTCCTGAACTACAGGGACAGAGACTCTATCCTGCGTGCCACCAGAATGAAAGGTAGCCTGAAAGTCAATAATGCCACGGTATCGCTCTACCCTGATTATTCGGTGTCGGTTCGAAACCAACGTGCACAATTTCAATCTGTTAAACAAAAGCTGCGAGACCATCCTCCCCAATGCAACCTCCTTATGCAACTTACTCCCCACCACCTCCGGATGCTCGTACATGATCTACGTTTATCTGAAACAGGAGGAACCCTATCCGCCGTGCTCGGGGTGGAACTAACAGGGGTAGGGGGGGACACAGGCAGAACGTAACACGGCACAGTTAAAGTAATAGACAAAGACTTACCAGGCTTCCCTGGGTAAAATGACCGACCAGCCACAGCTCCAGATCCCTGCAAAGGTCCCGCCCGAACTGGCCCTGCGCCAGGCACATCAGAATTCGAATCAGAAAGTTTTCACTCAGATCGTTGGTGTGGAAGGCCCCGGTCGCCCGTCCATGACGTCATCAGCCCGCGTCCTCCAGACAACGTGGCCGGCTCCTGTACTTTTCCCCCATTGAGCACTCTGCCAGCTGACAGACTCCGCTTTGGCACCACCACCATCACCAGGGGAACCTCCGCTTACTCCACGATGGCCGCGGCCACCTGGGGGGGAGGAGCCCATGCCAGTAGCTGCAGACCATCCTCGCCGAGCGCCGGCGCGCTGTGGTATCCCGATCCCTTGTAGGAGGGGGATGCTGATGGCGCCCTACCGGCCGGGTCCTGCCCATGATGGGGATCCCTGCCAGCCCCCGCAGCGGCAGCCATGGCCGAACGCTTTGCACTGGGGGCTGGAGGGTCCAAAACCCGGCTCACAGAGCGGCGGTTCACTCGGGGGTCTCGAAAACGCGCAGGAGGCCGCGACCTCCTCGCACGCGGTAGTACAGGGGCAGGAGGAGCTAAGTCCTACCCCGACCCCTGAAGCAACGCAGTGAGCCGAGAGTTCAGCCACTGCATGCCGGTTCTTCTCAGCAGCCGTCCGCAGCTGCTCGATAAGCCCATCAAAAGTCTCCATGGCCGCACACAGAAAAATTCCTACCTATGTGCTCCTTACTCTGCTGCCCAAGTGTGAGCTGACCCCTCCCTCTGCAGGGGTCAAAATTAACTATGGCCACACCTACCCCATCACCACTGACCATAACTCCTGCCCCTTTAATCTAACCCACTTCCTAACAGGAACCTCCCTGTGCTCACCAGTGATGTAAGTAACTGAGTTAAAATAAACTGAGTTACCTAACGCAGTTACTTTAGAGGGTAACGAGTAATCTAACTGATTACTTTTCCCCTCATGGTAACTCAGTTCCCATTACTTTGGCTTAGTTACCCCAATTACATCTAGCGCCACTAGATGGCAGTAGTGTAATTCCGGTGTCCTGCCGAAAAAGTTCCCCCGCCAGATAAGGACCCCCTGTACTGCGAAGGCGCAGCGCTTGCGCAGTACAAAGGACTACGGAGCTTCCGAAAATTGCCGAACCTAAACAGCTCTGAGTGAACTCTACACCGCGCAGGTGCAGTTAACATGTAATTGGAGGAGGCGATGCCGCACGCTCCTGATGCTTGTGCTACTCTGCAAGGGGCGTCTATCGTGTAAGTAAGGGCGGGTCTAGTATTACTGTAACCAAGGGGCGCATTTATTATTATTGTTATATATCGAGCTCTGCCCATTAATTTAACATTCGCCCTCTTCTGTAGCCATCCGCCCCTTACATGATATAATAATAATAGACCCGCCCCTTGCTTACACGCTATAACAGATCTGCCCCTTGGTTAGAGTAATAATAGAGCAGCCCCTTGGTTACACGTCTACACGATATATAATAAATGCGCCCCTTGCTTACAGTAATACTAGACCCGCCCCTTAGTTACACTATTTAAAAAAAAAGTCAGTTACTTTGCTGAGTAACTAATTACTTTTCCAATGTAGTAACTGAGTTACTAACGCAATTACTTTTTGGGAGAAGTAATTTGTAACTTAACTAATTACTTTTTTCAAGTAAGATGACCAACACTGGTGCTCACCACACAGCTGCCCCCCCCCCCCCCCAGTCATGCTGGCCCTTCACTCAGGTTCCCTTTAGTTGCGGGCCTGTTCTGGAACATGTGCGTTGGGAGAAGTAATGTAGGGGTTCCTCTGGGGTAAAGTTATTGAGAAAGGCTGGCAGAGGTACCCCTCCTTTTTACATCCTGGGTTTCACTTTTAATATACTATTGAATGAAAAAAACTGTTAAAAATACTGTAAAAATCAGTTTACACTTCAGTATCATTCTACACCAGTAGCTGATGAAAACCATTGGTTATGTACAGTAGGTATCCTAACAGCTATACAGTATATAAACTTCTATATGAATGCATCATCCTGCATATCTTCCATGTAATGGATTACTGCTCTGTTCACAGATCCAAGGCTCCCTCGCCATGAACATCATAAGCTTCATTTTCAGCTTGCCTGCAACGATTTTGAATGCAACTGATCTGGCATTTATTATAATTAATCCTAATAGCTTCTGGACTTACTATCCAGGACAAGTCTACTCGGATCCTGTAAGTTTAACTATTTTCCAGTCAATAAAATAAAAGTTTTCCCTTAAAGCAGACGTAAACTGCATGATGCCAAATCTGGTCCAGCTCTGCATAGAAACCAATCATCTTCTAGGTTTTATTGTCAAACTTTAAAGCGGAACTACATTGCATCTGAGTACCACAAACCAAAAACTCTTTTTAATTCATTTTAATATTTAAAAAGCAAAATCCCAGATTCCACCATGTCTCCATGTTTTATTTTTCTGAGAAATCACATTAACCGCTTCAATACAGGGCTTTTAAACACCCTTCCTTACCAGAGCACTTTTTGCGATTCGGCACTGCGTCGCTTTAACTAACAATTGCGCGGTCGTGCGACGTTACACCCAAACAAAATTGACGTCCTTTTTTTCCCACAAATAGAGCTTTCTTTTGGTGGTATTTGATCGCCCCTGCGGTTTTTATTTTTTGCGCTATAAACAAAAGAAGAGCGACAATTTTGAAAAAAAACACAATCTTTTTTACTTTTTGCTATAATAAATATCCCATTTTTTTAAAAAAAAACATTTTTTTTCCTCAGTTTAGGCCGATACGTATTCTTCTACATATTTTTGGTAAAAAAAATCGCAATAAGCGTATATTGATCGGTTTGCGCAAAAGTTATAGCGTCTACAAAATAGGGGATAGATTTATTGAATTTTTTTTTTTTTTTTTTTACTAGTAATGGCGGCGATTTGCGATTTTTTTTTCGTGACTGCGACATTGCGGCGGACACTTCGGACACTTTTGACACATTTTTGGAACCATTCACATTTACACAGCGATCGTTGCTATAAAATTGCAATGATTACTGTGTAAATGTGACTGTCAGGGAAGGGGTTAACACTAGAGGGCGCTGGAGGGGTTAATGTGTGTCCCTAATAGGAGTGATTCTAACTGTAGGGGGAGGGGACTTAAGGGGAGGAGACCGATCATGTGATCCTCTGTACTAGGATCACATGATCGGTCTCCTCCCCGCTGACAGGACGTGGGGCGGGGTGTTTACACACACAGCTCCACGGTCCCGCCCCGGCCCGTTGTTTTAACGGGCAATTGCGGGTGCCCGGCGGACATCGCGGCCGCCGGGCACTCGCACCGGGTCCCGAGCGATGCCGCGGGCGCGCGCCGCAGGCGGCGCGCGCGCCCCCCAGGCGGCCGGGAATCCGAGGACGTCATATGACGCCCACCCAGGATGGTAGATCCACCTTGTGGGCGTCATATGACTATGGCCGGGTATTGAACTGGTTAAAAAACACCACCTAGCATTGATGGCCATAGCCATAGTTGTCGACATTTGCAAATACTTTTTAGGGACACTTTTTTCCAGAAAGCCAGTGCAGGTGGATCATTATGTAAATTAGGGGTGGGGCACACACACACACACATAGTCTCAAAAAATGAATGTAATCATGAAGAACTGGTCCATACTCACTGATTGGTTGCTAGAGATTAATGCAGTTAGTACAGATGCAGTCGGTGACTGCAGACGTACACCACAGCCTGCAACATCTGTAAGTATTACAGGAGAGGGTCAGAGATTGCGGGGCCTAGTACAAGAGAGGGTCAGAAACTGCAGGATATAGTACAGGAGAGGGTCAGATACTGCAGGACATAGTACAGATGAGGGTCAAAGGCTGCAGGACGTAGTACAGGAGAGGGTCAAAAGGTGCAGGGCTCAGTACAGGAGAGGGTCAGGGACTGCTGCGTGGTACAAGAAAGGATCAGAGACTGCTGGCATAGTATAGAAGAGGGCCAGAGGCTGCTGGGGTAATATAGGAGAGGGCCAGAGACTGCTGGGGTAGTACAGGAGAGGGTCAGAGACTGCTGGCGTAGTACAGGAGAGGGTCAGAGAATGCTGGCCTAGTACAAAAGAGAATCAGAGACTGCTGGCAGAGTACAGGAGTGGGTCAGAGACTGCTGGCGTAGTATGGGGTGGGAGACTGCTGGCGTAGTACAGGAGAGAGCCAACATAGTACAAAAGATGGTCAGAGACTGCTTGCGTAGTACAGGAGAGGTTCAGCGACTGCTGGCGTAGTACAGGAGAGGATCAGAGAATGTTGACCCCCCACCCCTTCAACCTCTGCAGCAATGCTGGCAGAGTGTGGAGAGGCGACTCGTTGCGGCATTTATGCATTCCTTGATCATCCGATCGAGGGTGAATACTGCTGTGCAAAATGTAAGCACATTGTTTCCCTGGAAGCCCACGTTCTGAATCTGGGGAATGAACTGTCAGCATTGAGAAGTCCCTCTATATTAACCACTTCAATACAGGGCACTTAAAGCGGGATTCCACCCTAAAGTGGAACTTCCGCTTTTCGGAACCCTCCCCCCCCTCCGGTGTCACATTTGGCACCTTTCAGGGGGGTGCAGATACCTGTCTAAGACAGGTATTTACACCCACTTCCAGGCATAAACTCCCACGGGAGTTTACGCCACTTCCTGTCCCGGCGCGCTGTCTGCCGGGACACACACGGGTCCCAGAAGACAGCGCTGATGATTCTCATTGCACTGCGCGACTCGCGCATGCGCAATAGGGAACCGGGAAGTGAAGCCGCAATGCGACACTTTCTGATTCTCTCACCGAGAATGGCGCCGGCAGCAGCAGAGAGCCGAGCGATTGATCGGCCTCTGCTGCCGACATCGCTGGAACCTTAGACAGGTAAGTGTCCATTTATTAAAAGTCAGCAGCTGCAGTATTTGTAGCTGCTGGCTTTTAAAAAATAAATTTCAGGTACAGTCCCGCTTTAAACACCTTCCTGCCCAGACCAATTTTGAGCTTTCTGCTCTGTCGCAATTTGAATGACAATTGTGCAGTCATGCTACACTGTACCCAAATGAAATTTTTATCATTTTTTTCCCACAAATAGAGCTTTCTTTTGGTGGTATTTGATCACCTCTACGGTTTTTATTTTTTGCTAAACAAATAAAAAAAGACCGAAAATTTTGAAAAGTTTTTTTTTGTTTCAGTTTCAAAACTTTGTAAATAAGTACGTTTTCTCCTTCACTGATGGGCACTGATGGGCACTGATAAGGCGGCACTGATGGGCACGATAAAGTGGCTCTGATGAGGTGGCACTGATGGGCACTGATATGTGGCACTGATGGGCACTGATGGGAAACACGGATTGGCACAGATGGGCATGGATAGGCGGCACGGATGAGCATGGATGAGCACTGATAGGCGGCATGAATGGGCACTGATAGGTGGCACTGATAGGCGGCATTGTATTTGTTTTGTACTGATGGATGTTAATCAGTGCCAAACAATAATGCATGCCAATCAGTGATGCCCATTGTGGGCACTGATTGGCATCCATTGTGGGCACTGTTTGGCATCCCTGGTGGTCTAAGATGGCATACCTGGTACAGGGCATCCCTGGTGGTCTGGTGGTGGTCCATTGTGGGCACTGATTGGCATCCATTGTGGGCACTGTTTGGCATCCCTGGTGGTCTAAGATGGCATACCTGGTACAGGGCATCCCTGGTGGTCTGGTGACATCCCTGGTGGTCCAGTGAGGGCATCCTCAGGGGGGCTGCACTGATAATCGATCAGCACAGACCCCCCTGTCAGAGGAGCAGCCGATAGGCTCTCCTCTACTCGCGTCTGACAGACGCGAGAGAGGAAAAGCCAATCACCGGCAGTGTTGGTCATCTTACTTTAAAAAAGTAATTAGTTAAGTTACAAATTACTTCTCCCAAAAAGTAATTGCGTTAGTAACTCAGTTACTACATTGGAAAAGTAATTAGTTACTCAGCAAAGTAACTGACTTTTTTTTTAAAAATATTCTATACGTGTAACTAAGGGGCGGGTCTAGTATTACTGTAACCAAGGGGCGCATTTATTATTATTGTTATATATCGTGTAACCAAGGGGCTGCTCTATTATTACTCTTACCAAGGGGCAGATCTGTTATAGCATGTAAGCAAGGGGGCGGGTCTATTATTATTATATCGTGTAAGGGGCGGATGGCTACAGAAGAGGGCGAATGTTAAATTAATGGGCAGAGCTCGATATATAACAATAATAATAAATGTGCCCCTTGGTTACAGTAATACTAGACCCGCCCCTTACTTACACGATAGACGCCCCTTGCAGAGTAGCACGAGCATCTGGAACGTGCGGCATCACCTCGTACAATTACATGTTAACTGCGCCTGCGTGGTGCAGAGTTCACTCAGAGCTGTTTAGGTTCGGCAATTTTCGGAAGCTCCGTAGTCCTTCGTACTGTGCAAGCCCTGCGCCTGCGCAGTACAGGGGGTCCTTATCCGGCAGGGGAACTTTTTTGACAGGACACCGGAATTACACTACTGCCATCTAGTGGCGGTAGATGTAATTGGGGTAACTAAGCCAAAGTAATGGGAACTGAGTTACCATGAGGGGAAAAGTAATCAGTTAGATTACTAGTTACCCTCTAAAGTAACTGAGTTACGTAACTCAGTTTATTTTAACTCAGTTACTTACATCACTGATCACCGGCTCTTCCTATTTACACTGTGATCAGCCGTGATTGGACACTATTTACCAAGATTGTAGTTGCGGGGTGTCAGACATCACATGACGTCCGGTCAGGATTTTGAAACCACTTTGCCGACGTCTTTTGCCTATAGGGCGGGCGGCAAGTGGTTAAAGGAGAGCCAGGAACGTTTACGGCAGGTGTCAAGAGGGGCCAGCACAGAGGCGGGTGGAGACAAAGAGGTGCAGGCACTAGGAAAGAGTAGATGGGTGACAGTCAGGAAGGGTAGAGGGGGGAAGTGCCAGGGAGGCCGATCCAGGGCTGGGGCATCCCAATAAGTACGCTCCATTGAGTGACAATGGTGAAACCAGTCAGGGACAAGCACTGCTGGAGCTGAAGGAATCTCCTAGCTGCCGGGGGAAGAACTCCTCCAGTGAGAGTGGGGGGGGGGGAAGCAAAGGGAAAGGAAAGGAAAGACAGATTCTGGTGGTAGGGGACTCAATTCTTAGAAGGACAGAGAGGCCAATCTGTAACAAAGACCTAAAGCGCCGAACTGTATGTTGTCTACTGGGCACTCGGGTTCGGCACATCACGGATCTGGTGGACAGATTACTGGGAGGGGCTTGGGAAGACCCAGCTGTCATGGTGCACGTAGGTACCAATGACAAAGTCAGAGGCAGATGGAGTGTCCTAAAGAACGATTTTAGGGACTTGGGAGGTAAATTGAGGAAAAGGACCTCAGAGGTAGTATTCTCAGGAATACTACCGGTACTTCGAGCCACACCAGAAAGGCAGAGGGAGATTAGGAAAGTAAATAAGTGGCTGAAGAGCTGGTGTAGTAAGGAGGGGTTTGGGTTCCTGGAGGACTGGGCCGACTTCTCAGTCGATAACCAGTACTATAAAAGGGATGGACTGCACCTAAATGAGGAGGGTGCAGATCAGCTGGGAATGAAGATGGGCAAAAAGTTAGAGGGGTTTTTAACGGGTTCCCAACCGGCGCATGCATATGTACGTTGGCAGAAGGGCACAGCTGCGCAAATGGGCGTACCTGTACGTCCCATTGAATTTGCCGCCGTGCCATCGTGTGCACGCCGCCGGCGGCACATGCACACGCTGGCCGGGAGCTCCGTGAGTCGGATCGTGGGTCCCGCTACTCAATGTCCGCGCAGATACCCGTGATAGTCTCACGGAGAGGAACGGTAAACAAGCTCTGCCTAATGACAGTGTCACTGATCATAGCTCCCTGTGATCGGGAGCTATGATCAGTGATGTGTCACACATAGCCTATCCCCCCCTACAGTTAGAACACATCCCTAGGACACACTTAACCCCTACAGTGCCATCTAGTGTTAACCCCTTCACTGCCAGTCACATTTACACAGTAATCAATGCAATTTTAATCGCACTGATTAATGTATAAATGTGAATAATCCCAAAAATCTTGCCAACAGTGTCCGATCTGTTTACCATAATGTTGGAGTCACGATAAAAATCGCTGATCGCCACCATTACTAGCCATAAAACTATCCCCTAATTTGTAGACGCTATAACTTTTGTGCAAACCAATCAATAAACGCTTATTGCGATTTTTTTTTACCAAAAATATGTAGAAGAATACATATCTGCCTAAACTGAGGAAAAAATGCGCAAAAATCAAATACCCCCAAAAGAAAGTTCTATTTGTGGGGAGCCACGTCGCATGACCGCGCAATTGTCAGTTAAAGCAACGCAGTGCCGAATTCGCAAAAAGTGCTTTGGTCCTTGCCCAGCCAAATGGTCCGGGCGGAAGTGGTTAAACTAGGCGATGGGGGAGGGTCCAGAGATAAAGATAGTCAGCACGGAACATATTCCAGAGAGTAGTATTAGGGGCATTAGTGGTAGGTTGACCAAAGCACATAAACCCAAGGTAAGTATAGTAGCAAGTCCTAGTTACAATCTCGGAACACCCAATAAGAGGATAATATGCGACCGGTCTAAACTACGTGGCATGTTTACCCATCTTGTCCGCCAGGCTCCTGGCATTGGTGAACTAGAGATACTGTTGTACGAAGAGGATTTGGATTTTCTGGGGATTTCAGAGACCTGGTTCAACAGCTCTCATGATTGGCTGGCAACCATGCAAAGATAGAGAGGGTAAAAAGGGGGGAGGGGTATGCCTATATATCAAGAATAATGTACAAGTGAATGTGAGAGATGACATCATTAAGGGAGCTAGCGAGGAGGTGGAATCCTTATGGGTAGAGCTCCAAAGGGATGAAGCTAAGGGCAAAATAATACTAGGAGTATGCTATAGGCCCCCTAATCTGAGGGAGGAAGGAGAGACAGATCTCCTATCACAATTTGGATTAGCAGCAAGGATGGGAAGTGTTATCATAATGGGGGAGTTTAATTATCCAGACATAGACTGGGCAGAGGGAACCACACATTCATCTTATGTCCAGTACACACGAGCAGAATTTCCGTCAGAAAAATCTTGGATGTTTTTCCGACGGAATTCCGCTCAAGCTTGGCTTGCATACACACAAAAGTTCTCTGAACTTTCGACCGTCAAGAACGCGATGACGTACAAAACTACGACGAGCCGAGAAAATTAAGTTTAATGCTTCCGAGCATGCGTCAAATTGTTTCCGAGCATGCGTAGGAATTTTGCACGTCGGAATTGCATACAGACGAATGCACTTTCGCATAGGAACTTTTTCCTACCGAAAAATAGAGAACCTGCTCTCAATCTTTTGCTGGCCAGAAAAAGTCAGATGGAGCATACACATGGTCGCATTCTCCGACCAAAAGCTCTCATTGGCTTTTGCTGGCCGAATTTCTGATTGTGTGTATGGGGCATAAGGCTCGCCAGTTCCTAAATGTCTTGCAGGACAATTTTATGGGTCAGATGGTAGACGCTCCAACTAGAAATAAAGTGTTACTAGATCTACTGATTACCAACAATACAGACCCGATCACGGATGTGGAAATGCGGGGCAATTTAGGTAACATCGATCACAGGTCAATTGGCTTCAGTATAAATCACACAAATAGGAAACATAAGGGGAATACAAAGACACTGAATTTCAAAAGAGCCAACTCCCCTAAACTACAAACCTTGCTAGAAGGCATAAATTGGGATAAAATCATAGTAACAAAGAACACGGAGGAGAGATGGGTTTGCTTTAAGAGCATATTAAATAAGGGCATTAGCCAATGCATCCCGTTGGGTAATAAATTTAAAAGAGCGAACAAAAGTCCTGTATGGCTTAACTCCAATGTAAAAATGCATACAAAAGCAAAGAAGGCCTTCGAAAAAATACAAGGTTGAGGGATCATTATCAGCATTCAGATTTTGTAAAGAATGCTACATGAAATGTAAGTGTGCAATAAGGATGGCTAAGATAGAACATGAAAGACACATAGCAAAGTAGAGCAAAAAAAATCCCAAGAAATTCTTTAAGTATATAAACAGTAAAAAAGGGAGGACAGACCATATTTGCCCCATAAAGAATAAGGAAGGACATCTGGTTACAAAGGATGGGGAGATGGTGAAGGTATTGAATTTATTCTTCTCCTCAGTCTTCATGAGGGAATCGAGGGGCTTCAGTAACCAAAACTGCAGTGTTTGTCCTTATGACCCATCACAGAAAGCACCTCCATGGTTAACAGAGGACAGAATTAAGTTTCCCAAGTCTAATTTTAACATTAATAAATCACCGGGACCAGATGGCTTGCACCCGAGGGTACTTAGGGAACTCAGTCTAGTAATTACCAGACCATTGTTCCTAATTTTTACTGACTGGAATGGTATCAGCTGATTGGAGAAAAGCCAATGTAGCACCAATATTTTAAAAGGGCCCAAAATACATCCCTGGGAGTTATAGACCAGTTAGCCTAATATCATTAGTATGTAAACTCTTGGGTGAGATGATAAGGGACTATATACAAGATTTTAGTAATGAGAACGGTATCATTAGCAGTAATCAGCATGGATTCCTGAAGAATCGTTCTTGCCAAACCAATCTATTAACCTTCTATGAGGAGGTGAGTTGCCATCTAGATAAAGGAAGGCCCTTAGATGTGGTGTATGTGGCTTTTACAAAAGCATTTGACACAGTACCCAATAAATGTTTACTGTACAAAATAAGGTCTGTTGGCATGGACCATAGGGTAAGTACATGGATTGCAAACTTGCTACAAGGGTGAGTTCAGAGGGTGGTGATAAATGGTGAGTACTCTGAATGGTCAGGGGTGGGTAGTGGGGTCCCCCAGGGTTCTGTGCTGGGACCAATCCTGTTTAATTTGTTCATAAACGAAATGGAGGATGGGGTAAACTGTTCAATCTCTGTATTTGCGGACGATACTAAGCTAAGCAGGGCAATAACTTCTCCGCAGGATGTGGAAACCTTGCAAAAAGATCTGAACAAATTAATGGGGTGGGCAACTACATGGCAAATGAGGTTTAATGTAGAAAAATTTAAAATAATGCATTTGGTTGGCAAAAATATGAATGCAATCTATACACTGGGGGGAGAAACTCTGGGGGAATCGAGAAAGGAAAAGGACCTGGGGTTCTAGTAGATGATAGGCTCAGCAATGGCATGCAATGCCAAGTTGCTGCTAACAAAGCAAACAGAATATTGGCAAGCATTAAAAAGGGGATTAATTCCAGATGTAAAACGATAATTCTCCCGCTCTACAAGACTCTGGTCAGGCCGCACCTAGAGTATGCTGTCCAGTTCTGGGCACCAGTCCTCAGGAAGAATGTACTGGAAATAGAGCAAGTACAAAGAAAAGCAACAAAGCTAATGAAGGGTCTGGAGGGACGCTTGAGAGGGGATATGATTTCAATATACAAATACCATACTGGTGATCACACAATAGGGATAAAACTTTTTCGCGGAAGGGAGTTTAACAAGACTCGTGGCCACTCATTAACATTAGAAGAAAAGAGGTTTAACCTTAAACTACGTAGAGGGTTCTGTAAGAGCGGCAAGGATGTAGAATTCCCTTCCACAGGCGGTGGTCTCAGCGGGAGCATCAATAGTTTCAAGAAACGATTAGATAAGCACCTGAATGACCGCAACATACAGGGATATACAATGTAATACTGACATATAATCACACACAGGATGGACTTGATGGACTTGTGTCTTTTTTTCAACCTTACCTACTATGTAACTATGTAACTAATAAGTCTATTTCCGAAAGACAACCTCTGGATATAACGCTGAGCACGTGCACTCAACTTCTTTGGTTGACCATGGCAAGGCCTGTTCTGAGTGGAACCTGTCCTGTTAAACCGCTGTATGGTCATGGCCACCGTGCTGCATCTCAGTTTCAGGGTCTTGGCAATCTTCTTATAGCCTAGGCCATCTTTACGTAGAGCAACAATTCTTTTTTTTCAGATGCTCAGAGAGTTATTTGCCATGAGGTGCCATGTTGAACTTCCAGTGACCAGTATGAGAGAGTGAGAGCGATAACACCAAATTTAACACACCTGCTCCCCATTCACACCTGATACCTTGTAACACTAACGAGTCACATGACACTGGGAGGGAAAATAGCTAATTGGGCCCAATTTGGACATTTTTACTTAGGGGTGTACTCACTTTTGTTGCCAGCGGTGTAGACATTAATGGCTGTGTGTTGAGTTATTTTGAGGGGACAGCAAATTTACAATGTTATACAAGCTGTACACTCACTACTGTTTAGTGTCATTTCAGTAGGGATGAGCCGAACACCCCCGGTTCGGTTCGCACCAGAACCTGCGAACGGACCGAAAGTTTGTGCAAACTTTAGAACCCCGTTAAAGTCTATGGGACTCGAACGTTCAAAATCAAAAGTGCTAATTTTAAAGGCTAATATGCAAGTTATTGTCCTAAAAAGGGTTTGGGGACCCGGGTCTTGCCCCAGGGGACATGAATCAATGCAAAAAAAGTTTTAAAAAAACTGCAGTTTTTTCGGGAGCAGTGGTTTTAATGATGCTTAAAGTGAAAAAAAAAAAAGTGAAATATTCCTTTAAATATCGTACCTGGAGGGTGTCTATAGTATGCCTGTAAAGTGCCACATGTTTCCCATGCTTAGAACAGTCCCTGCACAAAATGAAATTTTTAAAGGAATAAAATTAATTTAAAACTGCTTGCGGCTTTAATGTCTGGTCCCGTCAATATGGATGAAAATCAGTGAGACAAACGGCATGGGTACCCCCCCCCCCCCCCCAGTCCATTACCAGGCCCTTTAGGTCTTGTATGGATATTAAGGGGAACCCCGCACCCAAATAAAAAAAAAAAAGAAAGGTGTGGGGCCCCCAGGCCCTATATGCTCTGAACAGCAGTATACAGGTGGTGCAAACAAGACAGGGACTGTAGGTTTGTTGTTAAGTAGAATCTGTTTGTAATTTTGAACTGGTACATTTTTAAAGTGTAGCTCCAGTCACAAAATCTATTTTTAAGCTTTTTGGAAAGTCACATTGAAAGAAACTTATCTGAAGGCTGAATTGATCATTCTAAAGGTGTACACACCAGTAATACACTATTCTTTCCTTTTAAAGTATTAATTGTTGTTTTTTTCTGACAGAGATATAGCATTGTGGTTATTTCACTTCTGCTGGCGGCAAATGGCCTTTTGTTGATCGTGACATTTTCCACTTCCATTTTTGGATGTATTTCCATGTCAAAGTTAAACTCCACCTTTCCCCAGGTAAGAGACATAGGACTGCATTCACAAAGGATATCTACCACTTTAAGATTGATGATAAAATACCTCTTTGCTTTTATTAAAAAAAAATTGGAATTCAAAAAATAGCTCATGCAGTATTTTAGTAGTGTTTTTTTGTGAAGTGATTATTGGGTATTTTAGTAGTCAAAACTAGGTATTTTACCATCAGCAGCTGGCAGCATCCTTAACGTTCATGGCTCATCTGCTATCAGCTGGATTCCCCCAAAAAAGCACCAGCATTAAAAAAATGTTCTTAAAAATAACAGCATGCCCCCCCAAATCCATATCAGGCCCTTTTGGGGTTGGTATGGTTTTTGAGGGAACCCCACCCCAATTTTTTTTTTAAATGTCATGGGGTCCTAAAATCCATACTAGACCCTTGTTAAAGCATGCAGCCTGGCAGGCCAAGAAAGGGGGGGGGGCTAGCAAGTGCCCCCCTCTCCGAACTATATCAGGCCACATTCCGTCAACATGGAGGGGTGCTTTTGGGGATGAGGGCACCCCATTTGAATGAGTGTATAGCACCCCTACTCATTCACCAAAATAGTTAGAGATTTAGCGTACTTTAACCCTTTCACTGCCATGCCCTGTGCTCCATTTTGTACACTTAGGTGGCCAGACCATTTTTGCAATTTGTCCTTTGTGATTTATTTTTCACTTATAGCTTTCAAGATTTGTGAAAGACCCCCCCAATCCATATATTTTCTGAAAGCACATGATCAGTAGAATAAAAAGAAGGTGCTACAGATTTTTTAGACCGCGTGGTATTTGCTAATAATGGTTTTAGTGTATTTTTTGCAAATATATTAGTTTGATAAACATTTGCACAGATAAAAACACAGCAAAATTTACAAAATTCCTACTAAATATAAAAGCTTAACCTGTATTGAGTGAATAAATAACAAATATTTGTTCCATCTTCACCATTTTGCAAAATGGCGCAATTTAAAAGTTATAGAGGCTAATGTGTAAATATCCAAATATCCAAACGACCAGAGAGTGATTCATCCATCAGTACTCGTCGGAAAAGGGGAGCCCATGTATTAGACACAAGCATCTATCCATGTGGACCATAATTTATCAAACTTTCCCAGACAGTGTCTGCTCTGGTATGTGAGTTTGTACAAGGACAGTGTCACGCTCGGGGTATGGCGGGAGACTGGATGTGGATCCCCTATGCCAGTGAGGCGATAGCACGGGTTGTATTGGAGGACCGGTTCTAACGTTGCTACTGGTTTTCACCAGAGCCCACCGCAAGGCGGGATGGACTTGCAGCGGCGGTAGCAACCAGGTCGTATCTTCCAATAGCAACTCGACCACACTGACAGCTGAGACAGGCGAGGTACACAGGGATAAGGCAGAGGCGAAATCAAACGTAGCAATAGGTCAAAGGCAGGCGGCAGTGGTTCGTAGTCAGGGGCAACAGCAGAGATCTGGATACACAGGCAGGAGCAACACAACGCTTTCACTGGGCACTAAGGCAACTCAAGATCCGGCAAGGACAGGAAGGGGAAGTGGGTTAATATGGGAAAAGGTGAACCATAATTGGGCCAGGCACCAATCAATTGTGCGCTGGCCCTTTAAGAGGTGGCAGAGCCGCCCGCGCGCCTGGGGAGAGGGGACGAGCGCGCTGGAGGAGGCAGGCGGCAGAGCCGGCGGGGACGGGTAAGCAGAGCGGGATGCGATCCACGGGCGGACCGGGGACGCCGCATCCCAGAGACAGAACAGGGATGGGCCCGGTGCTCGATGCGAACCCACGTTCGCATCGAGCACCGGGCGTTCGCTCGCTCGGCGAGCCCAGAACTATTTTGGCCGCTCGCATCACGTTCGTGTGATGCGAGCGGCCCCGCAATGCATTGCGGCCGGCGCGGCCGGCGCAGTGCATTGCTGGCTGATGATTGGCCAAGCATGCACTGTGACCCCGCATGCTTGGCCAATCACAGCCCCGGAAACTCGAAGAGCCATAATTGGCTACAGGCAGGACGCCTGTAGCCAATTACAGCTCAGGGGCTGTAGTACACGCCCCCCCCTATAAAAGGCCGCCACGCCGTCTGCGCCGGTCACATGCTGTTCCGGCGCAGATAGAGCAGGCTAGATCTGTGACACTCTGCTGGATTTAGTTAGTTAGAGAGATTTACTTAGAGAGATTGAGTTAGATAGATTCATTCACAAAGATTGATTTAGAAAGAGGGGCTTGTAGTGTGTTCGTGGCAGGCAGGCAGAGCTCCTATATTTTGTTCCCAGAAGCACCTATAGGACTTGTAGTGTGTTCGTGGCAGGCAGGCAGAGCTCCTATATTTTGTTCCCAGAAGCACCTATAGGACTTGTAGTGTGTTCGTGGCAGGCAGGCAGAGCTCCTATATTTTGTTCCCAGAAGCACCTATAGGACTTGTAGTGTGTTCGTGGCAGGCAGGCAGATCTCCTATATTTTGTTCCCAGAAGCACCTATAGGACTTTGTGTGTGTTCGTGGCAGGCAGGCAGAGCTCCTATATTTTGTTCCCAGAAGCACCTATAGGACTTGTAGTGTGTTCGTGGCAGGCAGGCAGAGCTCCTATATTTTGTTCCCAGAAGCACCTATAGGACTTGAAGTGTGTTAGTGGCATCACACACAGAGCTCCTATATTTTGTTCCCAGAAGCACCTATAGGACTTGAAGTGTGTTAGTCCCATCACACAGAGATCATATATTTTGTTCCCAGAAGCACCTATAGGACTTGAAGTGTGTTAGTCCCATCACACAGAGATCATATATTTTGTTCCCAGAAGCACCTATAGGACTTGAAGTGTGTTAGTCCCATCACACACAGACCTATATTTTGTTCCCAGAAGCACCTATAGGACTTGAAGTGTGTTAGTCCCATCACACAGAGACCTATATTTTGTTCCCAGAAGCACCTATAGGACTTGAAGTGTGTTAGTCCCATCACACAGAGATCATATATTTTGTTCCCAGAAGCACCTATAGGACTTGAAGTGTGTTAGTCCCATCACACAGAGATCATATATTTTGTTCCCAGAAGCACCTATAGGACTTGAAGTGTGTTAGTCCCAGAACACACACATATCTATATTTTGTTCCCAGAAGCACCTATAGGACTTGAAGTGTGTTAGTCCCATCACACAGAGATCATATTTTTTCCCAGAAGCACCTATTGGACTTGAAGTGTGTTAGTCCCATCACACAGAGATCATATATTTTGTTCCCAGAAGCACCTATAGGACTTGAAGTGTGTTAGTCCCATCACACACAGATCTATATTTTGTTCCCAGAAGCACCTATAGGACTTGAAGTGTGTTAGTCCCATAACACACACAGATCTATATTTTGTTCCCAGAAGCACCTATAGGACTTGAAGTGTGTTAGTCCCATCACACAGAGAGCATATATTTTGTTCCCAGAAGCACCTATAGGACTTGAAGTGTGTTAGTCCCATCACACAGAGAGCATATATTTTGTTCCCAGAAGCACCTATAGGACTTGAAGTGTGTTAGTCCCATCACACAGACAGATATATATTTTGTTCCCAGAAGCACCTATAGGACTTGAAGTGTGTTAGTCCCATCACACAGAGATCATATATTTCTTCCCAGAAGCACCTATAGGACTTGAAGTGTGTTAGTCCCATCACACAGAGATCTATATTTTGTTCCCAGAAGCACCTATAGGACTTGAAGTGTGTTAGTCCCATCACACAGAGATCTATATTTTGTTCCCAGAAGCACCTATAGGACTTGAAGTGTGTTAGTCCCATCACACAGAGATCATATATTTTGTTCCCAGAAGCACCTATAGGACTTGAAGTGTGTTAGTCCCATCACACACAGAGATCATATATATTTTGTTCCCAGAAGCACCTATAGGACTTGAAGTGTGTTAGTCCCATCACACAGAGATCCTATATTTTGTTCCCAGAAGCACCTATAGGACTTGAAGTGTGTTAGTCCCATCACACAGAGATATATTTTGTTCCCAGAAGCACCTATAGGACTTGAAGTGTGTTAGTCCCATCACACAGAGACCTATATTTTGTTCCCAGAAGCACCTATAGGACTTGAAGTGTGTTAGTCCCATCACACAGAGAGCATATATTTTGTTCCCAGAAGCACCTATAGGACTTGAAGTGTGTTAGTCCCATCACACAGACCTATATTTTGTTCCCAGAAGCACCTATAGGACTTGAAGTGTGTTAGTCCCATCACACAGAGATATATTTTGTTCCCAGAAGCACCTATAGGACTTGAAGTGTGTTCGTCCCATCACACACACAGACCTATATTTTCTTCCCAGAAGCACCTATAGGACTTGAAGTGTGTTAGTCCCATCACACAGAGAGCATATATTTTGTTCCCAGAAGCACCTATAGGACTTGAAGTGTGTTAGTCCCATCACACAGAGATCCTATATTTTGTTCCCAGAAGCACCTATAGGACTTGAAGTGTGTTAGTCCCATTCACACACAGAGCTATATTTTGTTCCCCAGAAGCACCTATAGGACTTGAAGTGTGTTAGTCCCCATCACACAGAGATCCTATATTTTTGTTCCCAGAAGCACCTATAGGACTTGAAGTGTGTTAGTCCCATCACACAGAGATCCTATATTTTCTTCCCAGAAGCACCTCTAGGACTTGAAGTGTGTTAGTGCATTCACACAGAGCTCCTCTATTTTGTTCCCAGAAGCACCTATAGGACTTGAAGTGTGTTAGTCCCATCACACAGAGCTCCTAGATTTTTTTCCCAGAAGCACCTATAGGACTTGAAGTGTGTTAGTCCCATCACACAGAGATCTATATTTTCTTCCCAGAAGCACCCATAGGACTTGAAGTGTGTTAGTCCCATCACACAGAGCTCTCATATTTTCTTCCCAGAAGCACCCACAGGACTTGAAGTGTGTTAGTGGCATCACACAGAGCTCCTATATTTTCTTCCCAGAAGCACCCACAGGACTTGAAGTGTGTTAGTGGCATCACACAGAGCTCCTATATTTTTTTGCAGAAGCACCCATAGGACTTCTAGTGTGTTAGTGGCATCACACAGAGCTCCTCTATTTTCTTTGCAGAAGCACCCATAGGACTTCTAGTGTGTTAGTGGCATCACACAGAGCTCCTCTATTTTCTTCTGCAGAAGCACCCATAGGACTTCTAGTGTGTTAGTGGCATCACACAGAGCTCCTCTATTTTCTTTGCAGAAGCACCCATAGGACTTCTAGTGTGTTAGTGGCATCACACAGAGCTCCTCTATTTTCTTTGCAGAAGCACCCCAGGACTTCTAGTGTGTTAGTGGCATCACACAGAGCTCCTCTATTTTCTTTGCAGAAGCACCCACAGGACTTCTAGTGTGTTAGTGGCATCACACAGAGCTCCTCTATTTTCTTTGCAGAAGCACCCACAGGACTTCTAGTGTGTTAGTGGCATCACACAGAGCTCCTCTATTTTCTTTGCAGAAGCACCCACAGGACTTCTAGTGTGTTAGTGGCATCACACAGAGCTCCTCTATTTTCTTTGCAGAAGCACCCATAGGACTTCTAGTGTGTTAGTGGCATCACACAGAGCTCCTCTATTTTCTTTGCAGAAGCACCCACAGGACTTCTAGTGTGTTAGTGGCATCACACAGAGCTCCTCTATTTTCTTTGCAGAAGCACCCATAGGACTTCTAGTGTGTTAGTGGCATCACACAGAGCTCCTCTATTTTCTTTGCAGAAGCACCCACAGGACTTCTAGTGTGTTAGTGGCATCACACAGAGCTCCTCTATTTTCTTTGCAGAAGCACCCACAGGACTTCTAGTGTGTTAGTGGCATCACACAGAGCTCCTCTATTTTCTTTGCAGAAGCACCCACAGGACTTCTAGTGTGTTAGTGGCATCACACAGAGCTCCTCTATTTTCTTTGCAGAAGCACCCATAGGACTTCTAGTGTGTTAGTGGCATCACACAGAGCTCCTCTATTTTCTTTGCAGAAGCACCCTAGGACTTCTAGTGTGTTAGTGGCATCACACAGAGCTCCTATATTTTCTTTGCAGCAGCACCCACAGGACTTCTAGTGTGTTAGTGGCATCACACAGAGCTCCTCTATTTTCTTTGCAGAAGCACCCACAGGACTTCTAGTGTGTTAGTGGCATCACACAGAGCTCCTCTATTTTCTTTGCAGAAGCACCCACAGGACTTCTAGTGTGTTAGTGGCATCACACAGAGCTCCTCTATATTTTCTTTGCAGCAGCACCCATAGGACTTCTAGTGTGTTAGTGGCATCACACAGAGCTCCTATATTTTCTTCGCAGCAGCACCCACAGGACTTCTAGTGTGTTAGTGGCATCACACAGAGCTCCTATATATTCTTCTCAGCAGCACCCACAGGACTACCGACTACAATGGCTGGAAGACCGCCAAGGGGAGGCAGAGCGTGCAGAGCCAAGAACACAGGGCAGGCAGGCTCTGTTTTTCTAGTGGACGTGGCCGTGGACGTGGACGTGGTCGTGCATCGTCATCAGCACGTGGCCATGGGACACGCGCGTCTTTGTTTTCGGCAGCTGGACATGTGGAGCCGCATCATGCTGAAGGCTTGGTAGAATGGATGACCAAGCCCTCCTCATCCTCCTCATCCTCTCCCACCCAGGCTCAGGGTACTGGCAGAGCATCATCAGCCACCCCTTCCCTAGACCCACCATGTCCTCCTGAGGAGTCCCCCGAACTCTTTGAGCACAGTGTTGGGTACATGCTCCAGGAGGATGCCCAACGATTCGAAGGCTCGGATGATGATACCCAGCTTGAGGAATCTGGCAGTACTGTTCCACCAGCTGCAGCTTACTGCCAGGTTTGCTCTAGTGGTGAAGAGGGAGGGGATGATGAGGTCACTGACTCCACGTGGGTGCCTGAAGGGAGAGAGGATGAGGAGGAGGACGAGGAGGAGGAGGATGCGGCGTCACATGTCCAACGAGGCAGGATGCCCCCTGGAGGCCAGGTAGAGGCCAGCACAGCAACTGTACAACACCGCAGAGCTCCGCCTGTGCAGGGCGCTGCCTCTGCACGTTATCAGAAAAGTTCTTTGGTGTGGGCCTTTTTTGAGACGAGTGCAGCAGATCGCACCACTGCTATTTGCAATATTTGTCTCAAGCGTATCTCGCGTGGCCAAAACATCAGCCGCTTGGGCACCACAAGCATGACCAGACATATGGCGACCTGCCATGCAGCTCGTTGGCAGGCACACATAAAAGACCCACACCAAAGAACTAAGCGGACCTCTCCTTGCTCCTCCTCAGCTGGGATCTCCATCCCCACTACACCTTCAGTCCTCTCTGAAAGCTGCTCTGAGAGGACTGAAGGTGTAGAATTAGGTGTGTCACAACCAAGTACTTGCAGTACACCGACGTCCGATTGCAGCAGGCAAATTTCCCTGCCCCAGCTGCTGGACCGTAGAAAGAAGTACACTCCCAGCCATCCACATGCCCAGCGGTTGAATGCTAGCCTGGCTAAATTGCTAGCACTTCAACTGCTGCCTTTTCAGTTGGTAGACTCGGCCCCCTTCCGTGAGTTTGTTCAATGTGCGGTTCCTCAGTGGCAGGTTCCCAAACGCCACTTTTTCTCACGGAAGGCGATTCCGTCTCTCTCTACCGGCATGTGGAGGGCAATGTCCATGCCTCGCTGGACAGGGCGGTCAGCGGTAAGGTGCATATTACCGCTGACTCATGGTCCAGCAGGCATGGACAGGGACGGTACCTTTCTTTCACGGCCCATTGGGTCACTCTATTGGCAGCTGGGAGGGATGCAGGACAAGGTGCAGTAGTGTTGGAGGTTGTTCCGCCACCACGCCTCCAAAACGCTACTACTGCTACTGGTTGTGACACACCTCTCTCTCCTCCACCCCCTCCTCTTCTTCTTCCTCCAGTGCTCTGTCCTTGGAACCAGCGGTGCTCCGTAGGCGTACAAGGGGCTACGCAAGTACGCAGGCAAAAAGATGCCATGCCGTGCTTGCGCTGGTGTGTTTGGGGGACAGGAGCCACACTGGGCCAGAGGTTCTGGCAGCTCTGCAGGGGCAGGCCGAGAGGTGGTTGACGCCACGTCAGCTTAAGCCAGGAATGGTCGTTTCTGACAATGGCACCAACCTCCTCTCCGCCCTGCGACAGGGGCAGCTCACCCATGTGCCCTGCATGGCTCACGTCCTCAACCTGGTGGTGCAGCGGTTCTTGGGCAGGTTCCCAGGCTTACAGGATGTCCTGAGGCAGGCCAGGAAAGTCTGTGTGCATTTCCGCCGATCTTATAATGCCAGTGCTCGGCTGACTGAGCTGCAAAAGGAGCTGAACCTGCCCAAGAACCGCCTAATATGTGACATGCCCACCAGGTGGAACTCAACGTTGGCCATGCTGCAGCGACTGCACACGCAGCAGAGGGCCATCAATGAGTACCTTTGCGACTACGGCACCAGGACAGGGTCAGGGGAGCTTGTTTTTTTTTCCCCCACGTCAGTGGAGCATGATCAGGGATGCATGCACTGTCCTCTCACCATTTGAGGAGGCCACGAGGATGGTGAGCAGTGACAGTGCATGCATCAGTGACACTGTCCCTCTTGTCCACCTGTTGGAGCATACGCTGCGTGGGATAATGGACAGGGCACTTGAGGCAGAACAGAGGCAGGAAGAGGAGGACTTCCTTGCCTCTCAAGGCCCCCTTTATCCGGACAGTGTTCCTTCTGTCCCACCCATCACACAGGAAGAGGATGAGGAGGAGGAGGAGGAGGAGGAGGAGGAGGATTGTGTGAGCATGGAGGTGGAGCCTGGCACTCAGCATCAGCAGCAGCAGTCTTTTAGGGATGATGTACAGTCCCAACAAACCAGTGGACTTGTACGTGGCTGGGAGGAGGTGGCTGGCGATCATGTCATCCTCAGTGACCCAGAAGACTCCGGACCGAATGCCTCAGCTAACCTACGCTGCATGGCCTCCCTGATCCTGCAAAGCCTGCGGAAGGATCCTCGTGTTCTTCGGATCAAGGAGAGGGACCATTACTGGCTGGCCACTCTCCTTGATCCGCGGTACAAGGGTAAGGTTGCGGACCTTATCTTGCCGTCGCAGAGGGAGCAGAGGATGAGACATCTCAGGGAGGCCTTGCAGAAAGGTCTGTGCAACGCGTTCCCAGAAACTGGGAGGCTACAAACTCCTGGTCCTGGGCGACGAGTTGCTGAGGCTTCGGTCAGTAGCAGAAGGAGCGGTGGGGAAGGTGGACGTCTGACCGATGCGTTCAGACAATTTTTTAGTCCGCAGCCCCAAGGTATGATCGGTTCCAGCAACCATCGCCAGCGTCTGATATACATGGTGCAGGAATACCTTGGGGCAAGGTCAGACTTGGACACCTTTCCCACCGAAAATCCTCTGGCTTACTGGGTCCTGAGGATGGATCACTGGCCAGAGCTTGCACAGTATGCAATTGAGCTACTGGCCTGTCCTGCCTCCAGCGTTCTTTCCGAACGCACATTCAGTGCTGCTGGAGGATTTGTGACTGATCATAGGGTGCGCCTGTCCACCGCCTCGGTTGATCGACTGACCTTCATCAAAATGAATCAGTCTTGGATCACCACCAGCTACCAGGCACCTGAGGCGGATATAACCGAATAATTTTTAATATCACATCCCTTCAAGACTGCCTATGCTGATGCTGAGTGACTGTCCTCTTATGTTCACTGACTATCCTCTTCCTCCTCCTCAATGATCCATGCCACCACACCAGTGCCTAAGGCACAATTTTTCAGCCCCTGTTTAACAGGGGCGTGTACTTACAATTTTTATAAAAAAATGCTTCGCAACACGTGTGACTGCTGTGCTCCAAGTACAGTATCTGTGAGGGGTTGCAGTGTTGTGGCACCAGCACCAGTGCCTAAGGCACAATTTTTCAGCCCCTGTTTAACAGGGGCGTGTACTTACAATTTTTTTTTAAAAAAATGCTTCGCAACACGTGTGACTGCTGTGCTCCAAGTGCTGTGCTCCAAGTACAGTATCTGTGAGGGGTTGCAGTGTTGTGGCACCAGCACCAGTGCCTAAGGCACAATTTTTCAGCCCCTGTTTAACAGGGGCGTGTACTTACAATTTTTTTAAAAAAATGCTTCGCAACACGTGTGACTGCTGTGCTCCAAGTACAGTATCTGTGAGGGGTTGCAGTGTTGTGGCACCAGCACCAGTGCCTAAGGCACAATTTTTCAGCCCCTGTTTAACAGGGGGGTGTACTTACAATTTTTTAAAAAAATGCTTCGCAACACGTGTGACTGCTGTGCTCCAAGTACAGTATCTGTGAGGGGTTGCAGTGTTGTGGCACCAGCACCAGTGCCTAAGGCACAATTTTTCAGCCCCTGTTTAACAGGGGCGTGTACTTACAATTTTTTAAAAAAATGCTTCGCAACACGTGTGACTGCTGTGCTCCAAGTACAGTATCTGTGAGGGGTTGCAGTGTTGTGGCACCAGCACCAGTGCCTAAGGCACAATTTTTCAGCCCCTGTGGGGGGCGGGGACTGCTGTGCTCCAAGTACAGTAACTGTGAGGGGTTGCAGTGTTGTGGCACCAGCACCAGTGCCTAAGGCACAATTTTTCAGCCCCTGTTTAACAGGGGGGTGTAATTACAAATCTTGATCTAATAGTTCACAGCAGGGCCCATTCCTGCGCCCACCAAGAGTAACTATGAGGCCCACCAGTCTTGTGGCAACACCGTCCACCACCACCGCCAAAGGCCCAATTTTTCTGCCCCTGTTTATCAGGTGCTTGCAATTACAAATCTTGATCTAATAGTTCACAGCAGGGCCCATTCCTGCGCCCACCAAGAGTAACTATGAGGGCCTACAGTCTTGTGGCAACACCGTCCACCACCACCGCCAAAGGCCCAATTTTTCTGCCCTGTTCATCAGGTGCTTGCAATTACAAATCTTGATCTAATAACTCACAGCAGGGCCCATTCCTGCGCCCACCAAGAGTAACTGTGAGAGCTTACAGTCTTGTGGCAAAACCGTCCACCACCACCGCCACCACACACCACCACCCCCCACCCCCCATTTTTCTGCCCTGTTCAACAGGTGCATGCAATTACAAATCTTGATCTATTAACTCACAGCAGGGCCCATTCCTGTGCCCACCAGTCTTGTGGCTACACCAACATCTAATAGGGCAAATTTCTGCAGAGTATATACGCCAGGCCCCTACTTTCAAACATCCAACTTACAAACGACTCCTACTTGCAAATGGAAAGAGAAAACAGGAAGTGAGAGGAATCTACCCCTAGGAAGGGAAATTCTATCCTGTTAGATTTAATTTGGGAAAAAGGTATCTCCTCTCTACTGATACTTTATCACCAATCCTTGTTTCAATTAAAACCCCACTTTTTCCAAAAACATTTGTCATTGGGACGGAAAGTGAGGTGACATGTTCTGAACAGATGTGCAAAGACAGCAAATGTTACAGGGGTGATAACCCCTCCCTATGTTCTCCAAAAAGCTTAAAAATAGATTTTTTTGGGATGGAGCTACACTTCATAATGTACCTGTTCAGATTCTACTTAAGAACAAACCTAAAGCCGCAAGTGGTTTTAAATGGCTTCTTTTTTTCCTTTACAAATGTCATTTTGTGCAAGGACAGTTCTAAACACGGGAAACACATGCCACTTCACAGGCATACTTTAGACACCCCCCAGGTACCATATTTAAAGGAAAATTTCACTTTTTTTTTTTCACTTTATGCATCATTAAAATGACTGCTCCCGAAAAAACGTTAGTTTTTAAAAGTTCTTTTTGCATTGATATATGTCCCCTGGGGCAGGACCCGGGTCCCCAAACCTGTTTTTATGACATTAACATGCATATTGGCCGTTGTAATTAGCACTTTTGATTTCGAACGTTCGCGTCCATTATAACGTATAGGGTTCGAAAATTCGCGCGAACTTTCGGTCCGTTCGAAGGTTCTGGTGCGAACCGAACCCGGGGGTGTTCGGCTCATCCCTACAGCTGAGTGTTCCAGCACCTCATTCTCTGTGGTGCTGACTCATTGCTCCGTCTCCGTCACCCTGGACTGCAGCTTGTCCATGTCTTGTCGTAGTAGGCCCACATCCAGCTGGACGACTTACTGTAGAAAACACTATACATGGACTTTAAAGAACATTTATGCTCATGTTTTTTTTTCCCTCTTTTTAAGCAACTCATGATACGGAATGATGGTGTGTTTGCCGTGAATCCTGGTGTTCCCATGACTGGTGCTACTTATGGAAATCATGCAGAACCGCAGCAACCACTATCAGCAAACAATGTCAGAGTACCTATTCATTACTAAGAGCATCTGTTACCTATGCATTTTTATGGCATGCATCAGCTTTATAATGGAAGTTCAACCTATATAAGAAGAATAATACATTTTAAATATTATTGTAAAAACTATAGTCAGATAATTTCACTAGATTTAAGGCCCCGTTCACACATGTGCATTTTAGATGTGTTAACAAATACTGCTTGCTACGTCTGTGAATCACTTGAATTGATAAGTGTGTTATTTAAAGTTCAAAGGTACCGCACCTAAAATGCCAATATAGAGGTGTGAACTGTAAGGTTGGATTTTCTAGGATAACTTACTCTTTTATTGCATTCTTGTATAACAAACATACTTTACAAATATAGCCTCTTATATCTTTTTTTCCTGTGCCTGATAGATGTCATTACAGAACAGTATGAGCATTGCTTTATTATTATTTTGTGTCTGCACATCCCAATATTATAAGCTGAAGTTTAGTCATTTTTGTTCTATGCAGCACCAGGGACTTAAAGTACTGTATATGTGAACACTCACCTTCTAAAAGAACCCATTCAGTTTAACCACTTCAGCCCCGGAAGGTTTACCCCCACTTCATGACCAGGCCGTATTTTGCGATATGGCACTGCGTCCCTTTAACTGACAATTGCGTGGTCGTAAGTCGCTGTACCCAAATGAAATCAATGTCCTTTTTTTCCCACAAATAGAGCTTTCTTTTGGTGGTATTTGATCACCTCTGCGTTTTTTATTGTTTGCTCTATAAACAAAAAAGACGACAATTTTGAAAAAAAAAGAAACAATATTTTGAACTTTTTGCTATAAAAACACATCCAATAAATTTTTTTTACAAATCTAATTTCTTCATCAATTTAGGCCAATATGTATTCTGTTACATATTTCTGGTAAAAAAAAAAAATCCCAATAAGTGTATATTGATTGGTTTGCGCAAAAGTTATAGTGTCTACAAACTATGGTATATTTTTATGGAATTTTTATTTATTTTTCACTAGTAATGATGGCGATCAGCCATTTTTAGCGGGACTGCGACTGACAAATCAGACACCTGACACTTTTTGGGGACTAGTGGCACTAATACAGTGATCAGTGCTAAAAAAAAATGAATTGCAACTGCACTAATGACACTGGAAGGGAAGGGGTTAACATCAGGGGCAATCAAAGGGTTAAATGTGCTCCTAGGGAGTGATTTCAAACTGTTTGGGGGGGGGTGCTTTGACTGTGGGGGAAAACAGAGATCTGTGTTTTTGTTCAGCAGAAACACAAGATCTTCATCTTCCCCTCTCAAAGAACAGAGGTCTGCCTTGTTTACATAGTCAGACCAATGTGCTGCCTCTCCGGAGAAAGATCGGCGGACATTGGGTCGATGGCGTGCGCCCCAGACCCAGTGCACTAAATCAAGTACAGGTATGTGATTTTGTGCAGGAGGGCCACCCTGCCGCAGTATATCAGCGTGGGGTGGTCCATAAGAAATGAAAGGCAAAACATTTATGGATAGATATAAAAAACACTATAAATGTATTTTTTCTTCTTTTTGGGATCAATTAGAGCGGAGACTGCGAGCCAGGCCTTCTTGTCCAACATCAGTTGAAGGTGTTATAGCTGCAATGGGGGAGGGGGGGGGCAAGACTGATTATTGGAGAAGAGCAGGCTAGGTTCCAGCACATCCAGAAAACTGAACACTCCAGGATGCATGTGCTCTCCTGCTCGGTGTGGTCAGTTTTTAATAGGAAAGCGGTGAGGCTGGCAGGAACACCAGGAATTTCACACAAAGGAAGCAATACAAAGAGAATAGTACTTTTTCGTACAATTACATGGCACAGCAGGCACATATCAGGAAAATGAAATGTTGGTGTAACATATTCTTTAACTTACCTCTAATGAAGTATATTCCATGTCTGGCTAGCTGCTGTCCTCTGATGCTGTGGGGAAAAACATCAGCCACTGCAAGTGTGGTAGAGTTGCACGGCTCCCCCTCCTTCTGCCAGCTCCCTCCATTCATAGAACTCATTACATTCTTCCCCAAAAAGAGAAGTGTTCATGAATGGAGGAGGTGAAATGCTGTCATTCACCAGCCCGTCCTCTTTCTAAGAATGCAAAGAGTAGTATGTATTTTATGAATGAAGGACACAAGGGTGGGTGAGCAGCTCAAATTTATCATACTAACAGTGGCTGATGTTAACGCTTGAAGATCAGAGATGTGGGGAGGACTCAGCGGTGGTGGGGAGAAGATTTCTACACTAGGCAGCAGCCAGCCAAACATAGGACACACTTCACTAGGGGTAAGTTATGTCCCTGTTGCTGTACAGCAAAAGGAAAAAAAAAAAAAAAAAAAAAAAGGGCTCTTTGACATGCGGACCTGATTAGTCAGCCAGTGTGAGTTTTTCAGGCGTATGTTACCGGCCTCAAAATGTGACTTAAGAGAGCCGATGGTTATAGACGTGATGAGATAAGGTGATCAGCTTGGCGTGGACTGCAAAGAATCACACAAACAGCATGAAATAAGACCACTGTACTTTATGGCTAGAATTATTTTCATTCTTACATAACAGTAAATCTTTTACATTTTTACAATCACATTTATAACCATTAACAATATATAATACAGATTTTAACTGAAGTATTTTAAAACGTAGTTACAATAATGACCATTATTATCTTTTAATAACATATATTCCTGTTATTCAGTGTTATAGATAATTATCTTTATGATACACTTTAACTGTGCAATACTCATACTGGCAATACATTGCTTTAATACAAAAATTTCGGTAGTTCCCTTTTTTAACCACTAGATGGTGCACATTGCCTGAATATGTATGAAGCAATGCCTAAGCTTTCACACAAGAGGTTTTTCTACCCATTATAGTATTAGCTTTACAACATGTGCTTTCCTAACTTTATTGAACTTGCATAAATCAGGTTTAAATATACCTATGTAGAATAGTCAAAAGCTTATAATATACATTTTAGACATTTGTTCTGACTAATGCAGTATTTTCATGTTTTTGTTCCCTTTCCCCTGTTTCTCACACATGCTGTTCTAAACTTCTAATTACAGCAAAACTATAGCATCAAATCTGCTAAAACTTTCCCTGCATCTGCTCAAGATGTCTAGGAATCCTACTATCATAGTTTAATACAGATTAGGAACGATTTAAAGTACATACCTGCAAAGAATCACACAAACAGCATTAAATAAGACCACTGTACTTTATGGCTGGAATTATTTTCATTACAGTCACATGGTGTGTGTGGCCTTATATAGACAGTTTGTGTACCTTCTCTGCCATCTACTGGTTATTGCTAGAATAGCAGGAAGGTATTTCTTTGCTTAGAAAAAAAATAAATAAAAAAAATGAATATGTACTTTGCTTTGGGGTGTCTGTTTTGTGACCATATAGACCCCAGTCCATCACACGTACCTTATCAGACCCTGCAGTCTCTTCTATGGAGCGACAAGTCCACTGACATCCGCCGTCTGGTGCATTGGATCAGATAGGATGGAAATGGACAGGTGGTCGGTTTATATTCCGATTTCCCCATAGAGGAGAGTGGGACTGTGTCAGTGTCTGCTCTGCACAATGAGCGGACATGGACCTGCCATCCGCCTTCTCAGCGGGGATCAGCGGAGCTACACAGAGGCGCCAGTGTGAAAGGAGCTTTTAGTGTTGTATTCTCCAGAATAAAACATGGAGCTACTAGTGGTTCAGAAAAGCAACTGTGTTCAATAAAATTACACATTATGAATTTCACACCTGTGTCTGTCTTTTTTATTATAACCACATAATTGTCTTTGGTATGTGTTTTCATAAAAGCTAAGTGTTGTGTAAGGTAGGTAAAAAGCCATGGTGGGGCCATGCAGTTGGTATTTGGTATCAATATCTGGCATGTGGCATCCTACAAGTCTGATAGGGACAGAGGTTTCAGCTTTCTGGTTTTGCTGTGAAACTCCTCCAGTAGCTCAGCGCTGTCAGTATAGGCAATGCCACCTCCTGCCATCATCATGCTGATACTAAATACACTACTATATAGTTCCGAAGGTAGCCACAGCACCAGATACATTCACAATCTTGCAGAGGAGGAAGATCAAAAACAGCAGTGTTTTCATTGTCAACGTTTCAATGAAGCTGAGTCCATCTTTCACACTCCATCTTTTTTGAGAAAGGTGGACTGAGCTTCATTGAAACGATGACAATAAAAACACGGCTGTTTATGATCTTCCTCCTCTGCAAGACCCATGAATGCCTCCAGTTTTGGATTTATACTAATATATACAGTATATGTGTGTGTGTATATATATATATATATATATATATATATACTCGAGTATAAGCATACATTTATACATTTGGGCGCGTTCGCGAAACGTCCCGTCGGAAGTTCGTCCATCACTATCGACAGACACCATAAGCCTTCAACGACAGATTCGACCCTAATTATTTCGGGTTTTCGGACGAATGCATTTTTTGACGAAACAAAATAAATAAAAACGAATTTCGGGAGTAAGTAAATAAATGTATTTTTCGGACGAAAACAAAATTCCGAAACAAAATATTTCAGTGTGCATATGTCTAGCGTACATTAATTGGTAAGGGGTTGAAGTAGTTCTATTGGTAAAATCAAAGTAGATGGGAAATGCTTACTTTTATCACTACCCCTTAACTCAGAACTAGGGATGAGGTTCAAGATTTCTGCTTTGGTGTAGTAAAGTGGATGTGCTACTAAAAAGGGGCTGCTGAACAAATACTTTTCATTTTTTTAATATATATAATAAATTTTTTTCCAGAAGAAACGTAAAAAAGAAACAAATGAAAGAAAATAAAAAAGAAAACAAATAAAATACCACAACAACCTGTTCTGGTCCAGTCACGTGACTCTCTGGTTGATAAAACCTTGCACCTCTTTGAATTCCTTTCTCTATATTCTCTCTTTGCATGGGGTTTTCTCTTTTGGTTCACCCTCCTTTTGTAATTGAACCATCACCACTAGGAAATCTGTTTAATAGGGTTCTAGGTTTTCCTTTGTCATACAAGCATACTATTTTTATCTTGTATGTAGCGGTACCCCCATGGGGGCTGCTGATTGGCTATCCCGACTAGGGATGGGCCCGGTGTTTTCGATTCAAACCCATGTTCAAATCGAACATCGGGTGTTCGACCGCTCGTCGAGCCCAGAACTATTTGGGCCGTTCGCATCAAATTCGTGTGATGCGAACGGCTCGCAATGCACTGTGCCAGCCGCAGTGCATTGCTGGCTGATGATTGGCCAAGCATGCACTGTGACCCCGCATGCTTGGCCAATCATAGAGCCAGCGGCGAGGAGAGCAATAATTGGCCACAGGCAGGATGCCTATGGCCAATTACAGCTCAGGGGGTTTAGTACACGCCCCAAACTATATAAGGCCGCCGCGGGCGGCCTCGTGTAGTGTTTTTGCCGGCGTTAGGAACATGACGGTGTCAGTGACATTATTGATTCTGCTGAGTCTGACATTATCTGCTGTGATTCTGGGGATTAGTGTAGTGTGTGCGTGCTGTTAGTACAGCATTGCAGTATCACATTAAACCACCTTCTGGCCTGTTGTGTCATCTAAGGCAGACATCTGCGGCTAATGGATGCGCTGCGCATGCCCAGTACACAGCGCACACTTAGTGATAGCCGGACTGTTCTTGTCAGAACACCGGCTCCCGTAACACAGAGAACAGTCATTCATTGAAAGTCATTGATCAAAAAAAAAGCGTGGGGGTCCCCCCAAATTCAATTACCAGGCCCTTCAGGTCTGCTATGGATATTAAGGGGAACCCTGCATCAAATTTTAAAAAAAAAATGACGTAGGGGTCCCCCTAAATATCCATACCAAAACTTGAGGTCTGGGATGGATTTTAAGGAGAACCCCGGCCAAAAAAAAAAAAAAAATGGCGTGGGGTCCACCTCAAAATCCATACCAGACCCTTATCCGAGCACGCAACCTGGCAGGCCGCAGGAAAAGAGGGGGGACGAGAGCGCCACCCCTCCCTCCTGAACCGTACCAGGCCACATGTCCTCAACATTGGGAGGGTGGTTTGGGGGTCTGTGACCCCTCAAAGCACCTTGTCCCCATGTTGATGAGGACAAGGGCCTCTTCCCCACAACCCTGGCCATTGGTTGTGGGGGTCTGCGGCGGGGGGGTTATCGGAATCTGGACGCCCCCTTTAACAAGGGGACCCCAGATCCCCCCCCCCCCCTGTGTGAAATGGTAAGGGGGTACTTTCATTTCACCAAAAAAGTGACAAAAATTGTAAAAATTACAGGAGTAGGTCTTTGACAATTCCTTTATTAAAATCTTCTTTGTTCTGGTCTTCCTTCTTCCTTTCTTCATCCTTCGGTTTCTTCATCTTCTCCTTCCGGCATCTTCTTCCATCTTCTTCTTCCTCCGATCCGCTTCTCTTCTTGGGCCGATCCACGCAATGGGAGGCTCCCGCTGTGTGAGGCTTCGCTGCGTCTGACAGGTCTTTTATAATGAAGGGTGGGGCCACCTGGTGACCCCGCCCCCCTCTGACGTCATGGGGAAAGCCATAGGGAAGTCCCCATGACGGCCCCGTGCGTCAGAGGGGGCGGGGTCACCAGGTGGCCCCACCCTTCATTATAAAAGACCTGTCAGACGCAGCGAAGCCTCACACAGCGGGAGCCTCCCATTGCGAGGAGCGGCCCAAGAAGAGACGCCGACGCCGTGGAAGAAGATGCCGGACGAGAAGACCAGAGCAAGAAGAAGCGGATCGGAGGAAGAAGAAGATGGAAGAAGATGCCGGAAGGAGAAGATGAAGAAACCGAAGGATGAAGAAAGGAAGAAGGAAGAAGACCAGAAGAAAGAAGATGAAAGAAGATTTTAATAAAGGAATTGTCAAAGGCCGTCTCCTGTCATTTTTAAAATGTTTGTCACTTTTTTGGTGAAATGGTAGGGGTACAAGTACCCCCTTACCATTTCACACGGGGGGGGCCGGGATCTGGGGGTCCCCTTGTTTAAGAGGGGTTTTCAGATTCCGATAAGCCCCCTGCCCGCAGACCCCCACAACCAATGGCCAGGGTTGTGGGGAAGAGGCCCTTGTCCTCATCAACATGGGGACAAGGTGCTTTGAGGGGTCGCAGACCCCCAAAGCACCCTCCCAATGTTGAGGGCATGTGGCCTGGTACGGTTCAGGAGGGAGGGGGGGCGCTCTTGTCCCCCCCTCTTTTCCTCAGCCTGCCAGGTTGCGTGCTCGGATAAGGGTCTGGTATGGATTTTGAGGGGGACCCCACGCCATTTTTATTTTTTTTTGGCCGGGGTTCCCCTTAATATCCATAATTGAATTTGGAGGGACCCCCACGCTTTTTTTTTTTTTTTTTATTTTTTTTTTTATCAATGACTTTCAATGAATGACTGTTCTCTGTTTTATGGGAGCCGACAATTCATTAGCCGCGAGTGATTTTAAATAGCTTTTTTTCCTGCAAAAATTACACTTTGTGCAGGGACAGTTCTAAGCACGGGAAACATGCGCCCCTTCACAGGCATACTATAGACACCCCCCAGGTATGAAATTTAAAGGAATATTACACTTTTATTGTTTCACATTAAGAATTATTAAAATCACTGCTCCTGAAAAAAACGTCCGTTTAAAAAAAAAAAAATTTGCATTGATACATGTCCCCTAGGGCAGGACCCGGGTCCCCAAACACTTTTTATGACAATAACATGCATATTAGCCTTTAAAATTAGCACTTTTGATTTTGAACGTTCGCGTCCATTGTAATTAATAGGGTTCTAATGTTCGCACAAACTTTAGGTCCGTTCGCGGGTTCTGGTGCGAACCGAACCCGGGGGTGTTCGGCTCATCCCTACTTGTGAGTAGAGCAGCAATGCTTAGTAAAAGAAGAAGATGGCGAAAGTTCTTTAAACTCCAGATATCTTCAGCTAGAATGATGGTTAAACTGCAGTATTTTGTTGTAATTTGTAATCCACAGAGACAAAAGGAAAGAAATTACTGTAGAACAAAAGGTGTGCTGATGATTGCTTAACGGAAGAAATATAACCACTTGTAGATTCTTCTTTACTTGTGAGTGCAATACAGTACTGACCTTACAGCGCAGGGGAAAGACAAGGCCTCAAAGTCCAGCTTTATGATGCCTGTGAAGAAGTAGCTTTACCTCCGTGGAACTTCAAGTCTCACCAGCAGTCTGTAGAAAGAACTCACTCAGCAATACTGTAATCTCTACTGGAATGGGTAGGTGCCCTCTCACCACAATAGACTACAATGACTGTGAAGCTCTGTTCGGAATCCCCTCCTGGTGAAAATGGCGCCGCCATGCTGCAACTCCCGATGGACTGAAGTGCAGGTGGCTTCCAGTTGCACTAAACGGCAGGCCGGTCCACTTGCTAGAATAGCAGGGCTGTACTCCAAAATTGGGCAGGTGATCCAGCTCTCCACTGTATAGGCCGCAGTCTCTCACTCCTGGTCACACACAGACCTCCTGCTGGCAGGTGTTGAATGGTGTCCAGAGAGACGGAAAACCCCCTTTTATCTCTCCTCCCAGCAGGCAGTTCTGCGTGCTTTGCATTGTTTGCCCTGTAGTCCAGGGCTGATCCAGCTAACAGAGTCCCTTACTCCTCCAGACTACATCTCTCACAATACTTTGATGCATTATTCTCAAAGAGTAAGGGAAAATCCTAACAGAGTCCAGCAGACAGCAAACCCCTGGATAGTAGCAAACCCCTGGCTACATGTATATGTATGGCAATTAATAGTAGTAGTAAATAGTTGCTAGGTAGGGTTACCACATGACACAAGTTGGGCTAGTTAGAAGGGGGGACTTTTTAGATCTAGAACAACCTCTAGACTATGGCCAGATAAATGTCTATAATTAATCGACCAATTATTATATTATATCACTTTATTTTATATTACTATATTACACGAGGGTGGGGGGGTCCGATGTCAGGTTCATTACGCAAAGTGGTTTTGTCATTTCTGCTCAAGTTCTCATTTATAGGTAGGCACAGAGGGGCGTTGTTGTTCTCATGTCTGATTGTCTGTCATTTCTCAAATTATGGATGTATGGATGCCGACTCGGTTGTTAGGTCTCAGGCTGAAGCACGACCCATTCACATCAGGTGGGGTCAGTGTTCTGTGTCTGGCATAGTTTCTCCATGTTTGACGATGCCCATTGCCATAGCGCCTACTCCATCCATCCATCAGGCATCCAGCTTTTGCACTCCTGTCAGTGTTATTTTTGCCCTCACCCTCTCACGTCCTCATACCATAGTAGGGGTAGGCCAGGGGTGGGGGATTTCACTGAGCTACTGTGGTTGTGTTCGTTGAAGTATTTCAATCTTCTCGGCCATCTTTTGCAGGGGTTCCTAGGGCCATCCCTTTGCTTCCTTTCCCCCCACGTATCCTTGCATTCACAAGCAGTTCATTCTCATGTCTGGGTTGGCTTGGGCATCAGGCTCAATCCTATCCTTCTCAGGATGGTCAGGTGGCTTCTGTGTAGCGTTGCAGGTTCCACAGGGGGTTCCTTTTCATCACCAAGTCAGGAGTTGGTGGATTCTCTTGTCACAGCGGATACTGACCGGTTACTCACTGTTGCCATCCGGGCGCACGTTAGTTTACGTGTTGGATCATTGCCTTCCCTTCTTCACCTAAATCTTTTGTCTTTTGCCCTTTTTCAGGCATACCGACCAGCTAGGCCATGGCACACCTCAGGCCTTGGTTCTTAGGGATATCGCATTTCCCACTTGAAGACTCCGATTACAAGTGTTAAAGGCTGGCGGTCAAGTGAATAACGGGAGATGCACTCTGATGCCAGTGCAGGAACTTAGCCCCCTCTCTATGGGAGTAGGACATATTTGTATGGCTGACATTGCGATCTGGCATACGATATGGTTAGATGGAGTGACGTGGTTGGCGGGGGGTAGTATAGTGGTTTTAGACTCCACCACGTACAAAGAGGAAGCGTTGCGTCAACTATCCGACTTAGACACATATCAGCGTCTTAGAACTGACCCTACACAGGTACAACGGGGAGGGGATAGATTCCGTTTATTATGTAAACGTGAAGTTTATTGGATCTTCATTCTAAATACGAGAATCCCGTTCGGCTTAAATTTTGAATGGGATGTTTCCCATTACTATGAATGAAAGTAATCCTTTCGGATTTTTTCATTTAGGTTGAACGCGATGTGAATCGCTTTACATGCTTTACATCTACCAGTCTGAAGATAAAATCTCCCGTAAAACATTTCCTAGATACTTTACGTTTATTGTTCTTAGGATCGGTGTCTCCCCTATAACGGTTATTGTTCATTAATATGTGGACACATAAAGTTGCCAGAAATGGTGGACGTCATTTACACGACGCACCCTCTATTTAACATATATAGATATATAGACACAGTTGTGCTATTAGGATGTTTCTAAGTTTATATTCAGTGTGTAGACATCTGGAGGTTCCATACATACACCGACATTGGACAGATCAAGATCGATTATAGGCGTTGCAATTTAGGATAACTGTTGTTTTCAGCGAGCAGAAACCACTGCTGTTTCAGCGAGTAGAAATCACGGCTATCTTTATAGCTATCTTCAGCTAACACACATTACGGCCGCCTCAAATAGCTACAAGTTAACAGAAATAATGACAGTCTTTATTGCCACTTTCAGCTAGCATAAATCTAAATAGTCATAGGTCAGGCACGGAATGACACAACCTAAGACATGATATCAAACTATGAGTCATCCGTACTTGTCAGACAAGTAATTGGTTTCTCTACACATTGTTTCGCATTCACATCTTATGTCAATTTACAACATATTCGGATATATTTTCATGCAAACGGTGTTTATTATTTTATTTTTTTTCAGTGCTTTTTAACATTAACTTAGGAGTACGTTATCCGTAGTCATTATCATCCAGTTACTTGACATTTGGATGTGAATGTGGGTCAATGTCAACACATTAGATGTGTATACACATTGGTGTTCATAATTTCTAAGTAGTAGACAGATTTTGTTTTGTTTTAATTGAAGCTACTTATTGTCAATACGTGTGGATGCTATCTGCAGTTATTATATTCCATCTATTTGATATTTAGATGTAAACAAGGGTCAATATTCCTCATACATACTGACATCGTATCAGGGTGAGCTGTTTTACAATATAATTGGATTATCAGCCCCTCTACACAACCCTTAAGTTTACGTGACGGAGCATAGGCTTGGATTCACTGACATGTTACCAGAGCCGTGCATAATACAAAGCAATTAGTAACCCCATTGTGATATCTTAAAGTCCATCTGATAATGTGTAGGGTGTCTGCCTAATTTTAGATTCAACAAAGGTACAGATTTAACTAATCTAACTCGTAGTTATCATAACCTAGCTACCTGCTATTTAGATACGAAGAGAGGTTATTAACCGACACACGTATAGATCTAATAAAGACACAGATGTAATTAATCTAATCTGTAAACTTTTACTATCTAGCTATTTGACGTCTAGAAGTGAATAGGGGTTAATATCTCACATATATATACCAACATTGTGTTCGAGGCTTGGCCGTTACAATACAAGGGAACTATTGACCCTGCTGTACATTCTCTGAGTTGATCCGACAATGTATCGACTGTCTGCCAAATGTGGATATGAACAGTGTGTTTTTGCATGAGAGTGCGCCGTCTGAATGATATCCACCATATATATATATATATCACTGTTTATCCGACAGAGTCACACTAACTGATATACCAATTAGTTGTAGTGTTCTAAATTTAGTGGAATAAACAGCCCAAAGTCCGTATTGTGTCGCTATACATACACAGTGGTGCACTGTCATTGGTTGAAACTTCTCTGAAACATGGCTGTCACTGAGGTGTGAATACCTTTTGCGATTTTCTTTACAATATTGCGGTGCCGAAGTGTTCTACCAGACAGTGCTCACAGTTTATGAAATAGCACATTCTCCATTGACTTTTGAGCTATACATAGACTAGTTAACACGTTTTACATGTAGTTTACCATAATATATTGATATAAAAAAGGAATTTCGCGCAATAGGTAGCTAAAAGTGAAATAATGCAATAAGAGGATGCACCAGTGATAAAATATTAATAAATTGTCAATATTACTGGTGAGAGGTAATACATAAATAATGCAATACTAATATGTGTAGGTGTCTACAATAAACAAACATTTAAAGTGACTTGTGCATTTGTGCAAAAAACCTTATTAGTAGTGACCATACAAAAAGTACTGTGAGGTACAGAATAAATAATTGTGCATCAAAGTGCTATGCAATATAAAATAATTAATAAATATATGTATATATTATTTACTCTGTACCTCACAGTACTTTTTGTATGGTCACTACTAATAAGGTTTTTTGCACAAATGCACAAGTCACTTTAAATGTTTGTTTATTGTAGACACCTACACATATTAGTATTGCATTATTTATGTATTACCTCTCACCAGTAATATTGACAATCTATTAATATTTTATCACTGGTGCATCCTCTTATTGCATTATTTCACTTTTAGCTACCTATTGCGCGAAATTCCTTTTTTATATCTATACTTTATTGTGTATTTGTGAACACACTACATTTTGCAGCAGAGCACTATTATTTATTTATCTATTTGTGACTATTCACTTACTCCAAGTAGCGCGAGGGGCACACATTCACACTACCATAATATATTAATTCGATTTACTTTTCTATGTTTCTACCAATGTCCCAGGTATTTTTACCCAAATAGTTATTGGTCAGTAGTTTATAGAGGCTAAAAAATAGTAGATTGGGCTGTCCTCGCGATGCCTTTACATCCCGCTGCCCCATAGAAGCACCGACATCGGTCGGGACTTTTATTCTAATATGGCTACCGATGTCCACAGATTGTTCCAATTTCACATAAACATGGGGTCTCAAAGAGATTAATTTTAGCCACTGGCCACATATTATCATCGCATATACCGGAGCATAAAACATAAGTTTAAGATCGACTTTGCCAGTAGCTAGTAAGCAGGGTTCTGCTAAAAACCATTTAAAAGATGTGGCCTTTACTGTTTTATGCAGGCTATCAACTTGGTCGAACAACATTAAAAAAGATAAATAGGTTATATAGATATACTTTTTATAGGGCGCACGATTCTCTATTTTATTTAAGTATAACACCTTATCACTTTAATAATTTTGAACATAGTGGAGTCATTACTACTTGTTTATTATTCACTTTATGTGTTTTCACTATGGCAGAATGCATAGAATAAGGAGCGAGAATATCCATCAACACAGTACACATGTAGAGTTTTTGATATTAGATGTTGTTAAGAAGCACTTTTAATTTAATTTATGACACATTGTGTACTTGTATCACAACGATCATAATTCAAATATAATTCTGATGTACTAGGTTGGATTTCCATATGTGTTGTTCAGCAGGCCTCATCCAGGAGATTTGGTCAACAGATATACTCAATATGAATAATTGGTTATGTTTACACTACACGATTAATTCACTTTTCTCACTCACTTTTTGTAATAAATATATAGGCACAGTTTTTCGGCGAGTCTATATATTTTATATATATTTATTATAATTCCATTCTCCATTCACATGTATTTCACTATTTCCTGCACATTACACTCACTGCTTATAAGAAAAACCCATTAGGAGTTCTTCCTGATTTTCCTATTGTGTGTACAGGGGCTAAGGGTAAGATACTGTATCAAATCTTACTGAAAAAGGGATTATAAGGGGCGTGGCTTGACCTCGAGAGAGAATGGCAGCATAATCCCAGAGCTCTTGCCGCAGGAGAGATTTATCTGCCTATAACGGAGGATATTTACCCCACTTCTTACCCTAAACGCCATGGGGACCTCTTCCCGCGGCTCCTCAGCATCCCGCTCCCGATCACCAAGGGAAATGACCGGGAATTTGACCCAGAACATTCCTGAAATGTTCCGGACCCAGGCCAGCAATATGGCGCCGACACGAGGCACCTCACAGACCCCGGGCCTGACACACAGCTCTACACCGCGCTCCTCACAGGATACCGGAGGGATTGTCCTTTTACCACAACAACAACCCAGCCTTCACGATCTACGATCGATAGCGACGGATATTAAGGACACCCTGACGGCGGCCCTCACGGCAGCAATCTCGGACTTAAGAGTGGACATTCAAGCGATCGCAGGGAGAGTCCAGGAAGTAGAGAAAACTACCGCAACCCACTCCTCGGTCCTCCGCCGCTCATGCCAAGTTATAGACTCCCACACAATGCAACTGAGGGACCTTAATCGCCACATCGAAGACTTGGACAACCGAGGAAGACGCCATAACCTCCGTTTAAGAGGATTACCGGAATCCATCGATGCAGAACACCTTCAGCCTGAGGTGACTTCCCTCTTCAACAACCTCCTGAGCAGACCACCGGCCACCCCGATAGGCATGGAGCGCATCCACCGCGCTCTACGCCCTAGGGGGAAAGAGACGGATCCTCCGCGTGATGTGGTATGCTGCATTATCGATTTCCAGCTGAAAGAGGAAATATTGCGCAGAGCCCGTGCTAACAACCCGCTGACCCACAACAGCACAGATGTACAACTCTTCCAGGACCTGTCGGGCATCACCCTACAGCGCCGCAGGGAACTGCGCCCAGTCCTGGAAGTATTGCGCGCGAAAGGAATACCCTACCGTTGGAAGTTCCCCTTCGGCCTCTCAGCTTCTACATCCGGCCGGTCGGCCCTCCTCAGAGTGCCCGAGGATCTCCGCCACTTCTGCGACACCCTGGGAATACCTTTTACAGCAGCCCCTGATTGGTACGCAGAGTTCCGGACCCCGGCCGCCAAGAGACCAACCCCCGGTGATGACCCCATGGAGACTCAGGACACCCGGTACAGACGGCAGCGATCCCCATCTGAATCGAGGGCTCCACTTCCAACAGCGAGAAGATCCAACGCAGCCAGCCCTACTACAGCTCCGCAACCCAGGAGGGCACGCCGAGACTACTGAGCGCCATCGATGACATCGTTTACGACCCCCATCTGACCAGATAAGTTACCTCAGGTCCCCCCTCCCCCCGTCCCGGATCATATGCAGGCCCGCTCTTAGACTGTCCTATACCCCTGCAACAACGCGGTGTCACCGCTACATGCTTACCTTTCCGTGTCCGGTTGCCCGGAGGACCCCCCCTCTTCATGCCACCCCTGTGACTCTGTCCACGATCTTGAGTACTTTATGCCCTTGACCATCAGTCCTCTGCCTGAATCTGTTCTATTTTTATTTTTTTTAACAGTCACTTTTCCCTTTTTTCTTTTTGTTTATTTTTTCCCTACCGGAGACTCAATACCGTATGTATTGCGGCTTCATCCCTGCCCTCACCGCCATATTGTAAGATCCACCGCTTCTCTTATCGTACCTGAGGTGCATGGAACTTGATTATATGCATACTTCTCTATATGAACTGTACGCTCCAATAGCACATGCGATGAACATGATCGGGTTGTGAAATCCTCCCCTTGCCTACTCTCCCGTTATCCCCTTCATGACTTAACTTGCCATTTGACTATGTGGGAGGAGAGTTGGAGAGGAGGGAAGGAGGGGAGAAAAAGGGGAAAAAAAGAAAGAGGAAAGGATATATGTTTTCTTACTGTATAATTTTTTTTTTTTTTTTTTTTTTTTATGTTTATGCTTCTGTGATTATTCTAGAGATGTCGGCTGTCATACGGCGACCCCAAGCTGGGATACTAAATTACACCTACCCGTGCAGGGCTCAACATAGATACCCCTATGGCCCACGAACTTGTGCCCAAGGAATACATCACAGGCCTTTAACAGGTAATAACACATATCCTTTTGTGCGGGAACAGTGTCATCCCTCTCCCTACGATAACAATATTTCAGCGGACACCTGCCACAAGGATCCCCTTATGTTAGACCTATGGGGAGGGAGCCGTTTGCAGCCATCGCCTCGACTAGGCATTTAACAGGGAGACGCACGCTTTGTCCCCCCCTCACAACTGACCCCCGCTCACAATCCTGACACCCTGAGGGCGAACAAGCTGCTGTACGCACCATGCCTCGCCCTTCTCCCCTCACAGGATGGTGGAGCAAGGTATTCCATAGGGCGGTCACGCCTACACTCGGCATACCCACAACAGCACATCTCACTCCCCTTTATGGTTATGATACTTTCTCTAGGTGTAGATTCCTATCCTTATTTTTGATTCTTCGCACGACGTATGAAGCAATCCCTTTTTTTTTTTTTGATTTTCTGGTATCTCCCCTACCAACAAAGAGGCTGTGTATAACCCTTTTTATCGAAAACCACCTACAACATACAGTTCACATCAGTAATTCACCAATTGACAGGTCTGATACTGTTATGTCTGGTCTCCTCCGGACATCAGGGGGCTCTAGAGTAGACTCAGGTACACCTCACGGATACACCCCAAGGACCTGCAATTATGCCCTAAAGCACCTTTTCTCCAGCTAAGACTTTCAATGTCCTACTACTCCCCATTGAGCCCTACCCCTACTTCCCCCCCGCACCCTTGCTTCTTTTTACCCTGACTGTGCGCCCTAACGCACCCACCTGATTCCCCCCCCCATGGTTACACAATCCTCCTCAAGTATCCATTCTTGACCGATCTCTCCACGCGGCAAGCTATACCACAACTACAGTTTACTCCACTTTCTTTCGATCTCAGCCAACCCCACCTCAGTGGCTCCCCGACCATACTAGATCGCCGACTTATTCGCTTACATCCACTGAACCTCTTCGGATATATCTGGAAGCAGTTTTTCTGCCTCCCTGGATTGGCAAGCGGGTTCTTGCTGATCTCCGATTCTCCCCGTAAACACCCCTAGGCCTCCCCTCCATCCACATTCATACAACACACGGAACATAATCCCTACTTCCCACCCCCTGCTTACCCCACCTCCATTTTTTCCTCACCCCCTCCTCCACACTCATCCGCACTAACCTCAGTGCACCTCCTAGGGTCCCTCACGAGATACACATACAGTGAAACCAATTCTCCCCCCTTAGAGATCCGCTTACCAATACGCAGTTCATTTCCCCTCCAACTCCAGCTGTCTCCTACACTTCGACATCTTCACACACAATGTCTAGGCCTACCAAAATTGAGACTACAGTTGTCTCTCTCAACACTCGTGGACTCAACACCCCCGAGAAACGAGCCCGAGTCCTTCTTTCCCTTCACAGACATAAGGCAAGTATTGCATTCCTTCAAGAGACCCATTTTAAGACAGACTCCATCCCAAAACTCTCCAACGCCCACTTCCCAACCTCGTTTCACGCCTCCAACCATACTGCAAAGACCAAAGGGGTTTCTATCCTGTTCGCAAAACAGTGTCCATTCCAGATTAAAGATACCTGCATTGACGAGGAAGCTCGTTTCATTTTCATAAAGGGCACGCTTTATGGCAAACCAGTGACTCTAGCAAATGTTTACGCACCCAATACAGGCCAAGTCGCTTTCTTTAATGCCACCATGCACCATCTATCTACCTTCCAGGAAGGCATGCTCATCCTAGGCGGAGATTTCAATGTCGCCCTCAATCCATCACACGACACGTCCACAGGTACCTCCACTATGCCATACAGAGCACTTAGAGCGATTAAGACGCGACTGCAAGAACTGTCTCTACATGATGCGTGGCGTACGCTCAACCCAAATGTAAAAGACTTTACCTTTTACTCGGCTCCCCATAACCGCTACTCCAGACTGGACTATCTGTTTCTTTCTCAATCTGACCTGCCAGCACTGTCCTCCACCTCGATACATCCCATGTACCTCTCGGACCATCACCCCATCTCATTGACTCTGCACATAGCACAAGCCCCCCCCAAATCACGGATTTGGCGCCTAGACCCATCCCTCCTCACAGACGACACCATTTCAGCCAGCATAGCACAACGGCTAGATCTTTATTTTAGAGAAAACCTATCGCCGGAAACCTCACCTATGGTGCTTTGGGAAGCACACAAAAGTACCATTCGTGGAGAACTCATAGCGATTTCGGCTAAACGAAGAAAAGACAGAAACGCACATATTGCCAAATTGTCAACCACCATACAGGCTCTAGAACATACCCATAAACAATCACTTGCTATAGGATCCCTACCAGAACTACTCCAAGCACGCACTGAACTCTTAGACGCCCTGAACAAACAAATTAAAAGGAATTATGCTCTATCACATAAAACTTTTTATGAGTTTGGCAATAAGGCAGGAAGGCTCTTGGCGAGAGCACTTAGATCTAAGAGAGCATCCGTAACTGTACATACCGTGACAAACTCCCAAGGACACAGTTATGCAACTAATGAACAGATTGCCCTCCAATTCGTACGCTATTACACACAACTTTACAACTTACATCCGACCGACCCCGATGCCGTAGACACCTCACGGAGGAACATAATCAGAGAATTTCTGACTAAGTATAGCCCACGCCCCTTGTCTACCGCTGAAGCCACTGACTTAGACCAACCTATTCTATCTACAGAAGTAGACACAGTACTTAAACATTTGAAACCCGGTAAAAGTCCTGGCCCAGACGGACTAACGACGGCGTACTACAGGACCTTTATAAAGTTACTGAAACCCCACTTTTTGAACGCCTTCAACTCTATATCATCGGACAACCCCCCACCTAGAGATCTATTGACAGCCCACATCACAGTAATCCCTAAACCCGACAAAGACCCCAAGTTAGTGACTAATTACAGACCGATTTCCCTCCTTAACGTCGACCTAAAAATTTATGCAAAAATTCTGGCCAACCGTCTCTTGCCTCTGCTCCCCAACCTCATTTCACTCGACCAAGTCGGATTTATCCCGGGAAGAGAGGCAAGAGACAACACCATCAAAGCTATTAACATCCATCACTGGCTGTCTTCTTCCCGATGTCAGGGATTCTTTCTTTCCCTGGATGCGGAGAAGGCATTCGACAGAGTGGCCTGGGATTACATGGAGGAAGTCCTGAAAATGATCGGGATACAGAATCGCATGCTCCAATTTATCATGGCCCTATACTCATCCCCGACCGCGAAAGTCCGTGTCAACGGTCACCTGTCGGATGCCTTCTCCATATCGAACGGAACCCGCCAAGGATGCCCACTATCCCCCTTAATATTTGTTCTTACCCTAGAACCTCTACTCCAACGCCTGCGTGCTAATCCTGACATTAAAGGTGTGACAATCGCGGGCGACACCTACAAACTCTCTGCCTTCGCGGACGACATCCTGCTTTTCCTGACAGACCCTCACATCTCTCTTCCCAACTTACTGACAGATCTTGCCACTTTCCATACTCTCTCTAACCTCCAAATCAACTTTTCCAAATCGGAAGCCTTAAACATTTCCCTGAAACAGGATGCCCTCTCCCAATGCCAAGCTAACTATCCGTTCAGATGGAACCGTGAAGCCATCACTTACCTTGGGATATCTCTTCCCTCCCACTTATCGAATCTATACGCTAAGAATTATATACCCATCCTCCAACGCATTCAAAAAGACCTTAAAGCGTGGTCTACCGGCATATTCTCTTGGTTTGGCAGAGCGGCCATACTCAAGATGAACATTCTCCCTAGGATACTATATGTTTTACAAACAGTCCCTATTAAATTGCCTCTAGCCTTCTTCTCCTCATACCGCGCAGCTTGCACTGAATTCCTTTGGGGCAGAGATAGGCCAAGACTTAGTCTTGCAAAGCTTACGCTCCCCAAACTAAAAGGTGGGATAGGTCTTCCTGACATTGCCAAGTATCACTGGGCTTGCCAATTGGCGAGAATCATAGACTGGAATGTGCACTCTAGCTCAAAAGAATGGATAAGTATCGAAAACAAATTCACTCCGATCCCTATTCACCAATTACCCTGGATCTCCCCAAACAATACCCCCCATTCTTGTAAACACCATCCACTAATTGCAAGCACTCTACACACATTTCGGAAAGCATGCCGTTCACATCACATCTCCTCTGTCCAAGGCCCGCTGACGCCTCTCAGACACAACCCAGACTTCCCACCTGGTTTGTCTGATACGTTTTTAGCGGACTTTTGGCCATACGAAGGCATGCAGGCTAGACACTTCTTTTCTGGTACCTCCTTTATTACCCACTCCGACGTACCTAAACGAGACCATGATCATTCATGCCCGCTATGGACGTACTTCCAAATTAGGCACTTTCTCAATGATCCCATTAAACGCCCAGACTTCCATAGACAACTTACGACATACGAGACACTTTGCACGAAAACAGAACCACAAAGGCACCTGATTTCAGAACTCTACTCCTTACTCTTTGCCGACCATGACTTTAAGTCCAATGTTGCCACGCAAAGATGGGAACGAGATTTATCTCTTGACCTCTCCGCAGAGGACTGGGAGAACATTTACACACATATTCATAAGGGGTCTACTAATGTCACGGCACAAGAAAATGGTTTCAAAGTACTTTCTAGGTGGTACAGAACACCCTCCAGACTTCACAAAATCTCACCCGCCATCTCATCTCAATGCTGGAGATGTTTAGCAGAAGAAGGCTCCTTGTTACACATATGGTGGTCCTGCCCGTTACTCCAAACTTTCTGGCAGGACGTTCATCGGCTCACTTCCAAGATCACGACATACCACATCGACTTCACGCCCGCCCAATTTCTTCTCCATCACTCCACCATCCCTTTCAGACACTACCACCGGTCCCTTGCATTACATTTAATTAACGCTGCAAAATTATGCGTTCCCGCTCGCTGGAAATCTTCTTCCCCCCCGACCATTGCAGATTGGCTCAGACGGGTCTCCAAAATTGCTGAAATGGAGGAATTAATCCACCAATCGAAAGACTCCCCCACTAAATATAGGAACATTTGGTCTTGCTGGCACTACTTCACAACGACCGACGAATACAAGGAACTGCTCTCCCCACATCAACCCGGTACTCGAGACACCCTAGGAACGACCTAGGAACCCACACCCGACCCATCTCAGCCAACTTGACCCCCCCCTTTTTTTGTTCTTGTTTTTTTTTTTTTTTTTTTTTTTTTTTTTTTATGCGTGCTGGACACTACTTAACCCTTCCTTTGACGAGTTACACTAGGTAATCTCTTTATGTAATACATATCCACCTACCCCTTCCCCCACCTCTTGCAACTCCTTCCCTCACACCCTCAAACACTTACCCACCTACAAGCCCGTCCCTCCCTAAATTACTAGACCCGGAGATGCTAGTGGTCCGTGACCGCATCCCCGGAACTGACTTGCCATCCTGTGATTAAGGTGGCAACGGAGCAGTCTTCTCTCCTAAGGATTTATACGGTAGTACTTCCATATACCGTGTAGTGGATTCTGTTATTGTCCTGCGCCACATGCCTAGGGGTCCAGGCCCCTCCTGGACGGTGGCTCCTTACTTGTTTGTTTTTATGGTTATCTACGAGTTCATATCTCTTTACCTACATTTTGTGCTCAGGAAACACATTTGTTGACGTTTATTTGCATTGTTTCATTGATTGCTGTTTCCATGCCTTACTGACCACAATGTACTGTTCTACTTCATTGTACTTTTTGTTATGCTTATTATTCATAATAAACTTTTTGGAAAAAAATAAAAAAAATATCAAGTCTGAGGTAGCTGCACTGAAGATGCAGATATCCCAGATGATGTAAATGGTGAACAGGCTGGCGGCGAAGCTTACTGAGTTGTCCGGTAAGGATGTTACAGGGCCTTCTAGAGCACCTGCAGTTGTATCAACGTACGCTGTTTCAGTGAGGAATGACTACCAATCTCCAAAATGTCACTGAAAGAAGCATTTCAAGCACCATGAGAGAAGAGAAGTGCGTGTCCAGTTAGCCAGACCTCATACCTCCAATGTTCCTACAAACCTTCCTGCCAAGCTAGTAGGTGCCTTGTCTGTAGTACCTATCTTGGTTGAAGAAATCTACACCAGAACCCTTCTTGACTCAGGTGCTCAGGTTACTTTGCTGACTAGAGACTTTTACGAAAGGAATATGTCATACGCAAAATTTGTAAGATATCGAGATCCAGGGTATTCAAAGGAAGGATTACCCTTGTGACAGATATCTGCAGATCAAGTTATCGTGTGATCCATTAAAGTGGAGCTCCGTCCTGGGGAAAAAAAAAAATAAAATTTAAAAGTCAGCAGCTACAAATACTGCAGCTGCTGACTTTTAAAAATCAGACACTTACCTGTCCCAGGGTCCAGCGATGCGGGGGAACGAGACCCCCCTCGTTCCACGAGCCGCTCGTGGCGCCGGCATTCCTAATGTGGGAACCCGGCTGTGGCTTCACAGCCGGGCACCCACTGCGCATGCGCGAGCGGCACCGTGCGCCGTGATTTGACGCTCAGTCATCCGGGACACGTGACAGGTCCCAGATGACTGTGCGGCGCCGAGGGGGAAGTGACGTTTAGCCCGGGCACTGAAGGTGGCAGACTACGAGGGACCCCATAGCAACAGGCATTTGGAGGTGAGTAAAAAAATTTTTTTTTTTCCAATTATTTTTTTTTTTATTTTTTTTATGATTTTTAAGCCCCTTTTTTTTTTTGACTGGAACCCCACTTTAAGGGTTGGACAGCCTCAGAACTACGACACACTGGCCATTGTGTGTCCTCGGTTGCCAGGGTCCACAGGAAGTTCATTAATCGTAGGGATCAAACACAGATCCGGTGAAGCGGCTGTTAGCCCCTGTTGTCCCCAGATGTGATCCCTTACCATCTGTCAGCAGAAGGGCCAGAAGCCTCTCACTCATCCACAGTGAAGGAAAAAGCTGATCTGCAGGAGGCAGAAGTAGCCACACAGGAAGAAGGGGCTAGTGAGCCTACCATGCCTGAACCAGGGGAACAGAGAGAGCAAAGAGTTACTCACTCTCCCAAGAGACCGACCTGTGATGTGTCGGGTGAGAGCTCCGAAAAAGTTATCTTCACCCCTCATGGGACTCTTAAAGTGCCTGATCCTTCCACTGCAGATTTGATGGAGGGCAACCCTAACTCACCCCCTGGCACATCTAGCTGGGCCATTCCAATCAATGTGGCTTGTAGGCAGGACAACCTTCCTTCCTATGTTAATTGGTGGGAGGTTCATCTGCCAGGTTCTTATGCAAATGTAATTGTTTGTTTACCTGTGTACACTAACCTGCTTCCCTCCGCGTGTATTTGAAAGCATGTACCAGGTCAAAGACCGTTGCCTTCATTGGGGGACCAAACGATCTTTGGTGGGGGGAGTGTGTAGCAGGTGCTCCGCAGGCCCGCATCTTTCTCCGGCCGCCGCCAGGATTAACACAGACACACAGGCTCTCACCTTCTGGGGCTCAAGTGGTTAATCACTGTAAAGCGGAATGTATGCAAACAATAGATCATGAGTTTAAAACCCCAGTGCAATAGATGTGCAACCATAAAGTCATGAATTTAAAACCCTGATGCAGCATGATTGTTCTAAAGCCTCAACTGCCGGATGGTCACGGGGCAGAGTAGGAACTGCTGGATTTAAGTGGAGTGTATTTGCACTATGACCAGATTATAGTAACTTTTAACACAGAGCTCGTCACCTAGAGTCAGTGTGTCCCTCTTCTGCAGAAGAACATCTGTCACAGTAGTGTACAAATGAGTTAAAAGCGTCAGGAAGTGGGGCATTCTCTAGCAGGAGAGGCAATTATGCTTTTTTTAGAAGGTCCATGGTCATCACAGTTGAGGGGTAAGGATGTCGGTGAAGGCAATTGGTGGCTTTGCCAGTTGCTGTTGCTCCAGTATCGTATTGACAGATCGGAGAGAATCTTGCAGGAGCTCTTCTTAAAGAGGAACTGCAGTCTGCTCACAAAAATTGTATTAAAAACATCTTTGCCATTCTGAAGTTTCCCTCCAACCACTTTGCATATTATTTTATATACAGTTGAGCTCAAAAGTTTGCATACCCTGGCAGAAATTGTGAAATTTTGGCATTAATTAATTTGGCACAACTGGCGGAATAATTGCCCAGGATACAAAGAAAAACCCAGGTGGTTAGCGAACATTTGGAGTAGGAACATTTGAAAGTGCAAAACACATCCATAAAAGAAGCGCTAGAAATAACCAAAAGATAACAACAGTACTTTAGAAGCTTCTATGTCAAATTCTGAGGCTATCCACCAGCAATTAGTACTAGAAAACCAAAGATTACAGGAGGATGCTCGCCAGTTGGGAAAAAGACTAAAGGATGCAGAAAGTGAAATCATTATCTGTCAGCTGCCAGGAGCCGTTTGCTCAGTTCTCAGAGTGGATAACAAAGCAAAGGATCTGGGTATGTCTAAACTCAGGGGCACATCCTCCACGCCTAAGGTATGTACCAACAAGAATAAATCCCTGGAAGGTAAGAGTTCTTTAAAAATTGCTCCTATATCTTGTAAACAGCCAGCTACTAATCCAGTTGTAGCCATCAAACTTTCTCAGTCGTCTAAAACAAAGCCGTTTGTTAAGAGATGCTGTACCACTTTAGATAAGATAAAATGTCACTTATGGGGGTATTTGGTCACATATCTAAATTCTGTCTATCCAGCCCTATTGAAAAAGTCGGCAAACATAATCCATATAGGACCACAAGAAGTGATTTTGAAGTGTACTCTGCATGTTTCGCCACGTGGCCTAGGTGTAAGAAGTATGGACCACCTAGGTCATGGGTCCCATTCCAAAATCCTGAAAATGCATCCATACATGCTGAGAAGGGGCTAATGAAATGTGATGGATCTCTGAAAGAATTTCAACCTTAAAAAACAGATGTTATGGGTTTAAGAAGAGGTTCCGGTCATTATAGAAAACATGCTGATATGTGTGATGTCTGGAGTTTGTCTTTAACCTAGCTAATTGTGTGAGTGTGTGTATGGAATATGGAATATATGTTGTGTCGTCTAACTCTGAGGTCTGTTGTCCCAACTGCTGAGAACCCACCCAAATGACCCCCCCCCCCTTCTTTCTGACCAGGTCAGTGAGAGTGTAAAGCAAACTGTATTAACATGCAAATTACCTGAGATAAGATAAATATCTGTAATAGTGAATTAAAATGTGTATTTACTAAAATGTGTTTGTTTTCCAGAGAGACAGTTCTAGAGAGTTTTGTGGTGAGGTATTATGATTTGTTGATAAATGGTACCACTAAAAGTTTATTATGAGTAGCCATGGTGAATACATTTTTTGGGGGAAAATTAATGGTATACCATAAAACAAAAATCCACGTGGACGAGTACGATAATTAAAGTTGAGCTCAACAATTTTTGGTATTTTAAAAAAGTGCACTGTTCTAAAACAAATAAGGAAGACTTTTTTAAGGAATGTAATGTAATGTATATTTGTGTTTCATATGCTAATGTCTTGTTACAGGTATATAACCATTGGTTTATTTTATTTCTAGGAGGAAAAATTTAATGTTCATACTAAACTTTATTGGTATTTTATCCCTCAGATTCGATAATTGGGTTTCATGGCTGAAGTCCACAATCCTTTATTACCAGTGACAATATGACTGGTCATCTCCAGTCTCACTTAGTTTTTTTAAATGAGAAGTTGATTAAGACAGCAGTGGTTATAAATCTCTGTCAATGTTACAGAGAAGCACGGGGTAATGCCCAAACAAAATGAACGTAGGGCTTACATGACCGGGTGAACAGTGTACAGGGACAAAGTTGTAAAAGGGTGTCTGAGTGGAGGAAGGGGAGGAAAAGGAGGAGTCTGCAGGAAGTAAAGGAAAGGAGGTCCCTCCCCAGCATCAGTGTGAGACGGAGGAGGCAGCTTGCAGGGAGCATGGCTGCATTGGAGGAACTAATGGCGCAACTGCGGGCCACAGCAGTGTCAAAAGGTGAGCGGTGGCTGCGGGATCAGGTGTCCCTGGTCCTAGGAGAGAGAGCAGAGCATGCCAGCACTGTGGGGAGGGAGCCACAATTGTGAGGACTTTCTAATTAAATTACCATGCCCCATTTAGATGTATGCATGTATTTGTTTATATAAGAGGATGATGTGCATAATATATTTTGTGATATCATGGTGAGTAGGGATGGGCCCGCTGTTCGATTCGAACCCATGTTTTGAATCGAACATCGGCCGTCCGTCCGCTTGTCAAGTCCAGGACTATGTGGACCATTCGCATCATATTCGTGTGATGCGAACGGTCCACAATGCACTGCGCCAGTCGCAGTGCATTGCTGGCTGATGATTGGCCAAGCATGCACTGTGACCCCGCATGCTTGGCCAATCATAGAGCCAGCGGCGAGGAGAGCAATAATTGGCCACAGGCAGGATGCCTGTGGCCAATTATAGCTCAGGGGGTTTAGTACACGCCCCACACTATATAAGGCCGCCGCACAGTGATAGTGTACTGTACTGTACATGTACACAGTGTATTTGAATCATTACTTTGTGGGGAAATTCTAGGGAAAGAGGAAAAATAGGCAGGATAGTGTATTCTTCTCAGCCTTTGCTTGTGGGGAAAGTGTAGGGATAGAGGAAAAATAGGCAGGGATAGTGCATTCTTCTCAGTGCTGTTCTCTACCAATCCAGCCCTGTTGTCATATAAGGCAGCCAGCCAGCCATCTGCAGGAGTTAGCGTGTGTGTGCTGTGTGACTATAGCACAGCACACTAAACCACCTTACCCTGTATCTGCCCTTCTGCCCTGTTGTCATCTAAGGCAGCCTGCCAGCCATCTGCAGGAGTTAGTGTGTGTGAAAGTGAGGGGAAATGTTCTGAACAGGTGCACAGACAGCAAAACAAATGTTACAGGGGTGATAACCCTTCCCTATGTTCTCCAAAAAGCTTAAAAATAGATTTTTTTGGATGGAGCTACACTTAAAAATTTACCTGTTCAAAATTACAAACAGATTCTACTTAAGAACAAACCTACAGTCCCTGTCTTGTTTGCACCGCCTGTATACTGCTGTTCAGAGTATATAGGGTTGTAGGTATATGGTTTTATTTTGGGTGCGGGGTTCCCCTTAATATCCATACAAGACCCAAAAGTCTGGGCTGGGGTGGGGGGGTGCCATGCCATGCCATTTTTCTCAAATATTGTCATCCATATTGCCAAGACATGACATTAAAGCCGCAAGCAGTTTTAACCGCTTCCCGACCACTGCATGTAAATATACATCGGCAGAATGGCACGGCTAGGCAAAAGCACGTATATATATATATATATATATATATGCCTTTTAATTGCCTAGCTGTGGGGTCGCGCGCATGCCGCCGGTCACTACGGCCGCGGGACCAGCGGACACGATCACCGCTGGTGTCCCGCGATCGGGTCACAGAGCTAAAGAACGGGGAGAGGTCTGTGTAAACAAACCTCTCCCCGCACTTCCTACACTGACTGTCACTGATCCGGCTGTTCCCTGTCATCGGGAACACCGATCAGTCACGTCAGATGTTAGCCACGCCCCCTACTGTAAAAAAAAAAACACAACACGTCACACTAACTCCTCCCCGCCCCTAGTGGTTAAATCCTTCACTGCCACTGTCATTTACATAGGAATCAGTGCATTTAAATAGCACTGATTTCTGTATAAATGACAATGGTCCCAAAAATGTGTCAAAAATGTCCGATGTGTCTGCCATAATGTCGCAGTCACAATAAAAATCGCTGAACGCCGCCATTACTAGTAAAAAAAATATTAATAAAAATGCTATAAAACTATCCCCTATTTTGTAAACGCTATAACTTTTGCGCAAACCAATCAATAATAGCTAATTGCGATTTTTTTTTAACAAAAATATGTAGAAGAATACGTATCGGCCTAAACTGAGGAAAAAAAAAATTTTTTCTGGCCCAATTATGGTTCACCTTTTCCCATATTAACCCACTTCCCCTTCCTGTCCTTGCCGGATCTTGAGTTGCCTTAGTGCCCAGTGAAAGCGTTGTGTTGCTCCTGCCTGTGTATCCAGATCTCTGCTGTTGCCCCTGACTACGAACCATTGCCGCCTGCCTTTGACCTATTGCTACGTTTGATCTCGCCTCTGCCTTATCCCTGTGTACCTCGCCTGTCTCAGCTGTCAGTGTGGTCGAGTTGCTATTGGAAGATACGACCTGGTTGCTACCGCCGCTGCAAGTCCATCCCGCCTTGCGGCGGGCTCTGGTGAATACCAGTAGCAACGTTAGAACCGGTCCTCCAATACAACCCGTGCTATCGCCTCACTGGCATAGGGGATCCACCTCCAGTCTCCTGCCATACCCCGAGCGTGACACTGTCCTTGTACAAACTCACATACCAGAGCAGACACTGTCTGGGGAAGTTTGATAAAGTATGGTCCACATGGATAGATGCTTGTGTCTAATACATGGGCTCCCCTTTTCCGACGAGTACTGATGGATGAATCACTCTCTGGTCGTTTGGATATTTGGATATTTACACATTAGCCTCTATAACTTTTAAATTGCGCCATTTTGCAAAATGGTGAAGATTGAACAAATATTTGTTATTTATTCACTCAATACAGGTTAAGCTTTTATATTTAGTAGGAATTTTGTAAATTTTGCTGTGTTTTTATCTGTGCAAATGTTTATCAAACTAATATATTTGCAAAAAATACACTAAAACCATTATTAGCAAATACCACACGGTCTAAAAAATCTGTAGCACCTTCTTTTTATTCTACTGATCATGTGCTTTCAGAAAATATATGGATTGGGGGGGTCTTTCACAAATCTTGAAAGCTATAAGTGAAAAATAAATCATAAAGGACAAATTGCAAAAATGGTCTGGCCACCTGAGTGTACAAAATGGAGCACAGGGCATGGCAGTGAAAGGGTTAAAGTACGCTAAATCTCTAACTATTTTGGTGAATGAGTAGGGGTGCTATACACTCATTCAAATGGGGTGCCCTCATCCCCAAAAGCACCCCTCCATGTTGACGGAATGTGGCCTAGTTCGGAGAGGGGGGCACTTGCTCGCCCCCCCCCCCTTTCTTGGCCTGCCAGGCTGCATGCTTTAACAAGGGTCTAGTATGGATTTTAGGACCCCATGACATTTAAAAAAAAATTTGGGTGGGGTTCCCTCAAAAACCATACCAACCCCAAAAGGGCCTGATATGGATTGGGGGGGGGGGGGATGCTGTTATTTTTAAGAACATTTTTTTAATGCTGGTGCTTTTTTGGGGGAATCCAGCTGATAGCAGATGAGCCATGAACGTTAAGGATGCTGCCAGCTGCTGATGGTAAAATACCTAGTTTTGACTACTAAAATACCCAATAATCACTTCACAAAAAAACACTACTAAAATACTGCATGAGCTATTTTTTGAATTCCAATTTTTTTTTAATAAAAGCAAAGAGGTATTTTATCATCGATCTTAAAGTGGTAGATATCCTTTGTGAATGCAGTCCTATGTCTCTTACCTGGGGAAAGGTGGAGTTTAACTTTGACATGGAAATACATCCAAAAATGGAAGTGGAAAATGTCACGATCAACAAAAGGCCATTTGCCGCCAGCAGAAGTGAAATAACCACAATGCTATATCTCTGTCAGAAAAAAACAACAATTAATACTTTAAAAGGAAAGAATAGTGTATTACTGGTGTGTACACCTTTAGAATGATCAATTCAGCCTTCAGATAAGTTTCTTTCAATGTGACTTTCCAAAAAACTTAAAAATAGATTTTGTGACTGGAGCTACACTTTAAAAATGTACCAGTTCAAAATTACAAACAGATTCTACTTAACAACAAACCTACAGTCCCTGTCTTGTTTGCACCACCTGTATACTGCTGTTCAGAGCATATAGGGCCTGGGGGCCCCACACCTTTCTTTTTTTTTAATTTGGGTGCAGGGTTCCCCTTAATATCCATACAAGACCTAAAGGGCCTGGTAATGGACTGGGGGGGGGGGGGGGTACCCATGCCGTTTGTCTCACTGATTTTCATCCATATTGACGGGACCAGACATTAAAGCCGCAAGCAGTTTTAAATTAATTTTATTCCTTTAAAAATTTCATTTTGTGCAGGGACTGTTCTAAGCATGGGAAACATGTGGCACTTTACAGGCATACTATAGACACCCTCCAGGTACGATATTTAAAGGAATATTTCACTTTTTTTTTTTCACTTTAAGCATCATTAAAACCACTGCTCCCGAAAAAACTGCAGTTTTTTAAAACTTTTTTTTGCATTGATTCATGTCCCCTGGGGCAAGACCCGGGTCCCCAAACCCTTTTTAGGACAATAACTTGCATATTAGCCTTTAAAATTAGCACTTTTGATTTTGAACGTTCGAGTCCCATAGACTTTAACGGGGTTCTAAAGTTTGCACAAACTTTCGGTCCGTTCGCAGGTTCTGGTGCGAACCGAACCGGGGGTGTTCGGCTCATCCCTACTGACATGACACTAAACAGTAGTGAGTGTACAGCTTGTATAACATTGTAAATTTGCTGTCCCCTCAAAATAACTCAACACACAGCCATTAATGTCTACACTGCTGGCAACAAAAGTGAGTACACCCCTAAGTAAAAATGTCCAAATTGGGCCCAATTGGCTATTTTCCCTCCCGGTGTCATGTGACTCGTTAGTGTTACAAGGTCTCAGGTGTGAATGGGGAGCAGGTGTGTTAAATTTGGTGTTATCGCTCTCACTCTCTCATATAGTTACATAGTAGGTGAGGTTGAAAAAAAGACACAAGTCCATCAAGTCCATCCTGTGTGTGATTATATGTCAGTATTACATTGTAGATCCCTGTATGTTGCGGTCGTTCAGGTGCTTATATAATAGTTGTTTTTGAAACTATCGATGCTCCCACTGAGACCACCGCCTGTGGAAGGGAATTCCACATCCTGTGCCGCTCTTACAGTAAAGTAACCCTCTACGTAGTTTAAGGTTAAACCTCTTTTCTCTTTTCTTCTAATTTTTAATGAGTGGCCACGAGCCTTGTTAAACTCCCTTCCGCGAAAAAGTTTTATCCCTATTGTGGGTTCACCAGTATGGTATTTGTAAATTGAAATCATATCCCCTCTCAAGCGTCTCTTCTCCAGAGAGAATAAGTTCAGTGCTTGCAACCTTTCCTCCTAACTAATATCCTCCAGACCCTTTATTAGCTTTGTTGCCCTTCTTTGTACTTGCTCTATTTCCAGTACATTCTTCCTGAGGACTGGTGCCCAGAACTGGACAGCATACTCTAGGTGCGGCCTGACCAGAGTCTTGTAGAGCGGGAGAATTATCGTTTTACATCTTGCCAATATTCTGTTTGCTTTGTTAGCAGCAGCTTGGCATTGCATGCCATTGCTGAGCCTATCACCTACTAGAACCCCAGGTCCTTTTCCATCCTAGATTCCCCCAGAGTTTCTCCCCCCAGTGTATAGATTGCATTCATATTTTTGCCACCCAAATGCATTTTTTAAATTTTTCTACATTAAACCTCATTTGCCATGTAGTTGCCCACCCCATTAATTTGTTCAGATTTTTTTGCAAGGTTTCCACATCCTGCGGAGAAGTTATTGCCCTGCTTAGCTTAGTATCGTCCGCAAATACAGAGATTGAACTGTTTACCCCATCCTCCATGTCGTTTATGAACAAATTAAACAGGATTGGTCCCAGCACAGAACCCTGGGGGACCCCACTACCCACCCCTGACCATTCCGAGTACTCCCCATTTATCACCACCCTCTGAACTCACCCTTGTAGCCAGTTTTCAATCCATGTACTCAACCTATGGTCCATGCCAACGGACCTTATTTTGTACAGTAAACATTTATTGGGAACTGTGTCAAATGCTTTTGCAAAATCCAGATACACCACGTCTAAGGGCCTTCCTTTATCTAGATGGCAACTCACCTCCTCATAGAAGGTTAATAGATTGGTTTGGCAAGAACGATTCTTCAGGAATCCATGCTGATTACTGCTAATGATACCGTTCTCATTACTAAAATCTTGTATATAGTCCCTTATCATCTCCTCCAAGAGTTTACATACTATTGATGTTAGGCTAACTGGTCTATAATTCCCAGGGATGTATTTTGGGCCCTTTTTAAATATTGGTGCTACATTGGCTTTTCTCCAATCAGCTGGTACCATTCCAGTCAGTAGACTGTCAGTAAAAATTAGGAACAATGGTCTGGCAATTACTTGACTGAGTTCCCTAAGTACCCTCGGGTGCAAGCCATCTGGTCCCGGTGATTTATTAATGTTAAGTTTCCCAAGTCTATTTTTAATTCTGTCCTCTGTTAACCATGGAGGTGCTTCCTGTGATGTGTCATGAGGACAAACACTGCAGTTTTGGTTACTGAAGCCCCCCGATTCCCTTGTGAAGACTGAGGAGAAGAATAAATTCAATACCTTCGCCATCTCCCCATCCTTTGTAACCAGATGTCCTTCCTCATTCTTTATGGGGCCAATATGGTCTGTCCTCCCTTTTTTACTGTTTATATACTTAAAGAATTTCTTGGGATTTTTTTTGCTCTCTCCGCTATGTGTCTTTCATGTTCTATCTTAGCCGCCCTATTGCACCCTTACATTTCTTGTTGCATTCTTTTAAAGTCTGAATGCTGATAATGATCCCTCAACCTTGTATTTTTTGAAGGCCTTCTTTGCTTTTGTATGCATTTTTACATTGGAGTTAAGCCATACAGGACTTTTGTTCGCTCTTTTAAATTTATTACCCAATGGGATGCATTGGCTAATGCCCTTATTTAATATGCTCTTAAAGCAAACCCATCTCTCCTCCGTGTTCTTTGTTACTAAGATTTTATCCCAATTTATGCCTTCTAGCAAGGTTTGTAGTTTAGGGGAGTTGGCTCTTTTGAAATTCAGTGTCTTTGTATTCCCCTTATGTTTCCTATTTGTGTGATTTATACTGAAGCCAATTGACCTGTGATCGATGTTACCTAAATTGCCCCGCATTTCCACATACGTGATCGGGTCTGTATTGTTGGTAATCAGTAGATCTAGTAACGCTTTATTTCTAGTTGGAGCGTCTACCATCTGACCCATAAAATTGTCCTGCAAGACATTTAGGAACTGGCGAGCCTTATGCCCCATACACACAATCAGAAATTCGGCCAGCAAAAGCCAATGAGAGCTTTTGGTCGGAAAATGCGACCATGTGTATGCTCCATCTGACTTTTTCTGGCGGAATTCCCGCCAGCAAAAGATTGAGAGCAGGTTCTCTATTTTTCGGTAGGAAAAAGTTCCTATGCGAAAGTGCATTCGTCTGTATGCAATTCCGACGTGCAAAATTCCTACGCATGCTCGGAAACAATTTGACGCATGCTCGGAAGCATTAAACTTAATTTTCTCGGCTCGTCGTAGTTTTGTACGTCATCGCGTTCTTGACGGTCGAAAGTTCAGAGAACTTTTGTGTGTATGCAAGCCAAGCTTGAACGGAATTCCGTCGGAAAAACATCCAAGATTTTTCTGACGGAAATTCTGCTCGTGTGTACTGGACATAAGATGAATGTGTGGTTCCCTCTGCCCAGTCTATGTCTGGATAATTAAACTCCCCCATTATGATAACACTTCCCATCCTTGCTGCTAATCCAAATTGTGATAGGAGATCTGTCTCTCCTTCCTCCCTCAGATTAGGGGGCCTATAGCATACTCCTAGTATTATTTTGCCCTTAGCTTCATCCCTTTGGAGCTCTACCCATAAGGATTCCACCTCCTCGCTAGCTCCCTTAATGATGTCATCTCTCACATTCACTTGTACATTATTCTTGATATATAGGCATACCCCTCCCCCCTTTTTACCCTCTCTATCTTTGCATGGTTGCCAGCCAATCATGAGAGCTGTTGAACCAGGTCTCTGAAATTCCCAGAAAATCCAAATCCTCTTCGTACAACAGTATCTCTAGTTCACCAATGCCAGGAGCCTGGCGGGCAAGATGGGTAAACATGCCACGTAGTTTAGACCGGTCGCATATTATCCTCTTATTGGGTGTTCCGAGATTGTAACTAGGACTTGCTACTATACTTACCTTGGGTTTATGTGCTTTGGTCAACCTACCACTAATGCCCCTAATACTACTCTCTGGAATATGTTCCGTGCTGACTATCTCTATCTCTGGACCCTCCCCCATCGCCTAGTTTAACCACTTCCACCCGGACCATTTGGCTGGGCAAGGACCAAAGCACTTTTTGCGAATTCGGCACTGCGTTGCTTTAACTGACAATTGCGCGGTCATGCGACGTGGCTCCCCACAAATAGAACTTTCTTTTGGGGGTATTTGATTTTTGCGCATTTTTTCCTCAGTTTAGGCAGATATGTATTCTTCTACATATTTTTTGGTAAAAAAAAAATCGCAATAAGCGTTTATTGATTGGTTTGCACAAAAGTTATAGCGTCTACAAATTAGGGGATAGTTTTATGGCTAGTAATGGCGGCGATCAGCGATTTTTATCGTGACTCCAACATTATGGTAAACAGATCGGACACTGTTGGTGAGATTTTTGGGATTATTCACATTTATACATTAATCAGTGCGATTAAAATTGCATTGATTACTGTGTAAATGTGACTGGCAGTGAAGGGGTTAACACTAGATGGCACTGTAGGGGTTAAGTGTGTCCTAGGGATGTGTTCTAACTGTAGGGGGGGATAGGCTATGTGTGACACATCACTGATCATAGCTCCCGATCACAGGGAGCTATGATCAGTGACACTGTCATTAGGCAGAGCTTGTTTACCGTTCCTCTCCGTGAGACTATCACGGGTATCTGCGCGGACATTGAGTAGCGGGACCCACGATCCGACTCACGGAGCTCCCGGCCAGCGTGTGCATGTGCCGCCGGCGGCGCGCACACGATGGCACGGCGGCAAATTCAATGGGACGTACAGGTACGCCCATTTGCGCAGCTGTGCCCTTCTGCCAACGTACATATGCATGCGCCGGTTGGGAACCCGTTAAAAACCCCTCTAACTTTTTGCCCATCTTCATTCCCAGCTGATCTGCACCCTCCTCATTTAGGTGCAGTCCATCCCTTTTATAGTACTGGTTATCGACTGAGAAGTCGGCCCAGTCCTCCAGGAACCCAAACCCCTCCTTACTACACCAGCTCTTCAGCCACTTATTTACTTTCCTAATCTCCCTCTGCCTTTCTGGTGTGGCTCGAAGTACCGGTAGTATTCCTGAGAATACTACCTCTGAGGTCCTTTTCCTCAATTTACCTCCCAAGTCCCTAAAATCGTTCTTTAGGACACTCCATCTGCCTCTGACTTTGTCATTGGTACCTACGTGCACCATGACAGCTGGGTCTTCCCAAGCCCCTCCCAGTAATCTGTCCACCAGATCCGTGATGTGCCGAACCCGAGTGCCCAGTAGACAACATACAGTTCGGCGCTTTAGGTCTTTGTTACAGATTGGCCTCTCTGTCCTTCTAAGAATTGAGTCCCCTACCACCAGAATCTGTCTTTCCTTTCCTTTCCCTTTGCTTCCCCCCCCCACTCTCACTGGAGGAGTTCTTCCCCCGGCAGCTAGGAGATTCCTTCAGCTCCAGCAGTGCTTGTCCCTGACTGGTTTCACCATTGTCACTCAATGGAGCGTACTTATTGGGATGCCCCAGCCCTGGATCGGCCTCCCTGGCACTTCCCCCCTCTACCCTTCCTGACTGTCACCCATCTACTCTTTCCTAGTGCCTGCACCTCTTTGTCTCCACCCGCCTCTGTGCTGGCCCCTCTTGACACCTGCCGTAAACGTTCCTGGCTTTCCTTTAACCACTTGCCGCCCGCCCTATAGGCAAAAGACGTCGGCAAAGTGGTTTCAAAATCCTGACCGGACGTCATGTGATGTCTGACACCCCGCAACTACAATCTTGGTAAATAGTGTCCAATCACGGCTGATCACAGTGTAAATAGGAAGAGCCGGTGATTGGCTTTTCCTCTCTCGCGTCTGTCAGACGCGAGTAGAGGAGAGCCTATCGGCTGCTCCTCTGACAGGGGGGTCTGTGCTGATCGATTATCAGTGCAGCCCCCCTGAGGATGCCCTCACTGGACCACCAGGGATGTCACCAGACCACCAGGGATGCCCTGTACCAGGTATGCCACCCTAGACCACCAGGGATGCCAAACAGTGCCCACAATGGATGCCAATCAGTGCCCACAATGGGCATCACTGATTGGCATGCATTATTGTTTGGCACTGATTAACATCCATCAGTACAAAACAAATACAATGCCGCCTATCAGTGCCACCTATCAGTGCCCATTCATGCCGCCTATCAGTGCTCATCCATGCTCATCCGTGCCGCCTATCCATGCCCATCTGTGCCAATCCGTGTTGCCCATCAGTGCCCATCAGTGCCACATATCAGTGCCCATCAATGCCACCTCATCAGAGCCACTTTATCGTGCTCATCAGTGCCGCCTTATCAGTGCCCATCAGTGCCCATCAGTGAAGGAGAAAACTTACTTATTTACAAAGTTTTGAAACTGAAACAAAAAAAAAACTTTTCAAAATTTTCGGTCTTTTTTTATTTGTTTAGCAAAAAATAAAAACCGTAGAGGTGATCAAATACCACCAAAAGAAAGCTCTATTTGTGGGAAAAAAATGATAAAAATTTAATTTGGGTACAGTGTAGCATGACTGCACAATTGTCATTCAAATTGCGACATAGCAGAAAGCTCAAAATTGGTCTGGGCAGGAAGGTGTTTAAAGCGGGACTGTACCTGAAATTTCTTTTTTAAAAGCCAGCAGCTACAAATACTGCAGCTGCTGACTTTTAATAAATGGACACTTACCTGTCTAAGGTTCCAGCGATGTCGGCAGCAGAGGCCGATCAATCGCTCGGCTCTCTGCTGCTGCCGGCGCCATTCTCGGTGAGAGAATCAGAAAGTGTCGCATTGCGGCTTCACTTCCCGGTTCCCTATTGCGCATGCGCGAGTCGCGCAGCGCAATGAGAATCATCAGCGCTGTCTTCTGGGACCCGTGTGTGTCCCGGCAGACAGCGCGCCGGGACAGGAAGTGGCATAAACTCCCGTGGGAGTTTATGCCTGGAAGTGGGTGTAAATACCTGTCTTAGACAGGTATCTGCACCCCCCTGGAAGGTGCCAAATGTGACACCGGAGGGGGGGAGGGTTCCAAAAAGCGGAAGTTCCACTTTAGGGTGGAATCCCGCTTTAAGTGCCCTGTATTGAAGTGGTTAATATAGAGGGACTTCTCAATGCTGACAGTTCATTCCCCAGATTCAGAACGTGGGCTTCCAGGGAAACAATGTGCTTACATTTTGCACAGCAGTATTCACCGTCGATCGGATGATCAAGGAATGCATAAATGCTGCAACGAGTCACCTCTCCACACTCTGCCAGCATTGCTGCAGAGGTTGAAGGGGTGGGGGGGGTCAACATTCTCTGATCCTCTCCTGTACTACGCCAGCAGTCGCTGAACCTCTCCTGTACTACGCAAGCAGTCTCTGACCATCTTTTGTACTATGTTGGCTCTCTCCTGTACTACGCCAGCAGTCTCCCACCCCATACTACGCCAGCAGTCTCTGACCCACTCCTGTACTCTGCCAGCAGTCTCTGATTCTCTTTTGTACTAGGCCAGCATTCTCTGACCCTCTCCTGTACTACGCCAGCAGTCTCTGACCCTCTCCTGTACTACCCCAGCAGTCTCTGGCCCTCTCCTATATTACCCCAGCAGCCTCTGGCCCTCTTCTATACTATGCCAGCAGTCTCTGGCCCTCTCCTATACTACGCCAGCAGTCTCTGATCCTTTTTTGTACCACGCAGCAGTCTCTGACCCTCTCCTGTACTGAGCCCTGCACCCTTTGACCCTCTCCTGTACTACGTCCTGCAGCCTTTGACCCTCATCTGTACTATGTCCTGCAGTATCTGACCCTCTCCTGTACTATATCCTGCAGTATCTGACCCTCTCTTGTACTAGGCCCCGCAATCTCTGACCCTGTGGTGTATGTCTGCAGTCACCGACTGCCTCTGTACTAACTGCATTAATCTCTAGCAACCAATCAGTGAGTATGGACCAGTTCTTCATGATTACATTCATTTTTTGAGACTATGTGTGTGTGTGTGCCCCACCCCTAATTTACATAATGATCCACCTGCACTGGCTTTCTGGAAAAAAGTGTCCCTAAAAAGTATTTGCAAATGTCGACAACTATGGCCATGGCCATCAATGCTAGGTGGTGTTTTTTAATGTGATTTCTCAGAAAAATAAAACATGGAGAAATGGTGGAATCTGGGATTTTGCTTTTTAAATATTAAAATGAATTAAAAAGAGTTTTTGGTTTGTGGTACTCAGATGCAATGTAGTTCCGCTTTAAAGTTTGACAATAAAACCTAGAAGATGATTGGTTTCTATGCAGAGCTGGACCAGATTTGGCATCAATTTTATTTTATTGACTGGAAAATAGTTAAACTTACAGGATCCGAGTAGACTTGTCCTGGATAGTAAGTCCAGAAGCTATTAGGATTAATTATAATAAATGCCAGATCAGTTGCATTCAAAATCGTTGCAGGCAAGCTGAAAATGAAGCTTATGATGTTCATGGCGAGGGAGCCTTGGATCTGTGAACAGAGCAGTAATCCATTACATGGAAGATATGCAGGATGATGCATTCATATAGAAGTTTATATACTGTATAGCTGTTAGGATACCTACTGTACATAACCAATGGTTTTCATCAGCTATTGGTGTAGAATGATACTGAAGTGTAAACTGATTTTTACAGTATTTTTAACAGTTTTTTTCATTCAATAGTATATTAAAAGTGAAACCCAGGATGAAAAAAGGAGGGGTACCTCTGCCAGCCTTTCTCAATAATTTTACCCCAGAGAAACCCCTACATTACTTCTCCCAACGCACATGTTCCAGAACAGGCCCGCAACTAAAGGGAACCTGAGTGAAGGGCCAGCATGACTGGGGGGGCAGCTGTGTGGTGAGCACAGGGAAGTTCCTGTTAGGAAGTGGGTTAGATTAAAGGGGGAGGAGTTATGGTCAGTGGTGATGGGGTAGGTGTGGCCATAGTTAATTTTGACCCCTGCAGAGGGAGGGGTCAGCTCACACTTGGGCAGCAGAGTAAGGAGCACATAGGTAGGAATTTTTCTGTGTGCGGCCATGGAGACTTTTGATGGGCTTATCGAGCAGCTGCGGACGGCTGCTGAGAAGATCCGGCATGCAGTGGCTGAACTCTCGGCTCACTGCGTTGCTTCAGGGGTCGGGGTAGGACTTAGCTCCTCCTGCCCCTGTACTACCGCGTGCGAGGAGGTCGCGGCCTCCTGCGCATTTTCGAGATCCCCGAGTGAACCGCCGCTCTGTGAGCCAGGTTTTGGACCCTCCAGCCCCCAGTGCAAAGCGTTCGGCCATGGCTGCCGCTGCGGGGGCTGGCAGGGATCCCCATCATGGGCAGGACCCGGCCGGTAGGGCGCCATCAGCATCCCCCTCCTACAAGGTATCGGGATACCACAGAGTGCTCAATGGGAGAAAAGTACAGGAGCCGGCCACGTTGTCTGGAGGACGCGGGCTGATGACGTCATGGACGGGCGACCGGGGCCTTCCACAGCATCGCCTGGTGGCCAGGGGGACCAACGATCTGAGTGCAAACTTTCTGATTCAAATTCTGATGTGCCTGGCGCAGGGCCAGTTCGGGCGGGACCTTTGCAGGGATCTGGAGCTGCGGCTAGTCGGTCATTTTACCCTGGGAAGCCTGGTAAGTCTTTGTCTATTCCTTTAACTGTGCCCGTTCTGCCTGTGTCCCCCCCCCTCCCCTGTTAGTTCCAACCTGAGCACGGTGGATAGGGTTCCTCCTGTTTCAGATAATCGTAGATCATGTACGAGCATCCGGAGGTGGTGGGGAGTAAGTTGCATAAGGAGGTTGCATTGGGGAGGATGGTCTCGCAGCTTTTGTTTAACAGATTGAAATTGTGCACGTTGGTTTTGAACCGACACCGAATAATCAGGGTAGAGCGATACCGTGGCATTATTGACTTTCAGGCTACCTTTCATTCTGGTGGCACGCAGGATAGAGTCTCTGTCCCTGTAGTTCAGGAGTCTCATGACCATCGTGCGTGGAGGGTTTTTCTGCAGGGAGAGGCCTGGCCGGGACCCGATGCGCCCGTTCAATTACAAAGCAGGGGGACAGGAGCTCACGGCCAAACTCCTGCTCCAGCCAGCTTTCCAGAAAAGCAACTGGGTCAGACCCCTTCACCCTCTCAGGGAGACCAACCAGCCTCAGGTTGTTCCTCCTGAGGCGGTTCTCGAGGTCGTCCATTTTGGATTCTAGTGAGGATATTTTCCCGCCCGCAGCATTAAGTTTGGGCAGTATAGGGTTAACTGTGTCCTCCAGCTCGCTAATGCGGTCTTCTGTTTCAGTTACCCGGCCTCTCAATTTGTGGACATCCTACCGCAAAAGTGTAAAGTCACTCCTTATCTCAGCTACTGTCCCCATTAAAGCTGTATGATTTACCTTAATGGTCTGCAGTACCTCCGCCAGCGTAGGCCCCGTCTCATCCTCCACCACTTCCTCTCCCGCCGAGGTTTGTGATATCAGGATCGGAGGGTCTGGCAGTCCAGGGGAGGATGGTGGAGAGGCACCCGAGGCGTCACCAAAGAGGTCCGGTGTGGAGGCAGGAGATGCACGGTGATCGGTGATAGTGTTGCGGCGGCCATCTTGGCCTAAGCGCGTGTTAATGCTCATTCGTGCCAGCGGTTGCTTTTTCTTTTTGCCCATCCGCTAATTTCACCATCCGTTGAAGCAGAGTTGTCCTCCGGTGTCAGCGGTAGTCTCGGTCCGTGATTTAAGCGAGATCAAGCCAGGATTGAGCAGGATTGTTGCGGGAGATGCCGGAGCTGCTTAGAAAGAAGTCCGCTCACATGTCCTCCTAGGCCACACCCCCCTTTTTAATGATATGTTAATAAAGGGGCGGATGGTCATTTAATCCAAAAGATGTGGTGTACTTATTTATTAAGTACGGTAAGGTAAATAGTTTCGGGTTATGGTCTCAGGTGGAGCATATGGGACATCAGCTATACACCAGTCATGAAAAGTGGCTGTAATGCCTCGTACACACGTAGGGACTTTTGCCGGCGGACCTAGTCCAGCGGACAATCCCGCGGGACTTTCCGGCTAGGTCCGCTGGACTTTCCGAGGGTGTGGACTTGCCCACACACGCACGGACTTCTCCAGCGGATAATCCGCCGGCCAAAAGTCCGCGGGACTTTTGAAAATGAACGGACTTGCCCACACACGGAGCAGTCCGTTCATTTCGAACGTAACTTCAGGTTACGTAGCTAGCGTAGGCAGTAAATGCCGCCGCGCTAGCTCCGCAAGCTGGCATGGATTTAAAGGGAATCCCCACGCCGAAAAAACGGCGTGGGGGTTCCCCCCAAATCCATGTCAGACCCTCATCCGAGCACGCAGCCTGGCAGGCCAGGAAAGGGGTGGGGACGAACGAGCGCCCCCCCCCCCCTGAGCCGTACCAGGCCGCGTGCCCTCAACATGGGGGGTGCCCTGGGGAAAGGGGGGCCGTGCGGCCCCCCCACCCCAAAGCACCTTGTCCCCATGTTGATGAGGACAAGGGCCTCTTCCCGACAACCCTGGCCGTTGGTTGTCGGGGTCTGCGGGCGGGGGCTTATCGGAATCTGGGAGCCCCCTTTAATAAGGGGGCCCCCAGATACCGGCCCCCCACCCTATGTGAATGAGTATGGGGTACGATGTACCCCTACCCATTCACCTAAGGTGTAAAATGTAAAGTACAAAAACACACACACTTTTGAAAAAATATTTTATTGCACTGCTCCGGGGGTCTTCTTCCGTCTTGGGGGTCTTCTCGCCGGACTCCTCCGCTCTCTTCTGCTCTTTTACCTAGCTCTTTCACGAGGGGAGGAGTCCGGCTACCTTCTTCGTCGTCGCCGCCGTCGTCTGGGGGTCTCGATCCGCCTTCGGGGGTCTTCCGGGGGTCTCTTCTGTTCTTGCGGCGGTCGTCGTCTTCCGCGCCGCCGGCGCCTTCTCCTTCTTCTTGTCCTTCTTGTTCTTCTTCTTCTTCCGATGTTGACCCGACGCTCTCTCTGCCCGGAATGCCTGTGCCGCTCTGCGCTCGGACTTATATAGGGACATGGGGGACAGGGTCACATGCACATGTCACATGGTGACCCCGCCCCCTTGTGTTGTCACAGTCCCGGAGGATGCTGGGACTGTGACATCGCAAGGGGGCGGGGTCACCATGTGACATGAACATGTGACCCTGTCCCCCATGTCCCTATATAAGTCCGAGCGCAGATCGGCACAGGCATTCCGGGCAGAGACAGCGACGGGTCAACATCGAAGAAGAAGAAGAAGAACAAGAAGGACAAGAAGAAGGAGAAGGCGCCGGCGGCGCGGAAGACGACGACCGCCGCAAGAACAGAAGAGACCCCCGGAAGACCCCCGAAGGCGGATCGAGACCCCCAGAAGACCCCCGAAGGCGGATCGAGACCCCCAGACGACGGCGGCGACGACGAAGAAGGTAGCCGGACTCCCCTCGCTCGGTAAAAGAGCTTGGTAAATGGCGGGGGAGTCCGGCGAGAAGACCCCCAAGACGGAAGAAGACCCCCGAAGGCGGATCGAGACCCCCAGACGGCGGCGACGACGAAGAAGGTAGCCGGACTTCCCCCGCTCGGTAAAAGAGCTTGGTAAATGGCGGGGGAGTCCGGCGAGAAGACCCCCAAAGATGGAAGAAGACCCCCGAAGGCGGATCGAGACCCCCAGACGGCGGCGACGACGAAGAAGGTAGCCGGACTTCCCCCGCTCGGTAAAAGAGCTTGGTAAATGGCGGGGGAGTCCGGCGAGAAGACCCCCAAGACGGAAGAAGACCCCCGGAGCAGTGCAATAAACTATTTTTTCAAAAGTGTGGGTGTTTTTTTTTACTTTACATTTTACACCTTAGGTGAATGGGTAGGGGTACATCGTACCCCATACTCATTCACATAGGGTGGGGGGCCGGTATCTGGGGGGCCCCTTATTAAAGGGGGCTCCCAGATTCCGATAAGCCCCCGCCCGCAGACCCCGACAACCAACGGCCAGGGTTGTCGGGAAGAGGCCCTTGTCCTCATCAACATGGGGACAAGGTGCTTTGGGGTGGGGGGGCCGCACGGCCCCCCTTTCCCCAGGGCACCCCCCATGTTGAGGGCACGCGGCCTGGTACGGCTCAGGAGGGGGGGGGGGGGGGGGCGCTCGTTCGTCCCCACCCCTTTCCTGGCCTGCCAGGCTGCGTGCTCGGATGAGGGTCTGACATGGATTTGGGGGGAACCCCACGCCGTTTTTTCGGCGTGGGGAGTCCCTTTAAATCCATGCCAGGTCACGGAGCTAGCGCGGCGGCATTTACTGCCTACGCTAGCTACGTAACCTGAAGTCACGTGCTAAATGAACGGACTTGCCGATGAGCGGCAAGTCCGTTCATTTCAAAAGTCCCGCGGACTTGCCCACTAACGGCGGGATTATCCGCTGGACTGCCAAGTCCAGCGGATAATTTGAAAACAAAACTTCAAACTTTAGTCCGCCGTACTTTGGCGCCAAAAAGTCCGCCGGCGCCCACACACACGAGGGGATTATCCGCTGGACTTCAGTCCAGAGGATAATCCCGCGGGATTGTCCCTTCGTGTGTACGCGGCATAAGTGTAACTGGGTGCTACAGCAGCCATCAGCTGAAACCGAAGATAATCAGAGTGGGAGAATATCCCCAGCATCCCACAGATATCCAGAACGGGTCCACTGCTTTATTCATGGATCAAAATATTGTAACAGAAGCAATATTCCAAAGCCACACAGGACCCCTTCATCTGGGTTTGGTGAAATATCAGGGGTAAACAGACCCTTGATTTTTCTCACTTTTGAGACAGAGAAAGTGACACAGTCCATAACCTCCATTTCTCCAGTTTTAATTGCACAGAATGAACGAACAGGAAAAGCTCTGCACAGTCTCCCTGTTCATTCACAAGCAGAAGCATTGTAAACAAAGTTTACTATACTTCAGTTATGAATGAACACAGTGGGTGATCACTACTGAAAAGAAAAGGGCCAGTAAATTAAAGAAATTACACTTTGCTACAATGTAAAGTAGTGAGTGTACGGCTTGTATAACAGTGTAAACTTGATGTGCTCTCAAAATAACTCAACACACAGCCATTAATGTCTAAACCCCTGGCAACAAAAGTGAGTACACCCCTTAGTGAAAATGTCCAAATTGGGCCCAATTAGCCATTTTCCCTTTCTGGTGTCATTTGACTCGTAAGGCCCCTTTCACACATGCGGACCGTATGTCTGTATTTCATCCATCCGTTTTCGGATGAAATACGGACATACATGCATGCCTATGGGATAGCGGGTGTCAGTGGATGAGCATCCGCTAACACCCGATATCGTCCGTCTCCGCTATGGTTCGATTCTGCAGACGGAGGAAAACCCTATTTTTCTATCCGTCTGCAGAGCGGATCGGATGAACACGGACAGGCGGTCCGTGTTCATCCGATCCTCCATAGAGGAGAGCGGAGATCTGATAGGGTGGTCCCTGCACAGTGTGATCCTGTCATCTGCCGGCTCAGCGGGAATCCACGGAGCGATCCCCGCTGAGCAAGCGGATGTTCACGGGGCGGATCATTACGAATACGTCCCGTGTGAAAGGGGCCTTAGTGTTACAAGGTCTCAGGTGTGAATGGGGAATGGGGAGCAGGTGTGTTACATTTGGTGTTATTGCTCTCACTCTCTCTCACTCTCTCATACAGGTCACTGGAAGTTCAACATGGCACCTCATGGCAAAGAACTCTCTGAGAATCTGAAAAAAAATAATTGTTGCTCTACATAAAGATGGCCTAGGCCAGTGATGGCGAACCTTGGCACCCCAGATGTTTTGGAACTACATTTCCCATGATGCTCAACTACACTGCAGAGTGCATGAGCATCATGGGAAATGTAGTTCCAAAACATCTGGGGTGCCAAGGTTCGCCATCACTGGCCTATGCTATAAGCTTCCGTACACACGGTCGGAAATTCCGACCACAAAATCAGATTTTTTCTGACGGATTTTGTCCGACACTGGTGTTGCGTCGGACAAAGTTGATGGAAAATCCAATCATTCTGAACGTGGTGACGTTCGTTGCGTACGACGGAACTACATAGAGGCTAGTAGCCAATAGCTTTTGTCTCGTAATTTGATCTGAGCATGCGTGGCACTTTGTCCGTCGGAATTCTCTACACACGATCAGAAAAAGTACGATCGGACTTTGTTGTCGGAAAATTTGAGAGCAGGATCTCAAATTTTTTTCGACGGAAAAAGTCTGATGGAGCCCACACACGGACGGATTTTCCGACAACATGGTCCGATCGGACATTTTCCGTCGGAATTTCCGACCGTGTGTACAGGGCATAAGAAGATTGCCAAGACCCTGAAACTGAGCTGTAGCACAGTGGCCAAGACCATACAACGGTATAACAGGACAGGATCCACTCAGAACAGGCTTCGCTATGGTCGACCAAAGAAGTTGAGTGCACATGCTCAGCGTCATAACCAGAGGTTGTCTTTGGGAAATAGACGTATGGCAATGCTGCCAGTATTGATGCAGAGGTTGAAGGGGTGGGGGGTCAGCCTGTCAGTGCTCAGACCATACATCGCACACTGCATCAAATTGGTCTGCATGGCTGTCGTCCCAGAAGGAAGCCTCTTCTAAAGATGATGCACAAGAAAGCCTGCAAACAGTTTGCTGAATACAAGCAGACTAAGGACATGGATTACTGGAACCATGTCCTGTGGTCTGATGAAACCAAGATAAACGTATTTGGTTCAGATGGTGTCAAGCGTGTGTGGTGGCAACCAGGTGAGGAGTACAAAGATAAGTGTGTCTTGCCTACAGTCAAGCATTATGGTGGGAGTGTCATGGTCTGCGGCTGCATGAGTGATGCCGGCACTGGGGAGCTACAGTTCATTGAGAGAACCATGAATACCAACATGTACTGTGACATACTGAAGCAGAGCATGATCCCCTCCCTTCGGAGACTGGGCCGCAGGGCAGTATTCCAACATGATAACGACCCCAAACACACCTCTAAGACGACCACTGCCTTGCTAAAGAAGCTGAGGGTAAAGGTGATAACCTAACCAAGCATGTCTCCTAGACCTAAACCCTATTGAGCATCTGTGGGGCATCCTCAAATGGAAGGTGGAGGAGCATCACGGAGCTGGGGAATGTTAGAGGACACCAGTGGCAACCTGTGAAGATCTGGTGAACTCCATGCCCAAGAGTGTTAAGGCAGTGCAGGAAAATAATTGTGGCCACACAAAATATTGACACTTTGGGCCCAATTTGGACATTTTCACTTAGGGGTGTACTCACTTTTGTTGCTAGCGGTTTAGACATTAATGACTGTGTGTTAAGTTATTTTGAGGGGACAGCAAATTTACACTGTTATACAAGCTGTACACTCACTACTTTTCATGTGACAACACTGAAGAAATAAAATTTTGTTACAATGTAAAGATATAATAAAATATTTACAAAAATGTAAGGGGTGTACAAAGGCTGATCAAACTTTATAGACTTCAACAATTTTTCATTAGCAGTAGAGAGATGTTACAAAAATAACTTACCAAACATATGTTGGGTTTAGGCTGTGCTGCGACTGTCAGTGATCCCGCAATGATATACTGTATTATAATAACATGTAATGAAGAAAATACATATTGGGCATCAAAATGAATTGCCGATACACAGAGGATCACTTGATGGCTTATATTGTAATGGGAATACATAAAACCTGATTTTCACTGGATGGGTCCCTTAAAGTGTATATTCACTTTTGCATTAGAATTGGGATACTTATTATTGATATTAGTTATATGTGCCCATTCACATGAAATACATTAACCACCCCGCAACTACGATCTGGGTAAAGAGTTTCCGACGGAGACTCTTTACCACGTGATCAGCCGTGTCCAATCAAGGCTGATCACAGTGTAAATATGAAGAGCCAGTGATTGGCTTTTCCACGCGAGTAGAGGAGAGCCGATCGGCTGCTCCTCTGACGGGGGTCTGTGCTGATCGATTATCAGTGCAGCCCCCCCGGGGATGCCCACACTGGACCACCAGGGATGCCACCCTAGACCACCAGGGATGCCAATCAGTGCTCACAATGGATGCCAATCAGTGCCCACAATGGGCAGCACTGATAGGCGGCATTGTATTGTATTGTACTGATAGGTGGTACGGATGGGCACTGATGGGCGGCATGGATGGGCACTGATAGATGCCAATCAGTGCCCATCCATGCTCATCCATGCCGCCTATCCATGCCTATCCATGCCGCCTATCCATGCCAATCCGTGCCAGCTATCAGTGCCAATTTGTGCCACCTATCAGTGCCCATCTGTGTCACCCATCAGTGCCGCCTATCAGTGCCACATATCAGTGCCCCTCAATGCCACCTCATCAGTGCCACTTCATTGGTGCAGCCTTATCAGTGCCCGTCAGTGCAGGCCCATCAGTGAAGGAGAAAACTTACTTTTTTACAAAGTTTTGAAACCGAAACAAAAAAAACATATTTTTTTTCAAAATTTTACGGTCTTTTTTTTATTTGTTTAGCAAAAAATAAAAACCGTAGAGGTGATCAAATACCACCAAAAGAAAGCGATATTTGTGGGAACAAAATTATAAAAATTTCATTTGGGTACAGTGTAGCATGACCGCACAATTGTCATTCAAAGTGCGACAGCGCTGAAAGATGAAAATTGGTCTGGGCAGGAAGGTGTTTAAGTGCCTGGTATTGAAGTGGTTAAAAAAAACATAAAAAAATGTCAGCTTAACTTTTTTAGATGTTCTATTCTGGACAGCAAGGAAAAATCGTACTAGTTTGTCTTTGTTTATGAGGGGGCTGGACAGCTGTGTTTTCCATAATGAACCTTGTCTGTACTGTGCAGGCAGATCTTCCTTATCAATTGTTACTAGATGTGAACACCGTCTGTCCTAAAAAAGGGTTAACGGTGAATGTTAACCACTTGCCAACCGAGCTATAGCTGAGCACAGATCCGGGTATAGTGCCAATCTCAGCAGCCTTTTACATTACCATGTGATCAGCTGTGTCCAATCACAGCTGATCATAAACACACTTGCAGGTTAGCGGCATAACTTTTCTCACACTATCACAGCGTGAGGAGAGGAGAGCCAGTAACTGTCAAGTGTGAAAGGGGACATCTACACTGAAAATTAGGGTACTGATCATCAGTGTCCTTATTATCAGTGCAGCCCCAACAGTGCCAATCAGTACTGCTTGTCAGTGCCCATCAGTGCAGCCTATTAGTGCCCATCAGTGAAGGAGAAAAATTTCCTGTTTGCAACATTTTATAACAGAAACTAAGAATAACATTTTTTCCCAAAAACTTTGGTCTTTTTTCATTTGTTTCATTAACTCCTTCCTGCCCGCACTATAGCTTAAAAAAGGCTACAGTGCAGGCCTTAATTGCCGGGAGGGCATCCATGTACATCTTCCCGCGCATGAGCTGCCTGTGTGCCCCCCCCCTGCTTATATTTGGTACCCAACTGGCATCCCTAACCTCGGGCCATTGATTGCAGTTCCTCTTTAACAGTAACAGACAGAAGCAGTCCGCTCACATAGTCTGTAACAAAAACATCTTTGCCATTCTGAAGCTTCCCTCCAACCTCTTTGCATATTAGTTTATATATACTATGATTATGTACTTATGCTGCAGAAATCTCCCTCCACTGAGTCTGGCTGCAGCCATTTTAACTGTGGGCAGCTGAAGCTGCTGCCTGTTCACTTCCTGGATTTACACAGAGACACACCTCCAGCTCTGCAGCTCTTATTGGCCCTCTTATGACTCACCTCCCCTCCACTCCTGGCAAACTCTCACAAGAGTGAGAGAGCAATCTGTGCATGATGTCATAAGCCTAGGCTAATGACCAGACACGAAACAGAAAAAGGGCTGTATAAGGGATTTAGTGGCAGAAAAATAATTTTACTATCCAAAGTTAAAACAACAAGGGCAGAAAATTTTATAAATGGAAAGTTGAAAAAATGACTGAAGGTACACTTCAGGAGAATACTCAGTGCTGTGAGCCAGGGGAAAAAATAAATATTTTTTTCGCTCAGTTCGTGCAAATAAATGACAGCAAATTAAACGATACTTACGAACACAGGACACCAGAATGAAGTAAAACTGTAAAATGTGAATATACCAGTTCTAATGAAGATAGATATAATGCCAAGAGCAATCTCTAAGATGGCCACAATGATTACCAAACTCTAAAGGAAAGAAATAAAAGGTTAATACAGATTTGTGTTCTATTAAATTAGATGTAAACCCAATCATTAAAACATCCTATAATCTTTAACACGATAAAATATTTTCAAAAGTCAAAAGGAAGAGGCTTTAATTCCATTATGCAGACATAGAGCTTAGACCTCATTTACAATCCTTGGACCATTCCTGGAGATTTCATTTATGAAAATAAATGAATAGAAGGAAAAAAAATGTTGAAAAGGTCTGAGGGATAAAATTGTGTCAGTAGAGAATGCAAACTCTGGGGTGGGTATTGAGGAGCACCCAATACAAAGGTTCATGACACTCAGAGGTCAAATTGAGATCTTTAATAAATAAAGCTATCAGATAAAGCCAACGTGTTTCAGAGGAAATTACTCCCCCCTTCCTCAGGGCTTGAGTAAAGAAAAAGTAGAAAGGGGAGACCTTTGCCCTGAAACATGTTGGCTTTATCTAATACCATTATTCAATAAAATTACTGGGCACTCCTCAATACCCACTCCAGCGTTTGTCTTCTAATAAGCATTCTCTTTAAAGCTATCAGAATGGCAGCAGCCCAGGACCAAACCAAGGTCCATCTATACTGCACCTTCATGGCACATCAGCCCTTATGAAGGAGGATTGTCTGCTATGTTATACCCAATGCTATTAGTCCAACCGGAGAGAATGCAGGAACTGAATATGTACAGAAGGGAAAACAAAGACATAGCTGAAGACTTTCAATATGTGAAGCATGTGAATAAGGTTCCGGAGGGTAGCGTCGCTTATAGGGGTACAGAGGGTACAGGGATGAGGGAGACTGATACAAAAGTATTGTTGTCTAATACATGCCATTGGAAATTAGCCAGTTTGCTGGCCATTGATTGCGAGACTTTCAAGCTCCCAAATCCAGGTACACATATATACTGTATACTGTAATAATTGAGTTAACAGCTCATGGATAGACTCCTTCCAACACAGAGGCAGGGCATCAGTCACAATATGCTTGTATGGATACAAATGGACTCCATACTCAATGGTTGTGGATATCAAACCAACCTTCTATTCAGTAGACGATGATGTAGATGAAGCCGGCTGCCGGGCGCCCCCCGGGAATGAATGAAAGGTGGTGCAGGCTCTCCCCCTTCCTCCTCCAGCGCCTCACTGCGAGTTCCCAAATCGAGTTGGCTGTTCGAGCCAACTTCATCTACATTATCGTCTACTGGTTAGAAGGTTGGTTTGATATCCACGACTATTGAGTATGGAGTCCGCTTGTATCCATACAAGCATATTGTGACTGGTGACCTGCCTTTGTGTTGGAAGGAGTCTATCCATGAGCTGTTAACTCAATTATTCCCTGGATAAAGACATTGGCTGGGCTATACCTGCAAGCTCTCCTTAGCTTGTCATCTGGTAAGCACACAATCTATGTGGTGGTGGTGCACTTTATTGTTGTGGTGCACAGGATTCATGCTTGCAAGTCACCAAAATGTATAGGATTTATTCACACTCACCTGTGGTTGATGGACTGATATATATTGAATTGTGTTCTCATTCACTTAATTTTGTATATATATGTACTTTATTTGTGTTGGCAGCGCAGCTCCAATTCTTGGTTACCTTTGGACATCAGCATTGTCTATCTGGGGAAAGTGTAGTGTTAGATGAACTAACAGACTTAGATGGACTAAACTAAATGCAGCCACCACATCTAAGAACTGTTATGCCCCGTACACACAGTCAAACTTTCCGACGGAAAATGTGCGATCGGAGCTTGTTGTCGGAAATTGCGACTGTGTGTAGGCTCCATCGGACAGTTTTCATCGGAATTTCCGTCGCACAAAATTTGAGATCTGGTTCTCAAATTTTCTGACAACAAAATCTGTTATTCTCGGCTTGTCATACGTGTTGTACGTCACTGCGTTCTTGACGTTCGGAATTTCCGACCAACTTTGTGTGACCGTGTGTATGCAAGACAAGTTTGAGCCAACATCCGTCGGAAAAAAAAACATGGGATTTTGTTGTCGGAATGTCCGATCGTGTGTACAGGGCATTAACCTACAATATATTATTTTGGGGATGTAATACCATACTTTAAATATGCCAGGGATAGTTGAGGACACCTTTCCTTAAAGCTAAGATCCACCATTCCCAACCATTTTGCATGTTTAAAGGATGTCAGGCACCTACTTACCCCAAGAAATTTTGGTTTCCCTTTCAGAAAGGCCTCATAAAAATTCAGTAAGTATGCCTGGGGCACTACAGTCCACACTGGTTGGAAATTGGAAGCACTGACTGGTGGACCTACTTGGACAACGTGTCCCATTGGTGGTGATTGGGTCATTAGAGCTGGGTAATTATTTTGGCTATTTAGCGGCACAGCACCAGTCTGCTTATTGTATTGTTGTGTCCCATAGTTGTTGCCAGTTTCCTGGTTTACCGGGGAGGACATTATGAAAAGTCACTGAAGGAAGAAACAAACACATAAATGAACACACGTTAAGAAAAAAAGCCATACAAATTCTTAAGAAATATTTTTTTATACTGTAGAACTGTAATCATAACAAATGTTTGAAGATCTGAACATAGCACTCATAGATTGAATTTTATTTTATTAAAGGGTACATCTTGTTCTATTTGTCTTCTGGCTAATATGGTGACCTTTTGGGGGAGATTTACTTAAAAGGGTTGTAAAGGTTCATTTTTTATTTACTTTAAGCTAGTGCATTGTTGGTTCACTTACCTTTACCTTTGATTTCCCTTCTAAATGTTTTTTATCTTTGTTTTCTTTGTCTGAATTTCTCACTTCCTGTTCCTCCTCAGTAAGCTGTTCAGTAAGCTGTTCTGGCTGACTAAACACCGCTCGGATGATGGTGTGAAGTTTACTGAGGAGAAACAGGAAGTGAGAAATTCAGACAAAGAAAAAAAACATTAAGAAGGGAAATCGAAGGAAAAGGTAAGTGAACCAACAATGCACTAGCTTAACCACTTGACCACCGGGCACTTAAACACCCTTAATAACCAGACCAATTTTCAGCTTTCGGTGCTCTCACATTTTGAATGACAATTACTCAGTCATACAACACTGTACCCATATGAAATGTTTGTCCTTTTTTCACACAAATAGAGCTTTCTTTTGGTGGTATTTAATCACCGTTGGATTTTTTTTTGTGCTATAAAAGAAAAAAAGACAGAAAATTCTGTAAAAAAAAAAAAGATTTTTTCTTTGTTTCTGTAATAAAATTTATCAAATTTGCAATTTTTCTTGATAAATTTTGGCCAAAATTTATACTCCTACATATCCTTACAATAAGTACAAATTGGGGTATATTATTTGGTCTTTGTGACAGTTATAGAGTCCACAAGCTATGGTGCAATATCTAAAAATTGATTACACCTGAAGTACCGACGGCCTATCTCATTTCTTGAGACCCTAACATGCCAGAAAAGTACAAATACCCCCAAATGACCCCTTTTGGGAAAGAAGACAGTCTAAGGTATTTATAAAGAGGCATGGTGGGTTTTTTGAAGTTGTCATTTTTTTCCCACAATTCTTTGCAAAATCAAGATATTTTTTTCTTTTATTTTTATTTTTTTCACAAAATTGTCACATTAGCAGATTATTTCTCACACACAGCACATGCATACCACAAATTACACCCCAAAACACATTCTGCTATTACTCCCGAGTACGGTGATACCACATGTGTGAGACTTTTACACAGCGTGGCCACATACAGAGGTCCAACATTCAGGGAGCACATCAGGCGTCTATGGGCAGAGCATTTGACCATAAATGTCCACTTGCGCCGTCTGCTTTGTTGAATCTTCATGTCAAATCTTTTCTCTCTATGTCGAATAATCTTGGACTAATAGAGTTAGGTTAGGCACATTCGACCTTTTTTGCTATTGTCTCTTTATGTTGAATCTTTTCTCTCTGTGTAGAATAATCTTGAACTAATAGAGCTAAGGTTAGGCACATTCGACCACAGGTTCGATGGACACAGATTGCTATTGTCAGAGTCATGTCGAATCTCCTATCTATATCTAACTGTTGTCACAACGAAAACGAAAATAAAGCATTTGTTTATGTCGGATCTTTCGGTTTTCGGATTCTGCACGTTCATTATCATTTGTTAAAACTATAACGAAAATACCTGAAATTCGGACGAAAATGCATTCGTCCGAATGCACATGTTTAATACTACTATTTTATTTTTTTTTCCTTCAACCCAGCGGGCTGACAGCTCAGAAGGAGCTGATGTACTAACTAACTGATGTTAGTACAGCAATCTCCCCTGCTGTGCTATTGTGTTCTGATAGGGGAGAAACCCTTCCCCCACCAGAACATTCTGGTCAGCCATCGACAGACCTTTTTTGGTCATGCCCCTTCGGCAGAAGCTGGCCAAACCTGCTGCAGTACACACGGGCCGAATGTCATCCGGTTTCTATTGAACCAGCCGATGCCGTCCAACATTTGGCCCGTGTGTACTAGGCTTTATGCCTACTTCCAGAGAGTGAGTCTCCTAGGCTGTATGCCCATTATCTCTTCCTACAAGAAATTCATTCTGAGGAGTTTAGCTACTATCAGAAAGTGTCCTCTGCTTCAGTTTGCACTAGATCTGGAGCACCCCAAGGCTCACCCTACACCCCAACCAAGTTTAATCATCATTTAACTTCAAAAAGACACTCGCTGCCTGGTTGTTGTGTTGAGAAACAGGCACACAGCAATTTTCCAAACAGCTTGCACGCACTCAGGAATAGAACTTGGGACAAAGGGCAGGACCCATCAGTCCACCCAGTTGTGTGAGAATAGCGAATTAATATTCGCTATTGTAACACTGATTCTCCTCCCGGGCAATCAGAAAGTGGGTCCTGACACCCAATTGTCTGAAAGGAGATCCGATCAGATTGGCCGATAGGAGGAGGAAGGAGACGCAGGAGAAGCGAGGAAGCAGCCACCCACAGCGCCATCACCCGTGAGATGTTGGGGTGGCGGCGGGTGGGTTGTTAGACCTGGTTCACACCTATTCATTTTTTACTGTGTTTTCAGTTTTGCAGTAACGCACTACAGTCCATTTAACATGATGTCCTATGGGTCATGTTCACATCTGTGTATTTTATGAAAAGGGCCAGGGACTTTTTTTTATTGTTTTTGGTTCCTTAGGCTGGATTCACACCTATGCATTTTTAGTGCTTTTTGCATTTTGCAAATTTGCACTACAGTCCATTTAACATGATTTCCTATGGAACACGTTCTGTAGTAAAAATCTGCAAAATGCAAAAAGCACAACAAATGCATAGGTGTGAATCCAGCCTTAGGGCTCTTTCACACGGACGTGTCCATGTACGGAGCCCGCTCTGCGCGGAGCGATCCCCCACTGAGCAGGCAGATGACAGGTCTGTCTCTGCACTCTGTGCAGGGACGGACCTGTAAGAGCCCCGCTCTCCCCTATGGGAGATCGGATGATGATGGACCATCGAGTCCGTCGTCATCCGATCGGCAGACAAATGGAAAAATAGGGTTTTCCTCCGTCACACTTTTTTGGATCGGAGCGGGTCGGATGTCAGCTGACATGTCACTGCTGACATCTGACTCTCCATAGAGGTCTATGAAGTGTCCATTCAGGTCCGCCTAAAAAACTGACAGGCGGACCTGAACGGACCGTCCGTGTGAAAGGAGCCTTAAGCCCCATACACACACGCGCGGATTATCCGAGGACCAGGTCCGTCGAATCATGTCCGGATGTTGGAATTCGATACACACGATCGGATTTGGTGTGATCGGACCTTGTTGTCGAAAAATCTATCCAGCAGGAGATAGGACTTTGTCCGTCGGACAATCCGACGTACACTGTCCGATGGTGCCTACACACGGTCGGATTTTTCTACAACATTGTTCGATAGGACAGAATCCATGTGAAAATCCGACCGTGTGTATGGGGCTTTAGACTTCAATGGATCAAAACCGTGTATTGAAAAAAGCAAAATGCACCTGAAATATGCAAACTGCATTGGTGTGAATCAGGCCTTAATGCTGTCTGACCTCTTGCCTCCTGAGGTCTTCTGCTACAACGAGTGCATATTGCTCTCAGGTGGTGAAGAAGTTATTTTTTCAGCAACAACATATTTCGTTTTGAATGGAGTACTCTCCCCTTACTGCATTTGTGTGGCAAATTTTCAAGGAAGAAAATCCCAACAAATTGCATGTGCTCCAGAAGAAACATCAGAGGGATTGTGTTGCTAATCCCAGCCTTGAACCAAGATATTACTAGCCAACCATGTTCAAACAAAAAGATTGGGTACTTTATTGTCACCAAAAGAAGTCATGTTTTGAGGCTGCTAAGGACCTTTTCCTCAGGCAGCTGAATCTCAGCAGTGGCTAAAGGCTAGGTTCACACGTGTGGTGCCAACACAAGCTTTGTTTTTGCAGCTAATTGACAAAGTATTTGTTCAGAGTTTCAGGTCAGTTTTTGATCAGTATCAGGTCAGGTTTACATAAAGGTCAGGTTCACAACTGAATAAAAAGGTGAAAGGGAAACCTCACCCCAAAAATAAAATTGTGAATGAATATAATAGCTAATATAGCTGCTCCCCTAAAAGTGGATATACTACCTTGAGTGATAAAAAAAAAGTAGTAGTAGTAATAGTGAGGGGGCGCTAATGATACAGTAGTGTTAACACAATTATAATGACAGTAGCATAAATTAATATTAGAAACTAATAAACTTCATAAACAAGTACATGTGCTCAATGTTAATGTGAATATAAATTAATAAAAAAGTCCATAAATTCTTCAGTGATAAGTTACCAATAAAACATAGTGTAACACCATCACCATTTGGCAGTGAATCCATAGGAACACACCCGATGTGCTTAGTTAGGATTTCCTACTCACCAGACAGATATGACCCCTTTAATTAAAAAGATATCAAACAAATTATTTTATTTAAAAAAAAAATACGCTGTGGTTCCTTCCTTCTCTTATTTCCATTGGGTCACCATGGTGGAGAGGAGACTATCATTTTGAGACTCCAAGGATATTCAAGTAAGTCTAAACAGGAGACTTAAAATTATAGTCTCCTCTCCACCATGGTGACCCATTTGAAATAAGAGAAGGAAGCAACCATAGTGTAATTTCTTTTTAATAAAATAATTAAAAACAAGTAACAGAGTGCCTGCTTACATTAGGGTGTGCCTTCTCCTGGCACTAAGGATAGCCCGCATATATAACTAGGAAGGAACCATACACCACCCGCCTCACGCTCCTGGGTCAGAGTGCGTCCCTCTACAGTGTAGAGATAAAAACTTGAAGTCAGGGACCCACATGTGACACGACCGGAAAGCTTTGTGATGACGTTGTAAAACGAAACGTACGTCGATACGCCTTCCGGTCACGCTAATGTAAGCAGGCACTCTGTTACTTTTTTTTAATTCTTTTATTAAAACAATTTTTACGCTACGATTCCTTCCTTCTCTTATTTCCAACGGGTCACCATGGTGGAGAGGAGGATATCATTTTAGGTCTCCTGTCATATCTCCAATGATATTCAAGCAAGTCTAAAGATTATACCTACCAAGCAAGTTTGACCTTCTTTTAAAGAGGTCATATTTGGTGAGTAGGAAATCCTAACTAAGCACATCGGGTGTGTTTCCGTGGATTCACTGCCAAATGGGTGAAGGTGTTACACTTTGTTACATTGGTAACTTATCACTGTAAAGTCCATACATTCTTAAAATTATTTTTTATTATCAATTTATATTCACATTATTATTGAGCACGTTGCACTTTGAGATTATTTATGACGTTTATTTGTTTCTTTTTTTTTTAGATTTCAAAGTAAGTTTATTGAAACTTAGTACATGACAAACATTTGACAATGGCAAAGAAAACCAAAAATAAGGCTGGTACAGAACGTATGTCATAGAAACAAGAGTTAGACCATACCTAGAGAGTAGTTTATTTGTTTCTAATATTAATTTATGCTACTGTCGTTATAATTGTGTTAACACTACTGTATCGTTAGCGCCCACTCACTTTTTAGTTTTTTTTTTTTATCACAACTGAATGTGCGATTCAGAAGCCTTCCCATAGAAGTCAATGGGCCTGAATTTGCAACTGAGCCGTACGGCACTGCTCAGAAAACTGACAGCATTCTTTTTCAATTTGCACGGATTCCGCATTCCGAGACATGTGAAAGCAATGTTCTTTCACATGTCATTCAAATTGGATGTGGTTCAAAACATATCAAATTCGCAAATGTGAGAACCTAACCTAAGCCCTGGATCATCGCAGCTCCATTCAGACTCAAAGTAGATGAAGTGGTTAACCTTTTCTTCAGATAAGCTCAATGCCAGCATGGGCTGTGACAGCTGGGTTTTATATAAAGTGATTCTGATAAAGATTTTGAACTTTTTTTGAGAGTTTTTTTTAGTATAGATGTGTATTTATTCCAAGCATGTCTAAATTAAGAGTAAGTGAATTTAAACATGCTTGGGATAAACCCAGGGTCTGTATTGTTAGACAAAAAGGCTAAAACAAACAATTGAATTTTACATGTTAAAAAAAAAGAGTAAGCTCCAGGGACTAGACATGTGCAATTCGTTTTGTTTTTTTTCGTTATTTTCGTTCGTTCGTTTTCGTACGAATGAACGAACGATTCGCTAAAAAATTTTAACGAATCGTTCGAATTGAACGAATCCGAAAAAAACAAATTAGAAACAACGAATGTACGAATGAAGAAAATCCGAAAAACAAAACAGGAACAATGAAAATGAACGAAAAAATTCGTACATTCGTAACTTTTTTTTTGTTGAATTGGTAATTTTCCGTGTCCCTTACTATGGTGCTGCTTAACGTGCTTCGAATAGATAGAACGAAAAAATTCGTACATTCGTAACTTTTTTTGTTGAATTGGTAATTTTCTGTGTCCCTTACTATGGTGCTGCTTAACGTGCTTCGAATAGATTGAACTAAAAAATTCGTACATTCGTAACTTTTTTTTTTTTTCAATTCGTAATTTTCCGTGTCTCTTAAAATGTAATCATAGCATACACATTACATAAAAATTATGAATTATGCTCCGATTACGAATCTACGAATGTTACGAATGTATGAATAAATACAAATGCGTCCGAATTTCGAATAAACGGAAAAGCGAATCAACGAAAAAATAACTCTTACAAATGTACGAATCGTTACGAATACGAACACCGACGACTTACGAATGTACGAATCGCTACGAATCAACTGAAACTAAAAAAACGAAACGAAAATAAACAAATTTTTTTGTTGTGCACATGTCTACCAGGGACCATTTTCTTCTGCCATCACTCTTCTTTACAAAGTTTGTCATTTTGTGTGTGCCACCTTTACCAAGCTGAGCAAGAACACAGAGGACATTTACCCATATGTGGTCCACCTAATTATTATGATAGACCACTGCTGGTTTGGACCTTTGCTAAGGCACAACAAAGCCTTAAATTTTAAAAATGTAGAAACTATTAACTTAGAAAGTATATATTTTTTCTTTTTGTGTTATTACCAATGAAATAAAATATTAATTATTCTTACCTATTTCGTGTTCTGTTGTGCTGTACCACCAACTGATTGATTTGTCCTTCTTGTTTGGGTTTGTATAGAGGTGGCCCCACACAAGAAGGATTACAGCACACAATTTTATTGGCTCACTTTGTTTTCCTAAACAAGCCATGCTTACTATTGAAATACATGAATGTAATTATGCTTTAGTTGATATAAAGAGTTTTTTTTTTTGGAAATGTAGCCAAGAAATATTATAGATAAAGCTTACGGAGTTTTTTCCTGGAAGGGTTTATATTAGGATGGGTTCTTCCTGGTTCTTTGTGTACTAAGGTCTTTGTTTCAAATATTTAAGCAAACTGCAATCTAATCCTTGATAATAGACAGAGTGTGTTGGCTCAGTAACCATTTTATTTGTCACTTGCTGCAATAGATATGTTGTTTTGGTAATTCACGTTGCTACTACATAAGGAGAGAATCCAGCTAACATTTGGAGATCCTGCCTGAATCCTGGTTCACACCTATGCATTTTTTAGTGCGTTTTCAGTTTTGCAGAAACACACTACAGTCCATTTAATATGGTTTCCTAGGGATTTATGTAGTTCACATCTGTGAATTTTATGGAAAGGGCCAGGGACTTTTTTCTGGTTTTTGGTTCCATAGACTTCAATGGATCAAAAGCGTGTATTGAAAAACGCCAACTGCATAAGTGTAAAAAACGCCAAATAAACTATAAGGCCTGATTCGCATAGGGCAGTGCCTGGGGATGCCATTCACTGCTCTGCCCTTTAACGCAATTTAACCGCTTGCCGACTGCCACACAAACATTTACGTCGGCAGAATGGCACGGACAGGCAAATGGGTGTACAGGTACGTCCCTTTAAATTTGCCGTTGTGTGCGTGCCCCTGCTACGAGCTCCGTGAGTGTGATCGTGGGGATACCCGCAATCGTCTCACGGAAAAGAACGGGGAAATGCTGATGTAAAGAAGCATCTCCCTGTTCTGCCTAGTGACAGGACACTGATCACAGCTCCCTGGAATCCGGAGCGGTGATCAGTGTCGTATCACACATAGCCCATCCCCCCTACAGTTAGACTCACTCCTTAGGACACACTTAACCCCTGCAGCGCCCCCTCTTGGTTAACCTCTTCACTGCCAGTCACATTTACACAGTAATCAATGCATTTTTAATCGCAACAATCGCTGTATAAATGTGAATGGTCCCAAAAGTGTCCGATATGTCCGCCATATTGTCGCAGTCATGATAAAAAATCGCTGATCGCCGTCATTACTAGTAAAAAATTAATAATTTTTTAAATTATAAGAACATTTATAATAAAAATGCCATAAAACGATCCCCTATTTTGTAGACGCTATAACTTTTGCGCTAACCAATAAATAAACGCTTATTGCTAAATTTTTTTTTTACCAAAAAATATGTAGAAGAATACTTATCGGCCTAAAATGAGGAAAAAAATAGTTTTTATATATTTTTCGGGGATATTTATTATAGCAAAAAGTTAAAAATAATGTGTTTTTTTCAAAATCGTCGCTCTTTTTTTGTTTATAGTGCAAAAAATAAAAACCGCAGAGGTGATAAAATACCACCAAAAGAAAGCTCTATTTGTGGGGAAAAAAGGACGTCAACTTTGTTAGGGAGCCATGTCGTATGAACGCGCAATTGTCAGTTAAAGCGACGCAGTGCTGAATCGCAAAAAGTGCTCTGGTCTTTGGCCAGCCAAATGGTCCGGGGCTTACGTGGTTAAAGCAGATTAGGGATGAGGTGAGTCTTCAGTTCAAATGTAAGTTCAGATCAAACATTTTAGTGGTGGGATGCTTGACTTAAGGCCCATACACACGATCAGACTTTTTGACAACAAACATGCAAATTAGCTGTTTTGGACCAACATCCGACCGCGTGTACGCTCCATCGGACCAACTTTTTCAGTTTTCATCGGACTTTTGTTGGCTGTGAGAACGATGGAACTGATGGAGCAAAGTCTGATCGTGTGTACAGAAAACCATAGGACTTTTGTACAAAGTACAAACACCCATGCTCAGAACCAATGCAAAAGATCAGACAACAATACAGAAGTTGACCAAAGGTGGCGGTAAAGAGCAGAAAAACCACGTGATTTGGTGAAAGTTGGCTGAAAAAGTCCTGCTGTGTATATGCAATACAAGTTCAGGGCCGACGCCCTTTGTACAAAAATCCACGGGAAAGTTTGTACAAAGTCCTATCGTGTGTATGAGGCTTTAGACCCCTTTCACACTGGAGGCGTTTTTTCAGGCGCTACAGCGCTAAAAATAGCGCCTGAAAAAAGCCTCAGCTGCAAACCCAGTGTAAAAGCCCGAGTGCAAAACGCCGCTGTGGCAGGGTGGTGCTAAAAATAGCTCTGCTTTACCGCAAACGCCCATGCCCTTTCAGTGTGAAAGCACTCTAAATCTCAAACTTTTGGGTTGTTTGGTGGAAATTGCTTTGCAAAACAACTCAATGCATTGCAAAAGCAATCAGTGGCCAAAGGCTTTCACCTGACCCCTGCTTAGGTGCAAGACGTTAGCCAATGATGGCTTGCACCTAAGTTGCAGCCCACACTCTATAAAAGGCTGCTTTCCCAGAATCCCTTTGTCAGTGTGTTGGGAGTTTAGTAAGAGAGAGGATGTGAGCTGATGATGCTTTTAGGAAGGAAGAGTTGCTTAATGTAGTGGGTTACTACTGCTTTGTGTTTTATATAGTACTCAATACTATATTTTTTTATTTATTATTATTAGAGCCTTTTATTTTTTTTTAAGGGGTAAGCAAAAGCAACTGCAGTGTGAATCTATCAGTGTCACCAACAGCTGCCCTTTGTTTGCAGGAGACAACTGAGGTGCTGCTTAGTCCACCCAAGCACCACCGTTTATAGTCCACCCAAAATCAGCATTTAAATGTAGAAAATAAACCCCACAATATAATATTAAGGTCTGGCAGGTTCACAGGGAGGGGCAGACGTTCATGTACAGCTATGAGGGTGCGAGCAGCCTCTGCGTCCACAGGCCATAGTGGATTTTAAAGAATAAGTTTGCAGAAGATGGACTTTATAGGCATAACACAGGTATAAATTAAAAGTTAATTTATTACAAAAACATACAAGACAATTACATTAAAATTCATTGGCTATTCACAAATATGCCTTGAACCAAACTATACACCACCTACTTAACATATGCTGAAAACGAGGGACCAAACGGGTCGCTCTCCAATACTTGGTGAATTAGGGTATGAGTGAAAGAGGTGGTGCGTCTTAATGCAGCTCAGCTCTACATGTTGCGCGTATTCAAAAGGCGCTTCTTCAGGAGCTTATGGCGTGTTAGTTTTGTAGTCAAAGAGAGAAAATAAGCAGAGAATAAATTCCGCAGAGCAGCTGGGGATGAGGGGAATAGTATCTAAACATAACTTCTAGATCAGTCTGTGAGACCACCTCACACAAAAAGCGTTATCACGATTGATAGTGGTTTGTACATAGGAAGTGCTGATGGGCAACTAATGTGGCAATGTCTGGATTAATCAGGGTATCCCCCACTAATTCTATAGCTTCATTGTCCCTGTATACATGGTTGCCAAAGGGCATCCTGCGTGATAGAAGTCCCCTTCCAGTCTCAGCCTCAGTGACAGCCACCGAGCGTGATATAGGTAGCTGTAGGCCATAGTGGTCATGGATGTGGTGCCTCATCTGCAAGCAAGGCATTTGACTATCTTTTCAGGCACTGGGCATGGTATACAGCCAGAGTACATGAAGTGTATGGTACAATTTAAGGGTGGATGTTAAATGTTGGGCTTTTGAGTTATTGTTTGATGTGAAAAAATGCATGTATGTAAAAAAAAATATATATTTTTGAATAAAAATTATATGAATTAAAAAAAAGAGTACATGAAGAACATGGTATAGTGGCTAACCAAGCCTTAATTGTCCTGCTCCTCTGTCACCTTTATGAAGACTAATTTGCAGTCCATCACAGCTGCCAAAGCGCTCTATTCTGCCTCCTCACCCACAGCTACTCATGCTGTTTCCCAGCCACCTGGCATGGAGGAGTTTGATAAATAATTTGAGCACAGCAATTAATGGGCTCTGATATTGTCAAGTTGGCACCAGTGATGAGGAAATCTCTGGCCATACCTGGGTGCTGTATAGAGCAGGGGAGGAAAGTGAAGGAAAGGTACAATCACAGTAAGGCAGAATGTCATCCAGGGGCAACTCGCAGAGATGTGAAGAAAGAGAAAAAATATTTGCACTGTTGCAATTTTTTTCATTTTATATATTTTTTTTTTTATTAGAAAATACATATATTAATATCTCTAACGTGTCTTTGTATGTCTTGTATCTCATGTGTTGTATTATAGCTAGACTCTTTGCTTCTCACTTGTCATCTTCACATCTGTTGACAATTTGTAACCACTCACCTGATTTCAATTAAACACATTGTTGATTGGAGAGGAGCTGTAGTCATGTCTTATGTATAAATGTTGATGCTTTTCAACATATGTGTGCTGTGAACAAGGCTTATCGCTGAAACTAGTCTGCTGTTGGCTGTACTCACTGTGATGGCTTTATAATAAATATGCTTGATGTTATGGGGTTGCCGGCTGCCTGGAAAAGAATATTTTCACTGTTGCAGGCCAAAAAAATATCTTACATGTTGCCACCATTGCCATGTCCAGGCTCTATGAGCACACCCAGTGCCAGTCGCCATATAGCACACTACCTGCCACTGTTAACATCTCCTGCCACTGTTTAGGCTGTAATCATTACTGTCTGAAAATGGTTATTTGCAATTTTAATGTGGCACCCCTATTTATTAACAACTGATTCACAATTCCAAATGCTGTGAATTTTTGGTTTGGGTTATGGTGTTTGGGCACACACAAAAAAAAAAACACAATTTTTTGCAGCTGTTTAACAAATGCAGATATGGGGAATGTTTCTTAAAGCAGGGTTTATTCAATTCAGTTTGCTTTTTGTGTTTTTTTGCTGTGCGTTTTTGCATACAAGATTTTTTCCTGCGATTTGCATTTTGCGTTTTTTTTTTATGCTTTTTTTGTGGCTAACTTGGGAAGATTAAAAAAAAAAACGCAAATTGCAGTATAATTCAGCGTCAAAAACGCACTACATGTTTTTCTGCAGCTTCTCCATTGAAGTCTATTGAAGCAAAAAAAAAGCACAGTTTTTGCATTTAAAAAAGTCCCTGTCCCTTTCCAATATGCAATGTCTGAAAAAAAAGCATAGATGTGAACGTGTCTCATAGGAAACCATGTTAAATTAACTGTAGTGCTTTTCAGAAAAAAACGCCAAAAACCTGTGCAGCCAGTACACAAAAATTAGGAGCATACCAGGGACACAGGCTACTTGAACTAAGGATGGTGCATAGGAGGAATCCCTTCAGTTCTCCCACATAGAGGAGTTTATCTCCCATGGTTGAGACGCAGGTTCTTTCATTCTATTACTAGGGTAGGACCCACTAATTCGGGGTACTTTGTCGCAGTAAAGCCTCATACACACGATCGGACCGTGGACCAACTTTCCTGTGGATTTTTGTCCAAAGGGCGTTGGCCCCAAGTTGGTATTGCATACACACGGCAGGACTTTTTCAGCCAACTTTCACCAAATCACTTGGTTTTTCTGCTCTTTACCGCCACCTTTGGTCAACTTCTGTATTGTTGTCTGATCTTTTGCATTGGTTCTGCATTGGTTTGTACAAAAGTCCGTTGGTTTTGTGTACACACGGTCGGACTTTGGTCCATCTGACTTTTGTTGGCAGAAAGTTGGTCTGTTCGCACAGCCAACAAAAGTCCGATGAAACCTGGAAAAAGTTGGTCCGATGGAGCGTACACACGGTCGGATGTTGGTCCAAAACAGCTAATTTGCATGTTGGTTGTCAAAAAGTCCGATCGTGTGTATGGGCCTTTTAGTGGGCTTATAGTGTGACCAAACCCCTGTATTTTTTTAATATGTTCAGGTGTTTTTAATAAGCCTTGCAGGATAAATGTCATTTTAGGGTGTGCACCCCCAAGTATGTTTTTGCATAATATAAACAATATTAACTGTATAAGGAAATTACTAAGAGACAGATGTTTAACCATAAAAAACAGGAAATCTCAAAATTTGTTAAAATTGTCATGCAAACATAAACAATATGAATCATAGCCAAGCCACTGAAATGATACATACAGTAAAACATGTCATTACACGCATCATGGTATTAAAAGTAGATTCCAAAGTACACAGGCATGAAAAGTATTCCAATGCGTTTCGCAAGACCATGCTCGCGCTATCAGGGGTAGATGCGCGTGTAGTACATCAAAGGCAAGATCAGACTCCCAAATGCTGAATACCCAGAGGTGGCAGTAATGAGCGTATGAGGAGGCAGAGGAAAAACCAACCAACAGAGCGCAGACATGACCGGGATGGGGGTGTGTGTCACTAAAGATCTCCCAGTATCCATAATTTAAGTTGACATTAATAAAGTGAAACTGCTGCGTGTGAGTGAAGCAGGAAATAGGAAGTGACAAACAGTTTAACCATAGGTATCGGGGTACTGAGTAGAGCTAGCTATTATCTCATAAGTCCATCAGCACATGCATAAAAATATTAAGAAGCGAGAATTTGACTATTATAGCTATAGTTCTGGCTACCTGAAAATAAAGCAAAACAAAGTCTGAGAAGCACTTGCTTGGGATTATGGAAATTAGGGATGAGCCCGGTGTTCGTTTCGAACCCATGTTCGAATCGAACATCAGGCGTTCGCCTGCTCGGCGAGCCAAGAACTATTTGGGCCGCTCGCATCAAATTCGTGTGATGTGAGCGGCCCGCAATGCACTGCGCCAGTCGCAGTGCATTGCTGGCTGATGATTGGCCAAGCATGCACTGTGACCCGCATGCTTGGCCAATCAAAGAGCCAGCGGCGAGGAGAGCCATACCTGGCCACAGGCAGGATGCCTGTGGCCAATTATAGCTCAGGGGGTTTAGAACACGCCCCACAGTATAAAAGGCCGCTGCGCCGGCGGCCTCACATCATATTGTGTTGTCAGTGTGTCAGTGTTATGTGCTGCTGACTGCTGACATTATGTGCTGTGATTCTGGGGATTAGTGTGTGCGTGCTGTTAGTACAGCATTGCAGTATCACATCTGGGGGGTGTCTATAGTATGCCTGTGAAGGGGCGCATGTTTCCTGTGCTTAGAACTGTCCCTGCACAAAGTGTCATTTTTGCAGGAAAAAAAGCTATTTAAAATCACTCGCGGCTAATGAATTGATGGCTCCCGTAACACAGAGAACAGTCATTCATTGAAAGCCATTGATAAAAAATAAGAAAAAAAAATAACCAGGCCCTTCAGGTCTGCTATTGATTTTAACCACTTGACCACTGGGCACTTAAACCCCCTTCCTAACCAGACCAATTTTCAGCTTTCGGTGCTCTCACACTTTGAATGACAATTACTCAGTCATGCAACACTGTACCCAAATGAATTTTGTGTCCTTTTTTCCACACAAATAGAGCTTTCTTTTGGTGGCATTTAATCACCGCTAGGTTTTTTAATTTTTGCGCTATAAATCAAAATATACTGAAAATTCGGTAAAAAAAATAAATAAAAAATCTTTGTTTCTATTAAAATTTATTGCAGAGTATTGCAGTGTTGCACAGTGGGGGCAGAGCGTTGCACAGTGGGGGCAGAGCGTTGCACAGTGGGGGGCAGAGCGTTGCACAGTGGGGGCAGAGCGTTGCACAGTGGGGGCAGAGCGTTGCACAGTGGGGGCAGAGTGTTGCACAGTGGGGGCAGAGCGTTGCACAGTGGGGGCAGAGCGTTGCACAGTGGTGGCAGTGTATCTGTCACTGACCAGCGCTGTGGGCACTACACATCCAGCCCACAGCGCTGCTCCCCTCTCCCCCCCTGCGCGCTGGTCCCCTCTCCCCCCCTGCGCGCTGGTCCCCTCTCCCCCCCTGCGCGCTGGTCCCCTCTCCCCCCCTGCGCGCTTCTCCCCTCTCCCCCCCTGCGCGCTTCTCCCCTCTCCCCCCCTGCGCGCTTCTCCCCTCTCCCCCCCTGCGCGCTTCTCCCCTCTCCCCCCCTGCGCGCTTCTCCCCTCTTCCCCCCCTGCGCGCTTCTCCCCTCTTCCCCCCCTGCGCGCTTCTCCCCTCTTCCCCCCCTGCGCGCTTCTCCCCTCTTCCCCCCCTGCGCGCTTCTCCCCTCTTCCCCCCCTGCGCGCTTCTCCCCTCTTCCCCCCCTGCGCGCTTCTCCCCTCTTCCCCCCCTGCGTGCTTCTCCCCTCTTCCCCCTGCGCGCTTCTCCCCCCTGCGCGCTTCTCCCCTCTCCCCCCCCCCTGCGCGCTTCTCCCCTCTCCCCCCTGCGCGCTTCTCCCCTCTCACTGTACCGTACTATCAGCGGCCGTTTACCGTGATCCGGATGTTCCCGAGGGGCGCGCGGGAACAAGTTTCTGGGAGGATGTCCGTAGGACGTCCACCCAGGATAAGCCGACCGCGCTGTAGCCGTCTTTCGACTATAGTGCGGTCGGCATGTGGTTAAGGGGAACCCCGGCCCAAAAAAAAAAAAAACCAATGGTGTGGGGTCCCCTTTAAAATCCATACCAGACCCTACGAGAACGCCCGCCCTCCCTCCTGAACCGTACCAGGCCACATGCCCTCAACATTGGGAGGGTGCTTTGGGGGTCTGAGACCCCCAAAGCACCTTGTCCCCATGTTGATGAGGACAAGGGCCTCGTCCCCACAACCCTGGCCATTGGTTGTGGGGGTCTGTGGGCGGGGGGCTTATCGGAATCTGGAAGCCCCCTTTAACAAGGGGACCCCCAGATCCCACCCCCCCGCCTGTGTGAAATGGTAAGGGTTTTGTACCCCTACCATTTCACCAAAAAAGTGTCAAAAATGGTAAAAATGACAGGAGACGGTCTTTGACAATTTTCTTTATTAAAATGTTCTTTCTTCTGGTCTTCCTTCTTCCTCTCTTCATTCTTCGGTTTCTTCATCTTCTTCTTCCATCATCTTCTTCCTCCGATCCGCTTCTTCTTGCTCTGGTCGTCTCGTCCGGCATCTTCTTCCATGGCGTCGGTGTCTCTTCTGGGCAGCTCCACGCAATGGGAGGCTCCTGCTGTGTGAGGCTTCGCTGCGTCTGACAGGTCTTTTATAACGGAGGGCGGGGCCACCTGGTAACCTCGCCCCCTCTGACACACGGTGACGTCATGGGGAATTCCCTATGGCTTTCCCCATGACGTCAGAGGGGGCGGGGTCACCAGGTTGCCCCGCCCTCCGTTATAAAAGACCTGTCAGACGCAGTGAAGCCTCACACAGCGGGAGCCTCCCATTGCGCGGAGCGGCCCAAGAAGAGACCCGGACGCCATGGAAGAAGATGCCGGACGAGAAGACCAGAGCAAGAAGAAGCGGATCGGATTTGCGGGATAGACCTCCAGACTTGATGGTCACATACTTACCTAAGCACAGTAAATGTGACAATTTTAGATGGAGCCATAGCACTGCTATAAATTGTTTGATAGGCTTCCAATTGTTACTTCTTCAATTTGTGACCATAAGTAGTGAGATGATGGGGACCACTGAGGATCTGCTGAAGTGTGGCAAGCTGGGTTTTCAGAAATGTGGTGGGAATGGTACAAAATAGATACAGGATGTGTGTCATGAGGAACATTTTTAACACGTGCAATTTCCCCTGCTTATGATGCCTTTTATTGTACAGAATTTCTTAACCTGATTTTCAAAATGTAAGTGTAAGGAACCACTAGCTGAATACCAAGATATGTTACTGAAGAGGCTGGGGCCCAAGGAAAAGGAGACAAGCTGGTTATGTTTTGTTTCATTTGGGAGTCGAGGCATATGCCCAACATACAGGATACCTCCTCCAAGGGAAGTGCTCCATAGGATTCTGTGATTTATAAGCTCATAATACATTGCTGCCTTGTTGATGAACATTGCTTTTCACGATTCTTGGATACACTGGTTAAACCCCGCCCACACACCTCGGTTGGAAAGAACAGCATGGTTGCTAATAAACTGACAATACTGTATGCATTATACCTATCTATGCAGCAGGTGGAGCAGTGTTTGCTTTCCTCACTGTGCACTTGTATGCTCCTTGTTCCTGTTCCATGAAAAGACATGTTCTGATAAAGATATCCTCCATAAAAGCAATTAGATACCGTCAGGATATACATTCTACAGTGTTATTTCTTACAGATATTATAGGCCGTTATTTTTGTATGCATTTAGAAACACATTCAGCCTTTTTGAAACCCACTCCAGAGTTGGATAGAACTAGCTCTTGTGGAAGTTTAGTTCACATTTTCACAACTCTTTCTGTAATAAAACCTTTCTGTATGTGGAGGTTAAACCTATTTTCCCCATGTGCAAAGTGGACCCACTTATCATTTTGAATTACCTTAAAGTGAAAAAAACTTGAACCACATTTTCAATGTGAACTAATTCTTTATTTTTACAAGGTGATTAGACCACTCTCCTATTCACCTATTCTCAGAGGAAAATTAAATCAGTTCTGAGGTCCTCTATCCCTAACACTATGTTGGGATGTTACCCCCCTGAGCTTTTGGTTTCCCCTTCATAAAAATTCAATGAAAACAGCAAATGAGGTACTTCAGCTGTCCACATTGGTTGGAAATAAGAAGCAATGACCATAGGAGGACCTGCTTGGACAATATATCCTGGTAGAGGAGTTTTGCCCATTATAGCTGAGAAAAAATATTGGCTATTCGGTGGCACAGTACCAAGGTGTGCGCTCTGTTATTGTAAGCCATAACTGTTGCCACCAATTTCCTGGTTTACTGGAAAGGACATTACGAACAGTTACTTAAAGTGGAAGTAAACCCTCCTATCGTTTTCAGCCAAGGAAGCTGCCATCTTTGCCTCTGTTTAATCTTCAACTGCACATGTGATCCGTTTTGACACCAGCCATTGGATGGTTTGACTGTTTGGTTGAGAGCACAGCCAATGTGCAGTTAGCATTCACGGCATGCCTTTTTTTTTTAAACTGTTAAATCGATGGGTTTACTTCCGCTTTAAGAAACAAACACATAACTGAGCAAACATAAGGTCAAACAGCATTTGGAAAGTGAGCCAAAAAACTTGAGATATAAAAAAATATATTACGACACATTTAATCCAAAAGCGTTACATTCAGATCTTTATAAAGTGTTATTAAACCCAGGACCCTGCATTCACTATAGCTGATCTCTCACAGTACACAGAACATGGAAATGCAATTGTAGCCCCCTCCTAGTATGAGTGCTAGATGTAAATAGTTAATTAGTGTAGTTTGCGCCTCTGCCTAACAGGGCTAGAGGCAAATATATCTTAGCATGTCTGCTTACCAGAATGCTGCAATTCATTAGTTAGGGCTGCTCCTGGTGTTCTGGTGCTGTTGAGCTTGCCTGGGCTCCTCTTGCTTTCTAGAAACCAACAGAGGTTTCTGGAATATGGGTGGGAACTAGGCACATAGGCAGTATGAATATATATATATATAATATGCAGTCTCAGACAATTACAGGGGAGGTGCACCTGAGCATGCTGGGATAGGTCTATATCTTCAGGGAACACCTGAGCTCTGGGTCCTCCCCAGATGGTGAAGTGCACCAGCCAGGGGTGAAGCTGGCTTGCCACCCCTGGTACTTAATGCCATGTGGCCTCAGGTGGCCGACCTGAGGGCCTGAAGCTAAAGTAGAGGAGTGACCCTGGTGCTTTTGAAGAGCTGACTGAGTGGGAGACATGTCTGACAGTGAGTACAGACCAAAGATCTCTGGGCTTTTTGGCTATCCCTTTGTGCTAGTATAGTCAGACAAGAGTCCAACTAAAGGGATCACTGGCTAGTGATCTGAAGAGCTTTGTCTATCTGCCCTTCATTATTTATTTCAGGTACTTATATAGCACCATCAATTTATGCAGTTCTTTACATATACATTCACATCAGTCTCTGCCTTCAAGGAGCTTACAATCTAAGGTCCCTAACTCACATTCATACATACTAGGGCCAATTTAAACAGGATCCAATTAACCTACCAGCATGTCTTTGGAGTGTGGGAGCAAACCAGAGGAAACCCATGCAGGCACAGGCAGGTAGTGTCGTGGCTGGGATTCAAACCAGCGACCCTTTTACTGCTAGGCAAAAGTGCTAACCACTACAACACTGTGCTGCTCTGCAACGCAGCACAGGAGAAGTCTGCCATCTGCTTTCAGCAAGGGACTTCACCTACTACTCAATTCTAGATCAGCTATAGTCCTCAAGCTGTGCATAGTTTTGTTCTGGAGTGTTCTACTACAGACCCCCTACCCTATCCAAGTTCCTACAAAATAAAACTACAAAAAAAACACCCCTAGACTGGTCTTTGACTACATTGAGCTAAAGTGTGTGTGTATCTGGCTTCAGAAAATACAGTGGTGTGAAAAAAGTGTTTGCCCCCTTCCTCATTTCCTGTTCCTTTGCATGTTTGTCACACTTAAGTGTTTCGGAACATCAAACCAATTTAAACAATAGTCAAGGACAACACAAGTAAACACAAAATGCAATTTGTAAATAAGGTGTTTATTATTAAAGGTGAACAAAAATCCAAACCATCATGGCCCTGTGTGAAAAAGTGATTGCCCCCCTTGTTAAAACATACTATAACTGTGGTTGTCCACACCTGAGTTCAATTTCTCTAGCCACACCCAGGCCTGATTATTGCCACACCTGTTCACAATCAAGGCATCACTTAAATAGGAGCTGCTTGACACAGTAAGGTCCACCAGAAGATCCTTAAAAGCTACACATCATGCCGAGACCCAAAGAAATTCAGGAACAATTGAGAAAGAAAGTAATTGAGATCTATCAGTCTGGAAAGGGTTATAAAGCCATTTCCAAAGCTTTGGGAATCCAGCGAACCACAGTGAGAGCCATTATCCACAAATGGCGAAGACATGGAACAGTGGTGAACCTTCCCATGAGTGGCCGGCCGCCCAAAATTACCCCAAGAGCGCAGCGACGACTCATCCAAGAGGTCACAAAAGACCCCACAACAACGTCCAAGGAACTGCAGGCCTCACTTGCCTCAGTTAAGGTCAGCGTTCATGCCTCAACCATCAGGAAAAGACTGGGCAAAAATGGCCTGCATGGCAGAGTTCCAAGGAGAAAACCACTGCTGAGCAAAAAGAACATCAAAGCTCGTCTCAATTTCTCCACAACACATCTTGATGATCCCCAAGACTTTTGGGACAACATTCTGTGGACCGATGAGACAAAAGTGGAACTCTTTGGAAGGTGTGTGTCCAAGTATATCTGGCGTAGAAGGAACACTGCATTTCAGAAAAAGAACATTATACCAACAGTAAAATATGGTGGTGGTAGTGTGATGGTCTGGGGCTGTTTTGCTGCTTCAGGACCTGGAAGACTTGCCGTGATAAAAGGAACTATGAATTCTGCTGTCTACCAAGAGATCCTGAAGGAGAATGTCCGACCATCTGTTCGTGTACTCAAGCTGAAACGAACTTGGGTTCTGCAGCAGGACAATGATCCTAAACACACCAGCAAGTCCACCACCGAATGGCTGAAGAAAAACAAAATGAAGACTTTGGAGTGGCCTAGCCAAAGTCCTGACCTGAATCCTATTGAGATGTTGTGGTATGACCTTTAAAAAGGCCGTTCATGCTCGAAAACCCTCTAATGTAACTGAATTAGGACAATTCTGCAAAGATGAGTGGGCCAAAATTCCTCCAGGACGCTGTAAAGGCCTCATTGCACGTTATCGCAAACGCTTGGTTGCAGTTGTTGCTGCTAAGGGTGGCCCAACCAGTTATTAGGTTTAGGGGCAATCACTTTTTCACACAGGGCCATGATGGTTTGGATTTTTTTTCACCTTTAATAATAAACACCTTAATTTACAAATTGCATTTTGTGTTTACTTGTGTTGTCCTTGACTATTGTTTAAATTGGTTTGATGTTCCAAAACGCTTAAGTGTGACAAACATGCAAAGGAACAGGAAATGAGGAAGGGGGCAAACACTTTTTCACACCACTGTACATTGTGCCTGGCTGCTATTGAAGAAGTAAGGACTATCTGGGTAATATTCCAGCGGTCCCTACGGGGGTGGCGCTACACACATTTTTTCGTAAATATAAACTGCTTAATACCTTTTCTCATCAGCAGTACAGTATCTCACAAAAGTGAGTGCACCCCTCACATTTTTGTAAATATTTTATTATATAATTTCATGCGACAACACCGAAGAAATTATACTTTGCTACAATGTAAAGTAGTGAGTGTACAGCTTGTACAACAGTGTAAATTTGCTGTCCCCTCAAAATAACTCAACACACAGCCATTAATATCTAAACTACTGCCAACAAAAATCAGTACACCCCTAAATGTCCAAATTGGCCCCAATTAGCCACCCCCCCCCCCCGATGTGACTTATTAGTGTTATAAGGTCTCAGGTGTGAATGGGGAGCAGGTGTGCTCAATTTGGTGTTTATCGCTCTCATTCTCTCATACTGGTCACTGGAAGTTCAACATGACACCTCATGGCAAAGAACTCTCTGAGGATCTGAAAAAATTATTGTTGCTCTACATAAAGATGGCCTAGGCTATAAGAAGATTGTCAAGACCCTGAAACTGAGCTGTAGAATGGTGGCCATGACCATACAGCAGTTTAACAGGACAGTTTCCACTCAGAACAGGCCTTGCAATGGTCGACCAAAGAAGTTGAGTGCACGTGCTCTGCATCATATCCAGAGGTTGACTTTGGGAAATAGACGTATGAGTGCTGCCAGCATTGCTACAGAGGTTAAGGGGTGGGGGTCAACCTGTCAGGGCTCAGACCATACGCCCTACACTGCATCAAATTTGGTCTACATGCCTGTCGTCCCAGAAGGAAGCTTCTTCTAAAGATGATGCACAAAAAAAACTGCAAATTAGTTTGATGAAGACAAGCAGACTAAGGACATGGATTACTGGAACCATGTCCTGTGGTCTGATGATACCAAGATAAACTTATTTGGTTCAGATGGTGTCAAGCGTGTGTGGCAACCAGGTGAGGAATACAAAGGCAAGTGTGTTTTGCCTACAGTCAAGCATCGTGGTGGGAGTGTCATGGTCTAGGGCTACATGAGTGCTCCCGGCACTGGGGAGCTACAGGTCATTTGAGGGAACCATGAATGAATGCCACTGTGACATACTGAAGCAGAGCATGATCCCTTCCCTTCAGAGACTGGGCCGCAGGGCAGTATTCCAACATGATAGCGACCCCAAACACACATCCAAGATGACCACTGCCCTGCTAAAGAAACTGAGGGTAAGGGTAATGGACTGCCCAAGCAAGTCTCCAGACCTAAACCCTATTGAGCATCTGAATTATGGGCTGTGATAAAAACCTGACCAAGGTTCTAAGCCCTCCCTTATTCAAAACTGGGTGGAGTTCTACTCTAATTTAAACTATATTGTCAAAAGTATTGGGATGCCTGCCTTTTATACACACATTTAATGGCATCCCAGTCTTAGTCCGTAGAGTTTCAGTATTGAGTTGGCCCACCCTTTGCAGCTATAAACAGCTTCAACTCTTCTGGGAAGGCTGTCCACATGGTTTAGGAGTGTGTCTATGGGAATGTTGACCATTCTTCCAGAAGCGCATTATTAATTTCAGGCACTAGAAAAGCCTGGTCTCCGCTCTATTTCATCCCAAAGGTGTTTTATCGGGTTGTGCAGGCCAGTCAGGTTCCTCCACCCCAAACTCACTCATCCATAAACAGAGTTTAAGTGCCCATTCACACCACGAAAAAGTCCTCCAGATCTGTTCTGAATGCTTTTCTGCATTTTTGTCTTTAACTCTTTATTCTTATACGTTTTACCGCATTCCAGTACAGTTCTGTGCAGGAAAAAGGAGGATGTGTTCGTGTGAACTATGCCATTGGAACCCATATAACCTACTTTCCATACTTTTTTGACGCAGAAAAAAAAGCAAGAAAACTACAAGTACTGCAAAGTGAGAGAAAAAAATTAAACACACCAAAAATGTATTTAGCTGATTTTAAGTAAAAAGCTCAATCCAATATGTGTATGTGGTGATCCTCATATTAAACAAAGACTTACCAGAGGAGGCAGCATCCCCATAAATTATTCAGAAAATCTGAACTAGCATGATAGTGGGACGTATGCCTCCAATAGTAAAAAAGTCACCTCAAAAATTCAGGAATGTAATAATGGTTGTGTATATGTTCTCATTGTTTTTAATATTTGTATCAATAACATTTGATGGTATTTTTTAAATGAGTCATGCTAAATATAATAGCATAGTAATATTACATCAAAAAAATATTATTTTTTTGTCTAGGGAAGACAGTAAACAGGGCCACTTAGAGTTTAGCTGGGACTCCATGTGCTACCTTTGCCCTTTCTTTGGGTGATAAACAGCCTTCACAATTGTTTTTTTTTTTAATTATTAAATATATTATAATTTCTGTATATTTAAAACAATTGATATATATATATATATATATATATATATATATATATATATAACCCCCCTTTTATGTGTGTTTACTGTCTTCCCTAGAGGTAAACACATTTTTTTTTATGTACTATTACTATACTGTTACTGTAGCGCTGACATCCTTGTTTCTTGATGTGGTTATGCATACTATAATATAAGGTTAATGGACATTACTATGGTTCCGTATCTAGAGCCATCTAGTGACCAAATATGGGTAATGCACTTGTATATTATTTACCTCTGAACAACCCAAAGAGACTTATACAGGAAGTGACTTTTGTTTTACTTCAGAAGGTTCAGAAGGTTGACCTTGTTTCCCAGGAGTCTGTGTGACCTACCCATGAACACTCTCTTACGCAGTGCATGCTGGGTAGGAGATAAAAGGAACCCGAGCGGCCATTTTAGGTCTCTTGGGATCGCGTTGCCTGCCTGTGCAGATCTATGAGGAGGCTTCCCGGAGACAGCGGCCTACAACCATCATGGAGTGCAAACCTGCTTGTTTGTGAAGTGACCTGACGGAGCCAGAGAGACGGTGACCGGATTGAGAAGGTCACTCATTGAGAAGGACACTCATCAGAGGTCCGGATCCACCCAGGGGAGTGGTACAGAGCATCAGGCCCAGCTGACACTGAAGCAAGCTACAGTCACCGGACCAAGGTTATCACGCGGAACTCCGATACAGTTGGTGAGCGGGTCACGGCCCACCGTTTGTTAACTTGTTTCACGCAGTTAGACTCACATGCAGGCCTCACTGGAATCTGTAGTTCCACGGAGAAGTAACAGAGCAACTGACACTGAGCAGGCTTGAGGCCTATTTACTCTGGCACCCCAAGCGTTGTAAATAAGTTATTGGAGTTACACCAGGAACACCTTAACTTAACCTTCCTTTGGATTACAAATTTCAAAGGAGTTACTTTAGCTAGCGAAGAAAGTACTTTAAAGGCTATGCGTGAGATCTCACTTAAAGTAGGGGGAGCTCCCAGTTATATAAATATATATGTATATACTATTTTAAATTGTTCATATTGAAATTCATTGTGCTGTCGTTTTACGTTGGGATGACAGCATAATTTCTGTAATCAACTTTTGAATATTCTGCAGTAAAAATATTTCTGGTTAAGTATCCAGTTGTGTGGCGTACTGTTTTTTTCCCACCAGGTGGAGCCAGTGGTTCCTGAGGGTACAATACAGGTACTTTGCATTGTCTTATATTGTACTATATTACATTGCACCACAGCTGTGCCAAGGGGATTGAGTCGAGTTAGTGGTGTTTCTTGGAAGAGTGCAGGCCCAATTCAAACCAGCAGCTCCTTTGGGGGTCAGTGCTACAGTTATATTTATGGGATATGATTTAATTTTAATATGCTCAGTTTATGGGATATGATTTAGTATTAATATACTTGCTTCATGTTTTGTCTATTTTTAGTTTCATATGTGGCACTGTAGCTGCATAGGAATATATAGGAGGTCCCTAAGGTCCTGAGGAAACAGACTTTTCTCCGAAACGTGTAGTTGGTAATACAGCGACCATTGTGAATCCTACATTGGGTACGAATTGGTTGTTTACTGTGACCTCAAAAATTCAAGAATGTAATAATGGTTTTACATAATGTATGTTCTCATTGTTTTTAATATTTGTGTCAAAATGTGATGCTATTTTTTTAAATGAATTTGTTTTACTATTGGAGGCATATGTAAAGTCCCACTATCATGCTCTTTAGGATTTTCTGAATAAACTAAAAGTTCAGTTGGGCTTTTAAGGCTTACTCACTCTAACCAAAGCTAAAAAGAATAATATAGACTGCAAGGATGACAACACCAAGCATTTTGTGAATAATAAATGAATAATAATAAATTAAAAGATGTACAAAAACTTAATTTAAAACTTAACAAATGATTTATAAATTTAAATCTGTACCATTAAAAGTAAATCCTTTTCTACACTTACTAGACGTATATTTACAAAATGAATATACCTGCGTTTTAAAAAATTCTATAGATATACTTACACACCAATTACAGTAAGTTACTGGCAATATAATCCTCAGAATGAATTTGAGATTTAATTCCTGATGTACTTTCAATAAGTTAGCCAATTAAAATTGTATCTGATGAAGGTGAAATTCTGTTTGACCCCTGAAACGTGATGGCTCAGAGCTGGCATCCTGGGTTAATCATCTGATTTTTTTCCTAATCTTCGCAAAGCTTGGGGTCCAGCACTCCGCCACCTAAAAAAATTAAGTTTTGACATTGTTCTCATAATTCTAACTTTTAAATTGTTAAAATTATGACTATCACTTTTATGATCTAAAAATTATAATTTTTTTTAAGTTACAGTGATTAGGGAAAATATAGAATTTTTAGAAACAATATTATAATATTATACTTTTTTGTGTGTTGGGGTTTTAGTTTATAGGGAAGCAAATCAACGCTCCCTTGTTTTTTTTTTTTTTTTTTTTTTTTTTAATTAGACCATATCAGCAGCGTTCCTAGTGAGTGTATGTAAGTAAATTAAAACTTGCTAAACTAAAAATTTCAAACCGTATAATAAAATTAAAAAACAACACATATTATAAAAAAAAAGGGAGACTCAATGGACCACTTAGTCTTTTTCTGACATCATTCTTCTATGTTTCTATGAACAAGATTTTTATCTTGTGCATGCCACGTTTATCAAATTAAACAAAAAAAGAATGTGAGGGATCTTTGCTTAAGTATAAGACAAAATGTAAACTTGAACTATACTCCCTGTGAATAACAATGAAATCAAACAAGAATTCCAAGTTTTGCTATTTGTACCAACAACTGATTGCTTGTTTCTTCTCCCTTGGAGATTAAGCTTAGTAAACTTTTCTTGGCAAGGTTTATTTTAAGATATGTTCTTCCTTGTTAGTCATGTAAAACAACATTTGTCTATGATCCAAGTATTAGATCATTTGTCAAAGCATTGTGTTGGCTCATAATCTTTTTTTCGTCAACAGGATCTAAGGATATGTTGTTTTGTAAACCGTTGTTGCTACTACATAGAGAGTGTATCCAGTTAACATTCTGTGATTTTTTTCACATAGTTTAACCACTTCAGCCCCGGAAGAATTGGCTACTCAATGACCAGGCCATTTTTTTGCGATATGGCAATAATTCCCAATTATTGTTGGTTTTGGATAGTCAGGGTGTTCACAGACTGATTCTAATGTTTATTTACATTCCCCCAAAGGGTCAAACCCTCTGTCGATCTGGCAAACTGTTTCCACAGTTTCCAAGTTGTCTTATACTTTCGCTGTTGGTGTTGTGCAGTCAAAACTAAGTCTTCCATTTGATTCATATCCTCTACTTTACATAACCAGTCCGCTGCTGTTGGCGGTGTCTGTTGCTTCCAATAGAGCGGAATACAGGATTTCGCCGCATTCAGGAGGTGTCTTACAATAGATTTTTGGTAGTTTTTTGCCGGCATATTAGACATATGTAAGAGAAAGAAAGCCGGGTCATCAGGTATCCTGTAATTCGTAAACTTTTGAGTTACCTCTTGGACTGTCGTCCAGAATTGAGATAATTTAGGGCAACTCCAAAATATATGCAGTAAAGTTCCTCTATCCCCCAAACATCGCCAACAGTGATCAGTAGTGTCAGGGTAGTATCGATATAGGAGATGAGGCGTGAGATACCATCTTGTCAGAATTTTATAGTTAGACTCTTGGATTTTTGTACAAACTGAAGACTTTAAGGCAAATCTCAACACATGTTGTATTTGAACAGGGGTAAATTTTCACTGAAAGTCTTGTTCCCACTTATCTAGAAACGACAGATGTGGCGGAGCTGCTGGGCAATTCAATAGAGAGTACATTTTAGATAATACTTGTGTCACAACACCCTTCTCAGAGCAACATTCCTCTAATTTCGTCAGTGGAAGCGCAAAACGCCTTGAGTCCGGTAGAGTATCAAAGAAATGTTGCAACTGAAGAGCCGGCCAAAAAGGCAGTGTAAAAGAGCCTGACTCCACCCTTAATTCCTCTAAAGAGGGCCATCTTCCGTTTATTAGAAAATGGGATGCTCGAGTTTGACCCATCTGTCGTAAAGTTCTAAATGTATTAGGACCTAGTCCAGGAGAAAAGCTTGGGTTTCCCAAAATGGGAAATAATGGGGAGTCCAACAGAAATAAAGAGAATTGTTTATTAACCTGAGAACTTACATATAGCGTTGCGCCTATTATAGGATGGTGTTTCAGGGGCATCTGAAGATCCTCGTAGCACCACAGGGTCCCTGATAACATGGTACTTGTCTGAGCTTGTTCTATCTGAACCCATAATTCAACTTGAATATGACGGCACCAATCTATGATCCTGCTCAAATGGGTCGCTTGATAATATTTTCGAACCTCTAGGAGTGCTAAACCGCCATATTGTTTAGGTAACGACAGTAAATGGAAAGGCAGGCACGGTTTCTTATGTGCCCAGACAAATTTAACAAAAAGTGAATTGACCTGTTTAAAATATGCCAAAGGAATTTTAATTGGTAAGGCTTGGAATAAGTAAAGAAATTTAGGTAGTACAGACATTTTTCAACAGATTCTGCCAAACCAAGAATGTAGACCTTTATTCCAAGAGTCTAATAGCTCTCGGATTTTAGGTATCAATGGCGTGAAGTTTGGTTCAAACACTTGTGCTAGGTTTGTCGGGATGTAGGTGCCCAAATATTTTAGAGCCGTCGCTGTCCATTTAAAGTTGAAACTGGTTCTAAACCTAGATAGATGGGTAGGGGGCATTCCAATTCCCATTGCTTCTGATTTATGCCAATTTATCTTTAAAATTAGAAAAACCCCCGTAAGATTCAAATTCTCCTAATAGATTAGGGAGTGAGATAGCTGGATTTGTCAAAGTAAAAAATAGGTCATCCGCATATGCCGAGATTTTATAATGATTCCCTCCAACATTCATGCCCTGTATATCTGGATTTAAACAAATTTTGTTTAGGAATGGTTCTAATGACAAAGCAAATAGTATAGGGGACAACGGACACCCCTGTCTTGTACCATTTGTTATAGTAAAAGGGTCAGACAGAACTCCGTTGACTTTAACCTGGGCAGTAAGTTGAGAATATACTTTAGTAATCCAGTTAATAATAGTTTTTCCTAGGCCTAGGTGTTGAAGAACCGTAAACATATATTGCCAGTTCACACGATCAAATGCTTTTTCAGAATCGGTGCTAATAAAAACACAAGGTGTATTAGTGGATCTGGCAACATGAAGTAAATTAAAGCGGGATTCCGCCGAAATATGTTTTTTTTTTTTCCGTTCATAGTAAACTAAAGACATAAATAACATGTCACTCACCTGCTGCAGTTCTTTTCCCCACTGATCGCCGATTCCGTGCGTTTGGATACCTTTTAAAATTGCTTGCTGGACGATTCCATTTTGCTTGTGGGCATTAGAAACCCACAAGCATTTACTTCCGGGATGCGGTGAATGCTTTGCTCCCAGCATTCACCGCTCGATTCCGCGCATGCTCACTTTGCTCAGCGAGCAGTGCCGTAAAATTTCTGGTTGCCATCACAACGGGCGGCCTGCCCATTGTTAAAATGGCGATTTTGGACACGCCCTTGTCACGTGACCGCCGTCTTCCGGACGAAATCTCGAGAGATTTCATGCTGATGGCGTCCCCCGTGGCTTCATGGGAACAATCTAAAACAGCTCCCAGGGGTCATTGCGGAGGCGGGGGACAGCTGAAAACAAGCCTACTCCCATGGGAAATGAGACCGGAAGTCATTGTAATACACTACAATGACTACAGTAAGTTAAATCATTTTTATTTTTTTAATGCTCATTTGTGCATTAGGATTGCTAAATAATTTAAATAAGATGAAGAAGTATTTTTGAGTACCAAACCGCTTTAAGGACTTTCGTCGTGTTATACCAGCTTCCCTAGTGGGGATAAAACCTGGTCTAAATGCACTAATTCCGGCAGATGTTCAGCTATACGAGTCGCGAGAATCTTTGTGAATAGTTTAAGATCAACGTTTATAAGCAAAATTGGTCTATAGCTGCCACACAAAGTCGGGTCTTTGTCCTCTTTCGGTATAACTGAGACATGCGCTTTCAAAGTGTCTCTGGGTAGGATTACGTCCTTCCCAAGACCATTAAATAAATCTATCATGTAGGGGCCAAGAATAGGAAACAACTTCCGATAATATTGAAAAGTAAGGCCATCTGGACCTGGGGCCTTATCCGGCTTAGTGGAGCCTAATACCCATTCCAATTCCTTTAAGTTTATTGGTGCATCTAGTTCGGCTCTAATTTCTGATGGAATTGTAGGCAATTGAGATGAGTGTACATACTCATCTATTAAAGTTTGAGACTTTCTAGTCAGAGGTAAGTTGTAGAGAGATGTATAGAAGACTTGGAAGACTTCTGTTATTTGCTTTGGTAAAGTGATCTTCTGAGTGTCCGATGCCATAATATGTGGTATGTATGATTGAAGTCGATGTTCTCTGACTGATCTGGCTCGATTTTTCCTGCATTTATCCCCAAATTCGTAGCTAATCTTCCTACACCTCTGTAAAGCCTTTGTATCGTAATAAATCGTTAATCTGAGTACGTAATGAGGTAAGTTCCTGTTCTACTATAGGGGAGGATGCATGTTTATGCCGGGATTCAGTCGTTTGAAGCTTAGTCAACAATAAATGTAATTGCTTTTCCCTCTCTTTTTTTAGTCTAGATCCGTGTTAAATGAGAATACCTCTAATTACTGTTTTATGAGCTTTCCATACTATCCCTGGACTACTTTCTGGGGTTTGGTTCGTCTGAAAGTATAGAGGTATTTCTTTCTTAATTTCTGCGAGTGTTTCTGGATTTTGTAGAAGGTTTTCATTTAAATTCCATACACATGGAACCTGAGAAGTGACTCGTGATGAAGCATATATTAAAGAAATAGGGGCGTGGTCTGACCCCTTGATCAACCCAATGAAAGTTTCATGTACCGCGTGTAAATAGGCGTGGGGGATCAAAAAATCTATTCTTGAATAAATTTTATGAGGTGGAGAGTAAAATGAGTAGTCTCTTTCTCCCAAGTGTTGAAGTCGCCATATATCAATTAACTGAGCCTTATGTATAGATTGTGTGATTCGCTTACGGATACTTACCGAGATAGAGGAAGAACTGGAAGAGGTATCTAATTTGGGTGTTAGAGGGACATTAAAGTCTCCACCTAAAATCAATTGACCCTCTGTGAAATCCGATAATTTAGTCAGAGTCTGACGGATAAATAAATATTCTGATGATCATTAGGTGCGTAAATTGTTGCCAATGTTAGACGTACCCCACCTAAAAGGCCTTTTACGAACGCAAAACGACCTCCTGAATCCAGGGAAGTTGCACTACAGATCCATGGATTTTTACTAGATATCAAGATAGATACCCCCTTAGATTTAGCCACTTTATTAGTAGAGTGATATGTCGTTGCAAAAAATAAATTTTTAAGTATCGACATCTTATCATCTCTAAAATGAGTCTTCTGTATAAATGCTATATCAGTACTAGACGCCTTCAAATCATTTAAAAGCATCTTTCTTTTTTCAGGGATATTCAGGCCCTTAGCGTTAAGAGAGAGCACTCTAAGGTTATCCATCGGAGGATATGTGTGTCAGCCTATGTGGGGGGGGGGGGGGGGTGGATAGAACCGGCTTCGTAGGAGCATCCTTCGCTCATCTACACTACCCCAGCCCATCTAGTAAAAAGTAAAAAATAAAAGATGCATATGAGCAGCATATCCTAATCCCATAGCAGTCTCCCTGTAAGACCTGTAAAAAAAAAAAAAAAAGGGGGTGGCTTTGTCCTTCTCCCACCACTGGTGCACCACTTCAAATTATCTGGTAATCCAGTGGCGGGAGTGCGCCAATATATCATTTCTCTCAACTTCAAAGCCTGTGTAGCTAATCTGATTTTACATCCTAAAGATTATATTTTAAAACTATAACAGATACCAATAATAAATGGTGGATATCAATCCACCAACGATATCGGGAAATCTAGCAAACAATATTCCACTATGGTGGCAAATAATGTGACCCATAACGTGAATAATATTCTTCAAATAATAACTATTCTCAACTTATAAGTAGTGCCTATATAGTAACTCCTGACTGATTAGAGAAATCAGAAAAATATCCCGATTCTCATACCTGTCAGTATACTAATAGCTGCAATTAATATATCAGCAACCTACTCAGAGCCCAGTTTCCCAGTAGTACGTGGACGGGACCCCCTCCTATACTACCATTCACGTCTGTATGCCTCATTGTATATGGGGGACAGGGTACAACCCCCATAAGTTTCGTCCACCTCCATTAAGCTACGATAGATACCGGCCTTTCAGTGGTGTAATAGCCTCTTCTTCTCCTGTGGTGCTCATACCCCCCCACCATCGAAACTAGAGGCGGTGGGTCCTATCCTCCTCTCAAATGCCAAAATACAGAGGGATTATGGTAGGTATATAAAGTCAAATTACCTATAAAGCAACAAAAAAAAAAAAAGAAAAAGAAGAAAGCCCCACATATAAAAAAGCACCTGGACATCTTAAAACAAACAAACAAAAAAAATACACATATATCTATTTTACAGTGTCCTGGTCTATACCGCCGGGCCTCCACACAGGCCCCTTATCGGGATCCTTTTCCAAAATAATTTTCAAAAAAATAAACGAGGTAGCTATCCAGTCCCAGATGTTTTGTTCCATCAGTAACCTCCATTTTCTCCGTTGTCATGCTAGACTGTGTATTAGGCTGTGTAAGAACCTCTCTGAGAGAAAAAAAGAAAAAAGGACTCCCTCCTGAGTCATAAAAAAAAAGGACTACATGTACAGAAAACATCTTAATTTTGATAGTAAGTCTTATCTCAGTTAGTCAGGGAGATAAAAGTATCAAGGAAGAGCAGGGAAGATTTATACCATTTTACAGTCAATTATTTGGGACTCACGTGGACGTTGCTGCAGGTTGTCCTCTGGATCTCCTCTCGGTCCTTTGCATTCAAGGTCGAGGACTCCCTCCCATTGTTGATGTCCCCAGGCGACCTGCTGTATATGTTATGAACTGCAACCAGTTCAGGACCAACATGGGCTCCACCGCCATGAAAGTAAAAAAGGCAGGTAAGTCCCCTGGTGTACGGAGAGTGAATGAGCTCTGAGCTTTCCTAAAGGATACCGAGAGGGGGAATCCCCATCTATATGTAGCTCCCTGCTGTCGAGATATATCCAGAACTGGACGCAGTAGTGCTCATCTATAGAGAGTAGCTCTAGAAAGGTCTGGTAAAATCTTCATCGCTACTCCCTTGAACTCTACTGTTCCTGCTTCCCAGGCCCTTCAAATGATGGTCTCTTTTTGATTGAAATGATGCACCCGACATACCACATCACACGGGTGATCCAAATCGCTCTACCGAGAGCCCGGGGCAAGATGTATCCGATCTAGCTCTATCTCAGCAGGAACTGTATCGCCGATCAGCTTCTGAAAGATCGCTACTGCTGTACTTTTTTGCCAGGTTTTCGGATCCCATAGTCTCCGGCAAACCACGGATTCACAAGTTGTTGCGTCGGCTTCTGTCCTCGTTTTCCTCTGTACGGAGCTGTAGCGTCACTGCGGCTTGCATATGCATGTCCTGGAATGATTCTAACGTAGCAACTCGCTGCTGCAGTGAATCTATTACATTTTCTCCCGTCGTCAGCTGGGACGACAGAGTCTGAACCTCCCGTCGGACCTCGAGGAAATCCTTGCGATGTTGCTCCTCTATACGGCTGATAAGAGCTTCTATATCAGCCTTTGTTGGTAACAGATGGAACAGCGCTCGGAGATCGGCGTCCACACATGAGGTATGTAGTTGCACGGGCTGTCCGGAGATCAAATGGGAGCTCGTCAGAGGGTCTGTGTGAGTATCAACAGTAGTTGAAACAGTCGGGAAAGCAGATGGATCACTTAAGTCTCGTCCCGGTTCACGTAAATCTGCCATCTTATCAGCGGGATTTAAAGTTTGGGAGCTGGTGAGATAACTGTCTATTTTGCCGCTACTTTTAGTGCTCCTTGTAGTTTTCTCCTTTTGACTGCTTCCCTTCCCTGTCCTTTTCTTAGTATAGGGCATGCCGCAGCGATATAGAACGATGAGCTGGGGTAGTCAGGCGAGGTCCGGAGCTCAAGCTGCACATGTCTTCATTCGGTCATGTCTCGACCACACCCTCCGTGCGTCGCTTTTTAATTGACAATTGTTCGGTCATGCGATGTTGTACCCAAACAAAATTGATGTAATTTTTTTCCCACAAATAAAGCTTTCTTTTGGTGGTATTTGATCATCTCTGTGGTTTAAATTTTTTGCGCTATAAACAAGAGTGACAATTTTGAAAAAAATACAATATTTTGTACTTTTTGCTGTAATGAATAGCCCCAATTTTATTTTTTAAAAAGCTATTTTTTTTTCCTCAGTTTAGGTCGATATGTATTTTTGTACATATTTTTGGTAATAAAAAATCGCAAAAAGCATATATTGATTGGTTTGTGCAAAAGTTATAGCGTCTACAAAATAGGGGATAATTTATGGCATTTTTAAAAAAAAAATTATTTTTTAACTAGTAATGTCGGCAATTTGCGATTTTTATCAAGACTGCGACATAATGGTGGACAGATCGGACACTTTTTTGACACATTTTTTGGGTCGATTGACAATTATAGCGATCAGTGCTATAAAAATGCACTGATTACTGTATAAATGTCACTGGCAAGGAAGGGATTAACACTAGGGGGCGATTAAGTGATTAACTGTGCTCCTTATAGTTTCATAGTTAGTAAGGTTGAATAAAGACATCAGTCCATCCAGTTCAACCTGTGAGTGAGTGTCTACAATTGTCCCTATCCCTGTACATTGCACACTCACATGAGTCCCTACCCTCAAGGAGCCCACAATCCAATGTCCCCATTCATATACTAGGGACAATTTTTTTGGACAGAAGCCAATTAACCTACCTGCATGTCTTTGGATTGTGGGAGGAAACCGGAGTACCCGGAGGAAACCCACGCAGGCACAGGGAGAACATGCAAACTCCAGGCAGGTAGTGTCGTGGTTGGGATTTGAACCAGCGACCCTTCTTACTGCTAGGTGAGAGTGCTAACCACTACACCACTATGCCGCCTTTATGTGTGTGTTTTAACTGTAGAGGGGATGGGACTGACTATAGGAGATGAGAGATCGTGGTTACCAGCTCATACGAACTCACAATCTCTCTCTCCCCTCCTCACAGAACTGGAATGTGTGTGTTTACACACACACACGTCCCTGTTCTGCCTCTCGTGCCCGCGTTCAATCGTGACAGGTGGTCACAAGCACCCGCACCCCTGCTATCTCGCTTAAAGGGTCCAACGTATAGCTACGATGGTTTGCGGGAATCGTGCCGATCTGCCGCAGTATAATGACGGAGGCTGACGACAAGTGGTTAATTACAGTATCTCACAAAAGTGAGTACACCCCTCACATTTTTGTTAATATTTTATTATATCTTTTCATGTGACAACACTGAAGAAATGGCAAATTGCTACAATGTAAAGTAGTGAGTGTACAGCTTGTATAACAGTGTAAATTTGCTGTCCCCTCAAAATAACTCAACACACAGCCATTAATGTCTAAACTTCTGGCCAAAAAAGTGAGTACACCCCTATGTGAAAATGTCCAAATTGGACCCAATTAGCCATTTTCAACCTCGGTGTCGTGACTCATTAGTGTTACAAGGTCTCAGGTGTGAATGGGGAGAAGTTGTGTTAAATTTGGTGTTATCGCTCTCACTCTCTTATTGGTCGCTGGAAGTTAAACATGGCACCTCATGACAAAGAACTCTCTGAGGATCTGAAAAGAAGAATTGTTGCTCTACATAAAGATGGCCTAGGCTATAAGAAGAACCTGAAATTGAGCTGCAGCACAGTGGCCAAGACCATACAGCGGTTTAACAGGACAGGTTCCATTCAGAACAGGCCTCGCCATGGTCAACCAAAGAAGTTGAGTGCACATGCTCAGCGTCATATCCAGAGGTTGCCTTTGGGAAATAGACGTGTAGCGCCTTGCTCCTAATGAGCAGACGCTATTGTTTTTTTCAAATTTAGTTGTCTGAAGCCTCAGTTGGGCTCAGGCTAATTATTCTAAAAAGTTCTGGTTTCTGTGCCAGTCCAGCTGGGTTGCACTGGTTTCCACTTGACCGTAGGTGTCGCTGTCACCGCCGGTAAGTGTGGAAATTCAGCAGGCTGGATGTATTGAATACCACCTCTTGCTCGGAAATAGCCCAGTGGGAGTGGGTTCCCTGCTGTGTATTCTGGGAGAGGGTATTTAAGGTACCAGCGCCATTTTTGGGGGTTGTCTTTTCGTCTTCTGTCCGGGGTCCGCTACCCCGACCTCATGGCCCTCCTGGCCTGGAATGTGTATCGCATGATCCTGCGCCTTCTCTAGGAGAGGACCGAGTGCAAGTCTGGTATCTCTGGAGGAGCCTGGAAACTCAGAGGTTAGAGGACGCAACCCAGATCAACACACATACAGTATCGCCGGGTCGGCTGAAAGAAACTGGTACTGTATGGCAAATCTTTAAATCTCTCAAGAATGCTTTAGTTTAATTGACAAGTCTGTGGCAGAGACTTTGTTGAGCATCTCACCGGCTGCTAGGTCAAGCGAGAGGGGCCTATCCGGTGGTTGCTGGATCCAGTCAGTGGAGCTGTTTGTCCTCCTGGATCTGACCAATACCTCTAACCCGCAATTACCAGGTGCCTGAATTCCCCTTAACCTTTTGACCCTCTATTGAAAGACTTAGGGCTCTTTCACACGGGGCGGATCAGTGCAGATCCGCCCCGTGGATAGCCGCTTGCTCAGCGGGATCGCCGGAGCGATCTCCGCTGAGCTGGAAGATGACAGGTCCGTCTCTGCACACAGCGCAGGACGGACCTGTCAGAGCGCTGCTCTCCCCTATGGGGGATCGGGTGACGACGGACCGTAGAGTCCGTCGTCACCCGATCCGCTCTGCAGACGGATGAAAAAATAGGGTTTACCTCCGTCTGCAGAAACGGAGCAGAGCGGGCACGGACGAGAGCGGGTGTCAGCGGATGCTCATCCGCTGACACCCGCTATCCCATAGGGATACCTGTATGTCCGTTTTTTCATCCAAAAACGGAAGGATGAAAAACGGACATACGGTCCGTCCGTGTGAAAGAGCCCTTTGTGCTTATCCCAAATAAATAAGTGAAAAAGGACTAAGTGTCGGATTTACATACTTTGGGCCATTTTCCAACGGGACCTCTGAGACGGAAAAGCAAGCAGGTGAGGTAACGGTAAGCCCTAATAAAACCAGCAGCTCCTTCGGGGGTCTGTGCTACAGACGTATGAGGGCTGCCAGCATTGCTGTAGAGGTTGAAGGGGTGGGGGGGGTCAGCCTGTCAGTGCTCAGACCATATGCCGCACACTGCATCAAATTGGTCTGCATGGCTGTCGTCCCAGAATGAAGCCTCTTCTAAAGATGATGCACAAGAAAGACAAGCAGACTAAGGACATGGATTACTGGAACCATGTCCTGATGTCTGATGTCAAGCATGTGTGGTGGCAATCAGGTGAGGAGTACAAAGACAAGTGTGTTTTGCCTACAGTCATAAAAAAAGGAAGAAATATACAGCGCTATATTATGACAATAAATATAGTAAAGACTGCTGCAATTAACCATAAACATTAAATATACTAAGTGCTACAACACACACAAAAGCATAAAAGGTACAATGTGCAAAAAAATGAATGAATAACAGATCCACTGAATTAATAATACACGCCCCAGAAAGACATCACATTTGATGAAACATGTCGGGGAGGTGCTACACGCTGACACCATCACGTCCCATGTGATCCCGGAAAGAATGGGTGTTCGTTTATTTGCTGGCAAAAGGATTTTATATTTGCACATATGATTTTTTAATCTTGTAAGTAGCCATTTGGCTTTTCGTTTCTCAATAAAACATTGTTTGAATGGTATTACACTATTGGAGATTTCTTTCTCCCTATAAAATGCCTTTGGATGATTTGGAGATACCACTGTGAGGTGAGGTTATAGCGAAGGATTTACCTGCTGCTTCACTGTCTTCAGGGGCTCTGCCCCCTTACCCTGCAGATGTTATTCTGCTTGCTTGTTTGACCATCCTAGTGATAGGTGGTCCCTACTATCTGGTAGGGAGTACCTGATTACCACTTATGGTGTCACAGAAGATTCAATATTTATTACTTAAAGGAGGAATACACATCTTGTACTTTTTGATATCATATAATATAGACTTATTCAATTATTAATTCAGTGGATCTGTTGTTGTTCATAAATATTTTTGCACATTGCACTTTTTATGCTTTTTTTTTTCGTGTGTTGTAGCACTAAGCATACTTATTCGATTAGAGCGCTTTATATGTTTGTTAGACTTATTAATTTAATCAGTGGATTTGTCGTTTCTGCATTTTTGCACATTGCACTTTATTTTTTGTGTGCTCCAGTACTCAATATATATATATATATATATATATATATATATATATATATACAGGGATTATATATAAACATTTTTGTAAATAATTTATTATATATTTTCATATGACAACACTGAAGAAATTACACTTTTCTACAATGTATAGTAGTGAGTGTACAGCTTGTATAACAGTGTCAATTTGCTGTCCCCTCAAAATAACTCAACACAGCCATTAATGTCTAAACCGCTGGCAACAAAAGTGAGTACACTATTTACAAAAGTGTGAGGCGTGTACTCACTTTTGTGAGATAGTGTCATGGTCTGGGGCTGCATGAGTGCTGCCGGCACTGGGGAGCTACAGTTCATTGAGGGAACCATGAATGCCAACATGTACTGTGACATTCTGAAGCAGAGCATGGTCCCCTCCCTTCGGAGACTGGGCTGCATGGAATTATTCCAACATAAAGACCCCAAACACACCTCCAGGACAACCACTGCCTTGCTAAAGCTGAGGGTAAAGGTGATGGACTGGCCAAGCATGTCTCCAGACCTAAACTCGATTGATCATCTGTGGGGCATCCTCAACCGGAAGGTGGAGGAGCGCAACGTCTCTAACATCCACCAGCTCTGTGATGTCCTCATGGAGGAGTGGAACAGGACTCCAGTGGCAACCTGTGAAGCTCTGGTGAACTCTATGCCCAAGAGGGTTAAGGCAGTGCTGGAAAATAATGGTGGCCACACAAAATATTGACACTTTGGGCCCAACTTGGACAATTTCACTTCACAGGGGTTTACTCACTTTTGTTGCCAGCGGTTTAGACATTAATAGCTGTGTGTTCTTATTTTGAGGGGACAGCAAATTTACACTGTTATACAAGCTGTACACTCTCTACTTTACATTGTAGCAAAGTATAATTTTTTCAGTGTTGTCACATGAAAAGATATAAAAAAATATTTACAAAAATGTGAGGGGTGTACTCATTTTTGTGAGATACTGTAGATGTTATTGACATAGGACAATAATCTGTGCTTGTGGATGCGAACTGCATCTGACCCTTTACCACACTTAAACATAATTTAAAGAAAATGCATCAGTCTCAATTCATCTCTTTAGATGAATGAAGCTGTTGAGATATTGGGCAGTCATAATAATTACAGGAATGTGTTGCTGTTGTTGCAGTTTTCACCTTTAGTGTTTGGTGACCTTGATATTGTTAGATCCTTCCTCCAACATTTTTCATTATTGTATTAAATATATAGGTTTGTAGAATAGCATAAAGAAGAAGTTCTGTAATTGACTCGGTGCTGCACTTTACGCACTTCTCATGGCTTTGCTCTTTGTGATGAATTGTATTGTGCTTACTACTGACTCCTGTACCATATACTGTATATTGTGCTGAAATCTACATTCTAGCCATCACACTCTGTATGCTTTGCTGCATGTCATATACTCCTGGCCACTGTACTTTGTATGCTGTGTTTACTTATTATACTGCTGACCAGCCCACCATGTATTCCAGTGGCGTAACTACCGGGGTCACACTTGCAACTAGGCTCTGGAGTTCTGCGGAGAGTCCAAGAGCCCGGACTGTAACTCCCCAGCAGCTGCAGGGCTCTGAGCTGTAAGTGTCTTTTGCAGACCAGAGCCAGCCCTGACAGTTCCCCCCATCCCCCCTGCATGGATGGGAGAGGAGAGGGAGCTCATCAGCTTCTCCTCCTCCTGCCCTCTCCTCCTGTGTCTGAAGAACAACACTGCCAGGGAGTGTGGGCAGGGCAGAGAAGGGGAAGTGTGGGTAGGAAGTTTGAAGCCCAGCAGCCAGAAGAGGAAAGGTGCTGACAGATACTGCCCATGCATCCAATGTGAAGTGTTACCCCTACCTCCATTCTCTCTCCTGCCTCCCAGTGAGTCCTAATGTAGGAGGGACTCGGATGTAAGGGGTTCTTTGTGGACTCTGATGTGGGGGGGGGGGGCTTTGGTCAGCAGAGACCCCAACATTCCCCTTACATCAGAGCCCCCCCCTTAAATCTGGATTGTAAGTGGGAATTCTGCAGACTCTGATGTAAGGGGGACTCTTTTGATTAACCACTTCAATACCAGGCACTTGGACACCTTCCTGTCCAAGCCAATTTTTCAGCTTTTAATCGCTGTTGCACTTTGAATGACAATTGCGTGGTCATGCTACACTGTACCCAAACACATTTTGTTCCCACAAATAGAGCTTTCTTTTAGTGGTATTTGATCACCTCTGTGGTTTTTTTATTTTTTGCGCAACAAAAATAATAAGTTTGTAAATAAGTATGTTTTCTTCTTCAATGATGGGCACTGACAGGCACTGATAAGGTGGCACCGATGAGATGGCACTGACGGGCACTGATAAGCGGCACTGGTATACAGCACTGATGGGACAGCCCAAAGTCCGTATTGTGTCGCTATACATACACAGTGGTGCACTGTCATTGGTTGAAACTTCTCTGAAACATGGCTGTCACTGAGGTGTGAATACCTTTTGCGATTTTCTTTACAATATTGCCGTGCCGAAGTGTTCTACCAGACAGTGCTCACAGTTTATGAAATAGCACATTCTCCATTGACTTTTGAGCTATACATAGACTAGTTAACACGTTTTACATGTAGTTTACCATAATATATTGATATAAAAAAGGAATTTCGCGCAATAGGTAGCTAAAAGTGAAATAATGCAATAAGAGGATGCACCAGTGATAAAATATTAATAGATTGTCAATATTACTGGTGAGAGGTAATACATAAATAACGCAATACTAATATGTGTAGGTGTCTACAATAAACAAACATTTAAAGTGACTTGTGCATTTGTGCAAAAAACCTTATTAGTAGTGACCATACAAAAAGTACTGTGAGGTACAGAATAAATAATTGTGCATCAAAGTGCTATGCAATATAAAATAATTAATAAATATATGTATATATTATTTACTCTGTACCTCACAGTACTTTTTGTATGGTCACTACTAATAAGGTTTTTTGCACAAATGCACAAGTCACTTTAAATGTTTGTTTATTGTAGACACCTACACATATTAGTATTGCAATATTTATGTATTACCTCTCACCAGTAATATTGACAATCTATTAATATTTTATCACTGGTGCATCCTCTTATTGCATTATTTCACTTTTAGCTACCTATTGCGCGAAATTCCTTTTTTATATCTATACTTTATTGTGTATTTGTGAACACACTACATTTTGCAGCAGAGCACTATTATTTATTTATCTATTTGTGACTATTCACTTACTCCAAGTAGCGCGAGGGGCACACATTCACACTACCATAATATATTAATTCGATTTACTTTTCTATGTTTCTACCAATGTCCCAGGTATTTTTACCCAAATAGTTATTGGTCAGTAGTTTATAGAGGCTAAAAAATAGTAGATCGGGCTGTCCTCGCGATGCCTTTACATCCCGCTGCCCCATAGAAGCACCGACATCGGTCGGGACTTTTATTCTAATATGGCTACCGATGTCCACAGATTGTTCCAATTTCACATAAACATGGGGTCTCAAAGAGATTAATTTTAGCCACTGGCCACATATTATCATCGCATATACCGGAGCATAAAACATAAGTTTAAGATCGACTTTGCCAGTAGCTAGTAAGCAGGGTTCTGCTAAAAACCATTTAAAAGATGTGGCCTTTACTGTTTTATGCAGGCTATCAACTTGGTCGAACAACATTAAAAAAGATAAATAGCTTATATAGATATACTTTTTATAGGGCGCACGATTCTCTATTTTATTTAAGTATAACACCTTATCACTTTAATAATTTTGAACATAGTGGAGTCATTACTACTTGTTTATTATTCACTTTATGTGTTTTCACTATGGCAGAATGCATAGAATAAGGAGCGAGAATATCCATCAACACAGTACACATGTAGAGTTTTTGATATTAGATGTTGTTAAGAAGCACTTGTACTTGTATCACAACGATCATAATTCAAATATAATTCTGATGTACTAGGTTGGATTTCCATATGTGTTGTTCAGCAGGCCTCATCCAGGAGATTTGGTCAACAGATATACTCAATATGAATAATTGGTTATGTTTACACTACACGATTAATTCACTTTTCTCACTCACTTTTTGTAATAAATATATAGGCACAGTTTTTCGGCGAGTCTATATATTTTATATATATTTATTATAATTCCATTCTCCATTCACATGTATTTCACTATTTCCTGCACATTACACGCACTGCTTATAAGAAAACCCATTAGGGTCTTGATTTCGTTTAATGTATTTCATTTATTGGACTTTTTATGTATATATACACAATATTGTATACACATTAGATATTTATACACTTTCTTTACTAGGTTCTACAATCCTTTTACTTATTTTGTCTTTAAATTTTGTCTGGTTTCTTCTAAATTGGTTATTCTCACTCTGAAGGGTCAGCCTAGCAGCACATGTCGAGATCCAGTCAAATTTAGACTTCAGCTGTTTGCAACAGCCTTTTTTCCATCAAGTAATCATGTGATGCATACCCTGTAACCATATATATTTGACATTCATTTGAGAGTTCATTAGCTATGAGTAAGCACTAGTTGTAGTGCGAAACGCGTCAGCTCTGTACCCCCTTTTTGCCGTGTCTGGATTGAAGTGTTTTTTTGCTTTTAAATAAACCATTTTTGAATTTTACTTTCCCGGTGTGCGGCTGTCCGGAGTTCTTCCTGATTTTCCTATTGTGTGTACAGGGGCTAAGGGTAAGATACTATATCAAATCTTACTGAAAAAGGGATTATATCCCCGGAAGGTAGATGAGGTCTGTTCACAGCAAATCTTGCGGGCTGCCCCGCCTTTGGACCCCATCCTGCTGAAAACCCGACAAGATGGTGGCATCTTCAGGTATTCAGATTTGATACAGATTGTGCGAGAAGAGGAGGCCATGATGGAGAATAAGGAGAGAAGTCAGAATCAGTTGTCAGGGTCAGAGTGTCCAGTGCAACTGTGACAACTCTGAGGTTGAGTTTCTCAAGACTCAGGTGTCACAGCTCATAGAGTTGATGACCAAGCCGTTGAATATCAAGTCTGAGGTAGCTGCACTGAAGATGCAGATATCCCAGATGATGTAAATGGTGAACAGGCTGGCGGCGAAGCTTACTGAGTTGTCCGGTAAGGATGTTACAGGGCCTTCTAGAAGAACCTTCCCTGATAATGTTGAGAAACAATGGAGAGCACCTGCAGTTGTATCAACTTACGCTGTTTCAGCGAGGAATGACTACCAATCTCCAAAATGTCACTGAAAGAAGCATTTCAAGCACCATGAGAGAAGAGAAGTGCGTGTCCAGTTAGCCAGACCTCATACCTCCAATGTTCCTACAAACCTTCCTGCCAAGCTAGTAGGTGCCTTGTCTGTAGTACCTATCTTGGTTGAAGAAATCTACACCAGAACCCTTCTTGACTCAGGTGCTCAGGTTACTTTGCTGACTAGAGACTTTTACGAAAGGAATATGTCATACGCAAAATTTGTAAGATATCGAGATCCAGGGTATTCAAAGGAAGGATTACCCTTGTGACAGATATCTGCAGATCAAGTTATCGTGTGATCCATTAAGGGTTGGACAGCCTCAGAACTACGACACACTGGCCATTGTGTGTCCTCGGTTGCCAGGGTCCACAGGAAGTTCATTAATCGTAGGGATCAAACACAGATCCGGTGAAGCGGCTGTTAGCCCCTGTTGTCCCCAGATGTGATCCCTTACCATCTGTCAGCAGAAGGGCCAGAAGCCTCTCACTCATCCACAGTGAAGGAAAAAGCTGATCTGCAGGAGGCAGAAGTAGCCACACAGGAAGAAGGGGCTAGTGAGCCTACCATGCCTGAACCAAGGGAACAGAGAGAGAAAAGAGTTACTCACTCTCCCAAGAGACCGACCTGTGATGTGTCGGGTGAGAGCTCCGAAAAAGTTATCTTCACCCCTCATGGGACTCTTAAAGTGCCTGATCCTTCCACTGCAGATTTGATGGAGGGCAACCCTAACTCACCCCCTGGCACATCTAGCTGGGCCATTCCAATCAATGTGGCTTGTAGGCAGGACAACCTTCCTTCCTATGTTAATTGGTGGGAGGTTCATCTGCCAGGTTCTTATGCAAATGTAATTGTTTGTTTACCTGTGTACACTAACCTGCTTCCCTCCGCGTGTATTTGAAAGCATGTACCAGGTCAAAGACCGTTGCCTTCATTGGGGGACCAAACGATCTTTGGTGGGGGGAGTGTGTAGCAGGTGCTCCGCAGGCCCGCATCTTTCTCCGGCCGCCGCCAGGATTAACACAGACACACAGGCTCTCACCTTCTGGGGCTGAAGTGGTTAATCACTGTAAAGCGGAATGTATGAAAACAATAGAGTTTAAAACCCCAGTGCAATAGATGTGCAACCATAAAGTCATGAATTTAAAACCCTGATGCAGCATGATTGTTCTAAAGCCTCAACTGCCGGATGGTCACGGGGCAGAGTAGGAACTGCTGGATTCAAGTGTATTTGCACTATGACCAGATTATAGTCACTTTTAAAACAGAGCTCGTCACCTAGAGTCAGTGTGTCCCTCTTCTGCAGAAGAACATCTGTCACAGTAGCGTACAAATGAGTTAAAAGCGTCAGGAAGTGGGGCATTCTCTAGCAGGAGAGGCAATTATGCTTTTTTTAGAAGGTCCATGGTCATCACAGTTGAGGGGTAAGGATGTCGGTGAAGGCAATTGGTGGCTCTTGCAGGAGCTCTTCTTAAAGAGGAACTGCAGTCTGCTCACAAAAATTGTATTAAAAACATCTTTGCCATTCTGAAGTTTCCCTCCAACCACTTTGCATATTATTTTATATACAGTTGAGCTCAAAAGTTTGCATACCCTGGCAGAAATTGTGAAATTTTGGCATTAATTAATTTGGCACAACTGGCGGAATAATTGCCCAGGATACAAAGAAAAACCCAGGTGGTTAGCGAAAGAGTAGGAACATTTGAAAGTGCAAAACACATCCATAAAAGAAGCGCTAGAAATAACCAAAAGATAACAACAGTACTTTAGAAGCTTCTATGTCAAATTCTGAGGCTATAACAAAAATCCACGTGGACGAGTACGATAATTAAAGTTGAGCTCAACAATTTTTGGTATTTTAAAAAAGTGCACTGTTCTAAAACAAATAAGGAAGACTTTCTTTAAGGAATGTAATGTAATGTATATTTGTGTTTCATATGCTAATGTCTTGTTACAGGTATATAACCATTGGTTTATTTTATTTCTAGGAGGAAAAATTTAATGTTCATACTAAACTTTATTGGTGTTTTATCCCTCAGATTCGATAATTGGGTTTCATGGCTGAAGTCCGCAATCCTTTATTACCAGTGACAATATGACTGGTCATCTCCAGTCTCACTTAGTTTTTTTAAATGAGAAGTTGATTAAGACAGCAGTGGTTATAAATCTCTGTCAATGTTACAGAGAAGCCCGGGGTAATGCCCAAACAAAATGAACGTAGGGCTTACATGACCGGGTGAACAGTGTACAGGGACAAAGTTGTAAAAGGGTGTCTGAGTGGAGGAAGGGGAGGAAAAGGAGGAGTCTGCAGGAAGTAAAGGAAAGGAGGTCCCTCCCCATCATCAGTGTGAGACGGAGGAGGCAGCTTGCAGGGAGCATGGCTGCATTGGAGGAACTAATGGCGCAACTGCGGGCCACAGCAGTGTCAAAAGGTGAGCGGTGGCTGCGGGATCAGGTGTCCCTGGTCCTAGGAGAGAGAGCAGAGCATGCCAGCACTGTGGGGAGGGAGCAACAATTGTGAGGACTTTCTAATTAAATTACCATGCCCCATTTAGATGTATGTATGTATGTATTTGTTTATATAAGAGGATGATGTGCATAATATATTTTGTGATATCATGGTGAGTAGGGATGGGCCCGCTGTTCGATTTCGAACCCATGTTTGAATCGAACATCGGCCGTCCGTCCGCTTGTCAAGTCCAGGACTATGTGGACCATTCGCATCAAATTCGTGTGATGCGAACGGTCCACAATGCACTGCGCCAGTCGCAGTGCATTGCTGGCTGATGATTGGCCAAGCATGCACTGTGACCCCGCATGCTTGGCCAATCATAGAGCCAGCGGCGAGGAGAGCAATAATTGGCCACAGGCAGGATGCCTGTGGCCAATTATAGCTCAGGGGGTTTAGTACACGCCCCACACTATATAAGGCCGCCGCACAGTGATAGTGTACTGTACTGTACATGTACACAGTGTATTTGAATCATTACTTTGTGGGGAAATTCTAGGAAAAGAGGAAAAATAGGCAGGATAGTGTATTCTTCTTAGCCTTTGCTTGTGGGGAAAGTGTAGGGATAGAGGAAAAATAGGCAGGGATAGTGCATTCTTCTCAGTGCTGTTCTCTACCAATCCAGCCCTGTTGTCATATAAGGCAGCCAGCCAGCCATCTGTAGGAGTTAGCGTGTGTGTGCTGTGTGACTATAGCACAGCACACTAAACCACCTTACCCTGTATCTGCCCTTCTGCCCTGTTGTCATCTAAGGCAGCCTGCCAGCCATCTGCAGGAGTTAGTGTGTGTGAAAGTGAGGGGAAATGTTCTGAACAGGTGCACAGACAGCAAAAAAAATGTTACAGGGGTGATAACCCTTCCCTATGTTCTCCAAAAGCTTAAAAATAGATTTTTTTGGATGGAGCTACACTTAAAAATTTACCTGTTCAAAATTACAAACAGATTCTACTTAAGAACAAACCTACAGTCCCTGTCTTGTTTGCACCGCCTGTATACTGCTGTTCAGAGTATATAGGGTTGTAGGTATATGGTTTTATTTTGGGTGCGGGGTTCCCCTTAATATCCATACAAGACCCAAAGGTCTGGGCTGGGGTGGGGGGTGATCGGGTAACCATGCCATTTTTCTCAAATATTTTCATCCATATTGCCAAGACATGACATTAAAGCCGCAAGCAGTTTTAACCGCTTCCTGACCACTGCATGTAAATATACATCGGCAGAATGGCACGGCTAGGCAAAAGCACGTATATATATATATATATATATATATATATATATGTGCTCTTTAATTGCCTAGCTGTGGGGTCGCGCGCGTGCCGCCGGTCACTACGGCCGCGGGACCAGCGGACACGATCACCGCTGGTGTCCCGCGATCGGGTCACAGAGCTAAAGAACGGGGAGAGGTCTGTGTAAACAAACCTCTCCCCGCACTTCCTACACTGACTGTCACTGATCTGGCTGTTCCCTGTCATCGGGAACACCGATCAGTGACGTCAGACGTCAGCCACGCCCCCTACTGTAAAAAAAAACACAACACGTCACACTAACTCCTCCCCGCCCCCTAGTGGTTAACTCCTTCACTGCCACTGTCATTTACATAGGAATCAGTGCATTTAAATAGCACTGATTTCTGTATAAATGACAATGGTCCCAAAAATGTGTCAAAAATGTCCGATGTGTCTGCCATAATGTCGCAGTCACAATAAAAATCGCTGAACGCCGCCATTACTAGTAAAAAAAAAATATTAATAAAAATGCTATAAAACTATCCCCTATTTTGTAAACGCTATAACTTTTGCGCAAACCAATCAATAATAGATAATTGCGATTTTTTTTTACCAAAAATATGTAGAAGAATACGTATCGGCCTAAACTGAGGAAAAAATAAGTTTTTTTATATATTTTTGGGGGATATTTATTATAGCAAAAAGTAAAAAATATTGAATTTTTTTCAAAATTGTTGCTCTATTTTTGTTTGTAGCGCAAAAAATAAAAACCGCAGGGGCGATCAAATACCACCAAAAGAAAGCTCTATTTGTGGGAAAAAAAGAACGCCGATTTTGTTTGGGAGCCAGGTCACATGACCGCGCAATTGTCAGTTAAAGCGACGCAGTGCCGAATCGCAAAAAGGGGCCTGGTCCTTTGGCTGCAAATTGGTTTGGGGCTGAAGTGGTTAAATGGCTTCTTTTTTTTCTTTTATAAATGTCATTTTGTGCAGGGACAGTTCTAAACACGGGAAACACATGCCACTTCACAGGCATAATTTAGACACCCCCCAGGTACCATATTTAAAGGAATATTTCACTTTTTTTTTTTCACTTTATGCATCATTAAAATGACTGCTCCCGGAAAAACTTCCATTTTTAAAACTTCTTTTTGCATTGCTACATGTCCCCTGGGGCAGGACCCGGGTCCCCAAACCTGTTTTATGACAATAACATGCATATTGGCTGTTATAATTAACACTTTAGATTTCGAATGTTCGGATCCATTGTAACTAATAGGGTTCTAACTTTTGCACAAACTTTCGGTCCGTTCGCAGGTTCTGGTGCGAACCGAACCCGGGGGTGTTCGGCTCACCCCTAATGGTGAGATATGAGCCTAGCTTACAAGACTTCTTTTATTTTCCAGTTTCTTAAAAGCTGCTTGATGTCTTCAATAGTCAGGTGATAACTAAGTTGCCCTTTGGTTTGTAGCGAGCCATATCAACATTTGTGTCACCTCCTGGTCAGGGGTCCTTGACATGCTAATGTCAGAACTGGTTATGCTAGGATCAAAGAGGGTTGCTTAGCTTACCACCATAAACATGGTAGACAGAGAGTCATCGAAGAGAATCTAATGCTTATGTGAGAAGCATGATGGCCAACTAGGATTGAATTTCAGCCAATCAGGATTCAATGCCACTGCTGAACCAATGAAAGTAGTCCAGGGGTGTGATTGGTAGGGATGGGTAGAGAGGGAACATAAAAATCAAAGCGCCCATTGATGCGGCCTCTCTCTTAGCCTCATGGAAGACAAAACATGGTAACGTAAGATCTGTGTATCCTAGTTTCATTACTGTATTATTTTATTTCTCTTTTCTTTTCTGTAACTTTTCCTGTCCTATGATTTGTCTTAATACATTGATAGCATTTGTAGGTCCATAATAGCAATATTTCTATTTGTATTACTTTGTATCATTGGTAACATATTTGTTTTAAGGTTGTATCCTCTACATCAGGGATATGCAATTAGCGCACCTCCAGCAGTTGCAGAACTACAATTCCCATGAGGCATAGCAAGACTCTGAGAGCCACAAGCATGACACCCAGAGGCAGAGGCATGATGGGACTTGTAGTTTTGCAACAGCTGGAGGTCCTCTAATTGCATATGCCTGCGCTACGTTATATTTGGTAATATCGGATTAATACAAGGTTCTTTTCTGTACAATAGTAAGTTTAAATAAATTAGATTGTTATCCTTTTTGCAAGTTATCATTGTCATACTGATTTTATTGGTTATAGCTGCAACCGCATTGGTTGATTCTTATGTAGACAAAAGGTTTTAATCACTTATTTTATGTATCATTAATGATTTAAGTGAGGTACAAACATTGCCTACACAGATGGTGCCTCCCCGTGTGAGGAAGTTTAACGTTTGGGTGAATGTTATTTCTTGTATGGAAGACAGAGCTGGTCTATACAGTCCTAATTCCAGAAACGCTAAGCATTTTTTTATGTCTTTTGTTTTCACCTGTCTCCCATCTGAATACCCAGACTACACAGAGGTAACCTCAGGAGAAATACAGGCTGCACTGGAAAAAGACGGTGTGGTTGTTTTTAAGGAGCACAATTCAACAATACTTGAACAAAAAAGAGCTGCATGGTTGAGCTGCCAGAAGGAAGACTTTACTGTGCCAATGCCACAAAAAAGCCCAATGAGGCATGTCACTGTATTGTTAGGCATATTGTAACCAGGCTTTTTTGTGGAACTTGTGCAGTAAAGACTTCTTTCTGGCAACTTGACTATGCAGCTCTTTTTTGTTCAAGTATCATCGTACTGTGCTCCTTGAAAAAAAAACACACTATCACACTATCTTTTTCCAGAGCAGCCTGTATATCTCCCGAGGTTACCTGTGGGTTTTTCTTTGTTATCCGAACAACTCCTGTGGCAGCTGTGGCTGAAATTTTTCTTGATCTACTTGACCTTGGCTTGGCTTCAAGAAATCCCCAAATTTGCCACTTCTTATTAAATGATTGAACAGGACTGACTGGCATATTCAAGGCTTTGGATATCTTTTTATGTCCTTTTCCATCTTTGTAAAGTTTCATTACCTTGTTATGCAGGTCTTTTGACTGTTCTTTTCTGCTCCCCATTGCTTAGTATCTAGCCTGCTTAGTGCATCCATGTGAGAGCCAAACATTCCAGGGTATGTCAACGTTTCATCAGGGCCATTTGGGTAATTTCTGTTATCATTGTGATTTTAAAAGAAGACAAAAAACTATGTGATAATAAATGGCTTCATGTGATCACTATCCTTGAAAATATGACTAATCATGCCAAAAAACTGTCTTTTATTTAATATAAATGCCCAAATTTCACAATATCTGCCAGGGTGTGCAAACTTTTGAGCACAACTGTATACTGCGATTCTATACTATATGCTGCAGAAATCTCCCTCCACTAAGTCTGGCCGCATCAATTTTAACTGTGGGCAGCTGAAGCTGCTGCCTGTTCACTTCCTGGATTTACACAGACACACAGAGGCACACCTCCAGCTCTGCAGCTCTCACTGTCCCTCTGTGGATGATGTCATAAGCCTAGGCTAACGAACAGACAAGATACAGGAAGTGGGCAGTATAAGGTATTTACTGGCAGAAAAAAAAAATTGTTTACTATCCAAAAGGTAAAAAAACAAGGGCAGAAGATTTAATAGATGGCAATCTGAAAAAATTACTGAAGGGCAGCTTTAAGATGGATTCTGCAGGTACTCCCTGGACTTCTTGTTTTTGTCTATTTTTAAAAATAATAGAGTAAATCCAGGTTTCAATTTTAGTTTTAAAGGTTGTTTGATTTTTTTTTCTACCAGATGGATAACCAGATTGATCATATGAATCTAAAGAACCATAGGATGTGAAATTGTATAAAATACAGTGAACTTACCCCACCTTGTGAGCCTAACTCACATTTTTTGAATGGTCACCTATTTGGCTGGAATTAGAGTGAATTTGAATCTACTATTTATACAGTCATTTGGAGAGTGTTTCTGCAATATTCACTTAAGCTGGATTACCAGTGGAATTCCTGGTGGCCCTCAGTACAGGCAGGGCCGGATTAACATAGGGGCTATTGGAGCTGCAGCTCCAGGCCCCTTTCTCAATATAGGCCCATTTGCCCCAAAAAAAAAAAAAAAGATCGACTTCGAGGGTTGTAGCTCAGCGATCAGGAGTCGCAGAGACCCCACATTAGCTAAAACCCTACTCCAGCACTGGTTAAAATATGGGGCTGCTTTAATCGATGGTTCCAGAGATATGGGGCTGCTTGCACAGT
>CM053036.1:187975835-187993438 GCA_028564925.1 Lithobates sylvaticus | reverse complement strand
TAAACTTTTTACTCAAAGCACATTCACATGTGCGTTTATAAAAGGGTTTTACAACAAACCAACATATTTGGTGTATATAAAAAATGTTTTGGTAACATTAATATAACTCGACGTTTTTGAGGAAACAGGCATGTATCAAAGCATAACAAACAGAACAGAGGAACTTACAAAGTTCAAATTTGAAAAGTGAAGACAATATCAGACATGAGAATGTCCAAACTGTGTTGATATTGCCTTCATCACATGGGGTTTCCCCCCTGTAAAAGCCAAATTTGGAAGATGCACACAAATTGTGCATCGAACTGGGCATTTTCCTCCTGATCCCATGGCTAAAGTCAACATGTGCTATCTCCCATCATGGGGGATCAACGTACGTGATTTGGAGGTGCAATCCCTTAATCTCAGCCACTTTAGTAGCAAGGAAGGGGTTGCACCCACAAAACACGTACATTGATCCCCCCCATAATGGGAGATAGCACATGTTGACACACTGTGTGCATCTTCCAAATTTGTCTTTTTCAAAAATATAAAAGTGTTTTTTAAAATCAAAAATGGATGCTAGCTAGTTTTGGGTGTTTCAGATTCTCCCTAAAACATCAATGATGTTCTTCATTTTTTGTTGAACCTCATTGATGTTTTTTTTGAGAATATCTAAATCGCGATTGCACCCCATTATCTCCCCGATGAGGATCTGGGCACTTTCACTGGTAAAATGCGATTCTTCTTCCACAACATCCACATCACCTAAAAATAAACCAAAAAAAAACACACCATGTATTATAAATATGCAGGCATACATCGATTACCTTACCTGAAGCTGTGGTCTCAGACACTCACCTGTTGTGGTGACAATTTTGCCAAGTTCAACAACCTCTCCTTCTTCCACCTCCTCCTCTCCATCTGGTGTTGTTATTTCCCCTTCTTTTGGAGGTGTGGGGTCCTTGGGAAGTGTGAAGCTGAAAACATTATTTTAGATCCTTTCTCTAGCTGGAATACTTAGCTGTTTTGTGCAAGTTTCACAGATGGAGACACCCCTATAGAATCCACTGGAGCAAGTGTGTGTTACACCCTAATAAAAAGAGTGTTCTGGTGTCCCACACTAGTGCTCCTGAGTCCAAATGTGTAAACAGCTGCTGAGTGTTTTCTCCTTTACACTGAATGTACAGTTTGCATTTCATTCTAGTTACAAACCCCTCTAGACGACAACAAACTTCCTTTGACTAGAAATAGGCCTGAAGAAATGTAGTTAACTCCAACTTTAAAAATCATCGTATTTGAAGTGGGCGAACAAACGATGTTTACTACGAACGATTGTTGAACCCATGAACATGAAAGTGGCCATTTTAAACTGTACAACATTAAATCAAAGCACATGGAGCAGTATGCAAGCAATAATAATAATATGAACACACGACAACTACTTACTTTTTTTACGTACTCTCTTGATCTTTCTGTACTGAGCGTGCTCCCTCAGTTTTAGGTCTGAAAAGCGTTTCCTCAGTTGATCCTTGGATCCTCGTACCCCAAAATTCTTCTGCAGACTCTTCACAACTTTAGTCATGATCTTGGCCTTTCTGACATTTGGGTTTGGGCAAGGCCCATACTTCCCATCATAGTCGTTCCTCTTCAATATGTCCACCATCTCCGCCATCTCTACAAAAGACATATTTGAGGCCTTAAATCTTCTCCTCTGGCATAGGGACGTTTCTGGCTCCGGGCTTTCGTCGTCCTCCTCCTCATTAGTAGAATAATTAGGGCGCACCTGCTGTGTCTCCGCCATGTGCTCTCCCCACTGCGCCAAAAGAGAAGGGGTGTGGAATAGACTAGAAATATCGTCAGGGGCGGGTGGAGTTTCACGCATGCGCACTGTATATAAAACATAACATGCATGCGTCGTACGTACGATCTGTGAGTGGAGGAAGGAGTAGCGGAAGCGCCGATCATTCGAATGAAGGTACAATTTTAACTTGGTACATCGCTAGCCTATACTGCTTTTAGATTGAGGCCTATATTGGGACAAGATTAGGAGAGTATAGCCTGACATTAGGGTTTGTCTTGTATTGTGTCTTGCAGAGAATAAGGATGGGTTCAAGTAACCACATTTTCTGGGGCTATTCATTGATATGCTCAGGGAGCTGCCCTGTCTGTGGCAGATGAACAATCCCTTTTATATGGACCTAAGAAAGAGGAAGGCAGCATTGGAGAAACTGCTTGCGATGGTGAAGACGATGGTTTCCACAGCAGACATCACCTATGTGAAGTCCAAAATTGGTGGCCTGAGGAGCACATATCTGAGGGAGCGGAGGAGGGTCCAGATTTCCCTGAGATCTGGAGATGCAGATGACATTTATTTCCCCAGGATGTTGTACTATGACAGGCTGCATTTTCTGGCAGACCCGAGGGAACCCAGGCCACCACTCTACAGTAGGAATGAGCCGAACACCCCCTTGTTCGGTTCGCACCAAAACCTGCGAACAGACCTAAAGCTCGTGTGAACTTTAGAACCCTATTAAAGTCTATGGGACTCGAACGTTCAAAATCAAAAGTGCTAATTTTAAAGGCTTATATGCAAGTTATTGTCATTAAAAGTGTTTGGGGACCTGGGTCCTGCCCCAGGGGACGTGTATCAATGCAAATTTTTTTTTTAAAAAGGCCCCTTTTATCAGGAGCAGTGATTTTAATAATGCTTAATGTGAAACAATAAAAGTGTAATATTCCTTTAAATTTTGTACCTGGGGGGTGTCTATAGTATGCCTGTGAAGGGGCGCATGTTTCCCGTGCTTAGAACTGTCCCTGCACAAAGTTTCATTTTTGCAGGAAAAAAAGCTATTTAAAATCACTCGCGGCTAATGAATTGCCGGCTCCCGTAACACAGAGAAAAGTCATTCATTGAAAGTCATTGAAAGTCATTGATAAAAAAAAAAGTCATTGATAAAAAAAAAAAAAGCGTGGGGATCCCCCCAAATTCAATTACCAGGCCCTTCAGGTCTGCTATGGATATTAAGGGAAACGCTTTTTTTTTTATCAATTACTTTTTTTTTATCAATGACTTTCAATGAAATTTAAAGGAATATTACACTTTTATTGTTTCACTTTAAGCATTATTAAAATCACTTCTCCTGAAAAAACGTCCGTTTTTAAAAAAGTGTTTGCATTGATACATGTCCCCTGAGGCCCTTGGCAATTCCAGCATGCTCTGAGCGCCTATGCGCAGGTATTTATGCAAGACAGTGGTTCAAATGTGCATATGTTGGATTTGTCCACTTTTTGTCCACTTTTTTCTAGACTACTCAAAATATGGTTGTTTTTTTCTATTTTTTAGGTTATCATTACGGTCTTGCTCCTGACGAGTGACAACAAGGTCACGAAACGCGTAGAGCTTACAACTACCGTTTTGTATATACAATTTTTAACAAAGTATGGACGTTCCTTTTTTGACCTATCCCTCCCTGTTTTCCCTGTATTTCCCCAAGTGACACTTTAATGTGTCACATATCCACATATAATTGATGATTATTGAATATCAAGTGTCATATGTATTTACAATGAAGTCTGTGTCGGAACATGTCATTTTATGAAACTGAAAATATTAATATACAATTATGTGCAATAATATGGAAATATGTGACTATTCATAGCTATTAAAATCTGCCTTTTACCCAAACTTTTGTCTTTGCTTCCGTGTGCCTCATATAAAGTCCCACCCCTTGCTCTTCTTTTGGTCTTTAACTTTGACAATAATCTTTATTACACTGTGAATTCTTGTTTTAAATAGCCTTTTAAAAGTTATGGCTTTTTGCTTAGATAAATAAATCTATAATTTCCATTGTTCTGCGACTGGTTTTTCATGTCTTGAGAGTCTTGGCCTCTATAATTAAGCGAAAAATGCTAGCGGGAGTTCTCCCATGGGTAGGAGACCAAGCTAAAGCATTTTTTACTAAAAGGAGTTCACTACATGCTGAGACAGTGTACAGACAGGTGCCATGTTGTTTTAGACCTTAGGGTCTTCTTGTTTTGCATTGTAAATTTCAATGTGAGTATCACAAACTTTCTTGCTATCAGCCTTTCTTAATCCCCTGTACAGCCGCACTCAGGCTTATAGATGGAGGTTGAGCACTAGGAGCCTATGACGTTTTGTTGTATGCATATTTGCTGGCAGGAAAATGCTAATGTGAAGAAAAAGCAAAGGCACATGTAAACATGATCTCATCTGTGCACTACCTTCCTTCTTTGTCAAATTGGCAGTAATTCCTGGTACACTCTAGTAATTTTGTTTTTTGTTCAACCCAGCAGGGAATGAAAAAACTGACAGCTCAGAAAGAGCCGCTGTTCTAACTATCTGACTTTAGTATATCGATCTCCCCTGCTTCTCTATTGTGTTCTGACAGGGGGACAGCCCCCACCAGAACACTCCGTCAGTTCTCCCAGTCATTGGCTGAGAGTGCTAATCAGAAGCCGATGGGCAGACCTTTTTCAGTCATGACCCTTCATTCGTAACAGCTTTGTGAATGGTCCGCAGTCTTCTGGGACCTGTCATGTGTCTCAGAAGGCTGCAGGGGACAGAGGGGGGCTGAACTTTTGCTCAGATCATTGTGGCGATCTGACTGGAAGTGGGAGCGGTTCCAGTCAACCAGTTACCCCCCCCCCCCCCCAAAAGTGCCAGTTATAAAAGAGGAAGGGGGAAAACAAGCAAGCAAGCGGAACTTCCCCTTTTTCAAATAATAATTGTAAGGTGTAATATCTTGTTCTCTTGCTCCCATAAATAATGGCAGTTTGAGAAGGCTTAAAAAGGTGTGCATCAAATCTGTATATGTGCCCTTACTCACTCTATAAAAAGGAATTGAAATGTGATTACTCTTTACCTCATAAATAGTTGTCTGGAAAATGAAGGCTTGAAAGTTGTGATGCAAATATGTATGCTGTTTCTATATTGTGTCTATTGCATCTATTTAAAATTGTTTAGTGTAAAATGCCCTCTGAAATTGCTCTATCCTCAGTGTGCAATAAAACCACTCATTGTTTATTTCCTGATATTAAATGCCTGTTCAGTCTCTCAGATATTGTGGCCTGTCCAAATTAGTGTCTTTTTGGACAGGTTTGCACCACAGCCAAAAAAGCTAACGTTTCTTTGAGCAGGCATTTGGCATCCTGGAAAAATCTCTCAGAAATGGCAGCCTCTTCAAAATGCTTCCTATGTGTGGTGCAAACCTGTCTGATATTTCTGTTGTCTATGTAAAACATATAAAAAGACACTTGTAAATATATTTTTATGGATGCTAAATGCCTGCTCAAATTTTCAGAAATTACAGCCTGAGCTCAGGTGCAAACCTGTATGTTATTTTTTATCATCACTGGCCAACTGTCAATATTTTTTTAAAGGATGCTAAATGATTGCTTAGGTTTTCAGATATTGTATTTTGTCAAGTATGTTAAGCAGGCTGATTTAGCTGTGGTGCAAACCAGTATGCTATTTTCATCATTTGTGTTCAAAGATGACACTAATATTTTTTATTTTTTATTGCTAAATGTCAGCTCAATTTCTCATAAATTGTGGCCTTTTCAAACATTCAGGTTTGCACCACCGCTAAAAAGTCTGGTAGTTACTTTGTTGGCATTCGTGAAAAATACTTACATACAGTATATCACAAAAGTGACCACATCCCTTAAATGTTTGTAAATATTTTATTATATCTTTTCATGTGAATAAAGGAATAAAGGACACTTTGCTATAATGAAAAGTTAGGAGTGTACAGTTTGTATAACAGTGTAAATTTGCTGTCCCCTCAAAATAACTCAACACACAGCCATTAATGTCTAAACAAAAGTGAGTACACCCCTAAGTGAAAATGTTCAAATAGGGCCCAGTGTCAATATTTTGTGTGGCCACCATTATTTTCCAGCACTGCCTTAACCCTCTTGGGCATGGAGTTCACCAGAGCTTCACAGGTTGCCACTGGCGTCCTCTTCCACTCTAGAGACATGCTTGGACATTTCATCACCTTTGCCCTCAGCTTCTTTAGCAAGGCAGTGGTCATCTTGGAGGTGTGTTTTTGCATCTGTACTTTTGTGAGATACTTTACATATCGACATTTGACCTACTGCAACCTGTAAACTTTTCGCCTGGTAATTTTTTTCTGAAAAAGATCATGGACAGAAAAATATTTTCCAACTTCATAGAAGTAATTTTAATTGTTATCTCTTCTGTTAATTGGTTGCCTATGGGTGTTTTAGTTATTTTAATGCTATTATTGCCAATCATTTGTGAAATGGTTGTCAAATAAAAAAGTGGTCTATGATTGACTGTCCATAATCATCTATCATTAATATTACAGAAAGAGCTGACTAATGTATTTGATATTTGATATTGCTGATTGCTGTTATCTATAAATAAAGATAAAGATAAAGGATTGCAATCTACTCACCTAGAAGCTTGTCACGCTGAATATCTGAATTCTGTGCAGGAGTGAAATTTCTGTTTATATGACTGATGTTTGCTAACTATTTATGTCACCGTTTTATGGCCTTCTCACATTACAATTATTCACATTCCATTCTCTTTATTTACTGAGTTTTTGTATGTTTGTAAAGTTAAACTATAGGGAAGGTGTGTCGTTTTTATTTCCAGATAAGAGTTTGAGGGGATTCGAAATGCTGTCAGGTTTTTATTGCTGGCCATCTCCATTTTGGAAAAGCTCCCCCTTAGTTCCTGTACTCAGGGCCAGATTAAGAACATCATGGGCCTGGTGCTGAGGATTTTGGTGGGGCCTTTTATAAACAATAAATATAACAAAAAATTGTTTGCATTTTTATTTATTAACAAATTAAATTAAAGAGAGAGAGGGAGGATGAGAGAGAGAGAGAGAGAGAAAGGGATGAAAGAGGTGTTAGGGGTAAGGGAAAGAGGATGAGAGAGAATGGGGGGATGAGAGAAAGAGGATGCACATGAGCATGTGTGGGAATAACATCAACGCAGCCCAGCCAAGGCAAGTGACCGAAGGCACAGAACCCAGAAGGAAGACCGGGTGAAGATGGAAACGCCCGGGCCGGATTGATCACAGCACAGCAATGGAGGGTTCAGTCTGACAATTTAAGTGTACCCTAATGTGCTAATATGCTGTGCATACTTGTACATTATGGCATAACCTACCTAAGGGCCTCTAAAAAATAGTAATGTTAGAAAAGTTTACTACCGCTTTAATATCATTGGAACCCAGGAGCCTCTCATGGGGCCCCCTACTGACCCGCATAGTTGCCAACATTTCAAAATATTTTCAGGGACACTTTTTTACAAGTGCTATATTTAGAGTAGCTGACATCCCCTATGTTCATCTATACATCACAATAGTAATTACAAAATTAAATAAGTACTAATAATGGGGCAGAACAAATATGAGGACTGAGATTTCCTTTAGTTGAACTAACAAAAGCGTGCCCATTATAGAGCTGGTAACATTGAGGATATTCAGTATAATTTTAAAGAACTGTTTTTGTGGGTAAGAGGCATAGAGGAGGAGAATGGATGGTATAAACGTGGGAAGTATGTGCAGGTGAGGGAGAGGAATGTGGAGGGTCTAACAGTGGGCACTATGTACATGAGAGGAGTGCAAAGGGTATGACAGAAGGCACTATGTACAGGAGAGGAATGTGAAGAGTAGGACAGTGATCAGTATGTACAGGAGAGGAGTGTGGAGGGTACGACAGTGGGCACTATGTACAGGAGAGAAGTGTATGACAGAGGGCACTATGTACAGGAGAGGAGTGTGTAGGATATGACAGCGGGCGCTATGTATAGGAGAGAAGTGTGGAGAGTATGACAGTGGGCACTATGTATAGGAGAGGAGGATGAAGGAATCTGGGAAGGAAACATTTAAAGGTTTGTGGAAGGATGTTTAGGGACTGTGTAGTGGTTAAGCGGGCCATACATTACACCAATTAAGCAGAGACCAGCCATAGTCGATCTATGCATGGGCTACCTGGTTTTACACAAGTCAACCTATTAACCGACTTGCGTACAACCAGCCTGTCAGGTTTTCCCCAAAACAATCAGTGCTGCCAGCTATAGTTAGCAACACTGATAATTGTATTCACTGGCAGAACACAATAACACTGCAGGAGTGATTCCCCCATCCACAGGTCAGCATTAGGGACGAGCCGAACACCCCCCTGTTCGGTTCGCACCAGAACCAGTGAACGACCTAAAGCTCGTGTGAACTTTAGAACCCTATTAAAGTCTATGGGACTCTAACGTTCAAAATCAAAAGTGCTAATTTTAAAGGCTAATATGCATGTTATTGTCATAAAAAGTGTTTGAGGACCTGGGTCCTGCCCCAGGGGACATGTATCAATGCAAAAAAAGTTTTAAAAACTGAAGTTTTTTCAGGAGCAGTGATTTTAATAATGCTTAAAGTGAAACAATAAAAGTGTAATATTCCTTTAAATTTCGTACCTGGGGGTGTGTATAGTATGCATGTAAAGGGGCGTATGTTTCCCGTGCTTAGAACTGTCCCTGCACAAAGTGTCATTTTTGCAGGAAAAAAAAGCTATTTAAAATCACTCGCGGCAATGAAAGTCATTGATAAAAAAAAAATAACATAAAAAAAAAGCGTGGAAGAAGATGCCGGATGAGAAGACCAGATCAAGAAGAAGCGGATCGGAGGAAGAAGAAGATGGAAGAAGATGGAAGAAGAAGATGGAAAAAGAAGATGAAGAAACCGAAGGATGAAGAAAGGAAGAAAGAACATGAAAGAAGAATTTAATAAAGGAATTATCAAAGACCGTCTCCTGTCATTTTTAAAATTTAACAAGGGGACCCCCAGATCCCGGCCCCCCCCCTGTGTGAAATGGTAAGGGGGTACAAAAGTACCCCTACCATTTCACCAAAAAAGTGTCAAAAATTGTAAAAATGACAGGAGACGGTCTTTGACAATTCCTTTTATTAAAATCTTCTTTCTTCTTTCTTCATCCTTCGGTTTCTTCATCTTCTCCTTCCGTCATCTTCTTCCATCTTCTTCTTCCTCCGATTCACTTCTTCTTGCTCCGGTCTTCTCGTCCTTCTCGTCCGGCATCGGCGTCGGCGTCTGTTCTCGCAGGCCACTCCTCGCAATGGGAGGCTCCCGCTCTGTGAGGCTTCGCTCCGGCTGACAGGTCTTTTATAACGAAGGCACCTGGTAACCCCGCCCCCTCTGACGTAATGGGGAAAGCCATAAAAGACCTGTCAGCCGGAGCGAAGCCTCACAGAGCGGGAGCCTCCCATTGCGAGAAGCGGCCTGCAAGAACAGACGCCGACGCCGATGCCGGACGAGAAGGACGAGAAGACCGGAGCAAGAAGAAGCGAATCGGAGGAAGAAGAAGATGGAAGAAGATGGAAGAAGATGACGGAAGGAGAAGATGAAGAAACCGAAGGATGAAGAAAGAAGATTTTAATAAAGGAATTGTCAAAGACCGTCTCCTGTAATTTTTACCATTTTTGACACTTTTTTGGTGAAATGGTAGGGGTACTTTTGTACCCACTTACCATTTCACACAGGGGGGGGGCGGGATCTGGGGGTCCCCTTGTTAAAGGGGGCTTCCAGATTCTGATAAGCCCCCCCGCCCGCAGACCCCCACAACCACCGGCCAGGGTTGTGGGGATGAGGCCCTTGTCCCCATCAACATAGGGACATGGTGCTTTGAGGGGTCACAGACCCCCAAAGCACCCTCCCAATGTTGAGGGCATGTGGCCTGGTACGATTCAGGAGGGAGGGGGGCCTCTCTCGTCCCCCTCTTTTCCTGCAGCCTGCCAGGTTGCGTGCTCGGATAAGGGTCAGGTATGGATTTTGAGGGGGACCCCACGCCATTTTTTTTTTGGTGTGGGGTTCCCCTTAAAATCCATCCCAGAGCTGAAGGTTCTGGTTTGGATATTTAGGGGGAACCCCACGTCAGCTTTTCGAATTTGCCGCGAACACCCCAAATTGTTCGCTGTTTGCTGAACAGGCAAACAGGCAATGTTCGAGTCGAACATAAGTTCGACTCGAAGCTCATCCCTAGTCAGCGGGTGAGAGGGTATGTGGGGACAGGCTGGAAAGAGATACTAGTCAGTGGCTGGGTAGGCACTGGCTAGTATCAGAGCCAGATACAGACAGGTTACATATGCCACGATCGTTAAAGTGAGAACAATAATTCTAGCACTAGACCTCCTCTGTAACTCTAAACATGTAACCTGGGTGGCAAGGGGTTATTATCATAAGTAATATGCAAATAATTATTATAAGCACTGTGAGTTCATCCTCTCAGTCTGCTGCAGAGTGTGCCAGTTTGTATTTAAACTGGCCGCTCTGTATGTAGCTTCTGATCGACTGTGCAAGCAGCCCCATATCTCTGGAACCATCGATTAAAGCAGCCCCATATTTTAACCAGTGCTGGAGTAGGGTTTTAGCTAATGTGGGGTCTCTGCGACTCCTGATCGCTGAGCTACAACCCTCGAAGTCGATCTTTTTTTTTTTTTTTGGGGCAAATGGGCCTATATTGAGAAAGGGGCCTGGAGCTGCAGCTCCAATAGCCCCTATGTTAATCCGGCCCTGCCTGTACTGAGGGCCACCAGGAATTCCACTGGTAATCCAGCTTAAGTGAATATTGCAGAAACACTCTCCAAATGACTGTATAAATAGTAGATTCAAATTCACTCTAATTCCAGCCAAATAGGTGACCATTCAAAAAATGTGAGTTAGGCTCACAAGGTGGGGTAAGTTCACTGTATTTTATACAATTTCACATCCTATGGTTCTTTAGATTCATATGATCAATCTGGTTATCCATCTGGTAGAAAAAAAAATCAAACAACCTTTAAAACTAAAATTGAAACCTGGATTTACTCTATTATTTTTAAAAATAGACAAAAACAAGAAGTCCAGGGAGTACCTGCAGAATCCATCTTAAAGCTGCCCTTCAGTAATTTTTTCAGATTGCCATCTATTAAATCTTCTGCCCTTGTTTTTTTACCTTTTGGATAGTAAACAATTTTTTTTTTTTCTGCCAGTAAATACCTTATACTGCCCACTTCCTGTATCTTGTCTGTTCGTTAGCCTAGGCTTATGACATCATCCACAGAGGGACAGTGAGAGCTGCAGAGCTGGAGGTGTGCCTCTGTGTGTCTGTGTAAATCCAGGAAGTGAACAGGCAGCAGCTTCAGCTGCCCACAGTTAAAATTGATGCGGCCAGACTTAGTGGAGGGAGATTTCTGCAGCATATAGTATAGAATCGCAGTATACAGTTGTGCTCAAAAGTTTGCACACCCTGGCAGATATTGTGAAATTTGGGCATTTATATTAAATAAAAGACAGTTTTTTGGCATGATTAGTCATATTTTCAAGGATAGTGATCACATGAAGCCATTTATTATCACATAGTTTTTTGTCTTCTTTTAAAATCACAATGATAACAGAAATTACCCAAATGGCCCTGATGAAACGTTGACATACCCTGGAATGTTTGGCTCTCACATGGATGCACTAAGCAGGCTAGATACTAAGCAATGGGGAGCAGAAAAGAACAGTCAAAAGACCTGCATAACAAGGTAATGAAACTTTACAAAGATGGAAAAGGACATAAAAAGATATCCAAAGCCTTGAATATGCCAGTCAGTCCTGTTCAATCATTTAATAAGAAGTGGCAAATTTGGGGATTTCTTGAAGCCAAGCCAAGGTCAAGTAGATCAAGAAAAATTTCAGCCACAGCTGCCACAGGAGTTGTTCGGATAACAAAGAAAAACCCACAGGTAACCTCGGGAGATATACAGGCTGCTCTGGAAAAAGATAGTGTGATAGTGTGTTTTTTTTTCAAGGAGCACAGTACGATGATACTTGAACAAAAAAGAGCTGCATAGTCAAGTTGCCAGAAAGAAGTCTTTACTGCACAAGTTCCACAAAAAAGCCTGGTTACAATATGCCTAACAATACAGTGACATGCCTCATTGGGCTTTTTTGTGGCATTGGCACAGTAAAGTCTTCCTTCTGGCAGCTCAACCATGCAGCTCTTTTTTGTTCAAGTATTGTTGAATTGTGCTCCTTAAAAACAACCACACCGTCTTTTTCCAGTGCAGCCTGTATTTCTCCTGAGGTTACCTCTGTGTAGTCTGGGTATTCAGATGGGAGACAGGTGAAAACAAAAGACATAAAAAAATGCTTAGCGTTTCTGGAATTAGGACTGTATAGACCAGCTCTGTCTTCCATACAAGAAATAACATTCACCCAAACGTTAAACTTCCTCACACGGGGAGGCACCATCTGTGTAGGCAATGTTTGTACCTCACTTAAATCATTAATGATACATAAAATAAGTGATTAAAACCTTTTGTCTACATAAGAATCAACCAATGCGGTTGCAGCTATAACCAATAAAATCAGTATGACAATGATAACTTGCAAAAAGGATAACAATCTAATTTATTTAAACTTACTATTGTACAGAAAAGAACCTTGTATTAATCCGATATTACCAAATATAACGTAGCGCAGGCATATGCAATTAGAGGACCTCCAGCTGTTGCAAAACTACAAGTCCCATCATGCCTCTGCCTCTGGGTGTCATGCTTGTGGCTCTCAGAGTCTTGCTATGCCTCATGGGAATTGTAGTTCTGCAACTGCTGGAGGTGCGCTAATTGCATATCCCTGATGTAGAGGATACAACCTTAAAACAAATATGTTACCAATGATACAAAGTAATACAAATAGAAATATTGCTATTATGGACCTACAAATGCTATCAATGTATTAAGACAAATCATAGGACAGGAAAAGTTACAGAAAAGAAAAGAGAAATAAAATAATACAGTAATGAAACTAGGATACACAGATCTTACGTTACCATGTTTTGTCTTCCATGAGGCTAAGAGAGAGGCCGCATCAATGGGCGCTTTGATTTTTATGTTCCCTCTCTACCCATCCCTACCAATCACACCCCTGGACTACTTTCATTGGTTCAGCAGTGGCATTGAATCCTGATTGGCTGAAATTCAATCCTAGTTGGCCATCATGCTTCTCACATAAGCATTAGATTCTCTTCGATGACTCTCTGTCTACCATGTTTATGGTGGTAAGCTAAGCAACCCTCTTTGATCCTAGCATAACCAGTTCTGACATTAGCATGTCAAGGACCCCTGACCAGGAGGTGACACAAATGTTGATATGGCTCGCTACAAACCAAAGGGCAACTTAGTTATCACCTGACTATTGAAGACATCAAGCAGCTTTTAAGAAACTGGAAAATAAAAGAAGTCTTGTAAGCTAGGCTCATATCTCACCATTAGGGGTGAGCCGAACACCCCCGGGTTCGGTTCGCACCAGAACCTGCGAACGGACCGAAAGTTTGTGCAAAAGTTAGAACCCTATTAGTTACAATGGATCCGAACATTCGAAATCTAAAGTGTTAATTATAACAGCCAATATGCATGTTATTGTCATAAAACAGGTTTGGGGACCCGGGTCCTGCCCCAGGGGACATGTAGCAATGCAAAAAGAAGTTTTAAAAATGGAAGTTTTTCCGGGAGCAGTCATTTTAATGATGCATAACGTGAAAAAAAAAAAAGTGAAATATTCCTTTAAATATGGTACCTGGGGGGTGTCTAAATTATGCCTGTGAAGTGGCATGTGTTTCCCGTGTTTAGAACTGTCCCTGCACAAAATGACATTTATAAAAGAAAAAAAAGAAGCCATTTAACCAATTCAGCCCCAAACCAATTTGCAGCCAAAGGACCAGGCCCCTTTTTGCGATTCGGCACTGCGTCGCTTTAACTGACAATTGCGCGGTCATGTGACCTGGCTCCCAAACAAAATTGGCGTTCTTTTTTTCCCACAAATAGAGCTTTCTTTTGGTGGTATTTGATCGCCCCTGCGGTTTTTATTTTTTGCGCTACAAACAAAAATAGAGCAACAATTTTGAAAAAAATTCAATATTTTTTACTTTTTGCTATAATAAATATCCCCAAAAATATATAAAAAAACTTTTTTTTTCCTCAGTTTAGGCCGATACGTATTCTTCTACATATTTTTGGTAAAAAAAAATCGCAATTATCTATTATTGATTGGTTTGCGCAAAAGTTATAGCGTTTACAAAATAGGGGATAGTTTTATAGCATTTTTATTAATATTTTTTTTTTACTAGTAATGGCGGCGTTCAGCGATTTTTATTGTGACTGCGACATTATGGCAGACACATCGGACATTTTTGACACATTTTTGGGACCATTGTCATTTATACAGAAATCAGTGCTATTTAAATGCACTGATTCCTATGTAAATGACAGTGGCAGTGAAGGAGTTAACCACTAGGGGCGGGGAGGAGTTAGTGTGACGTGTTGTGTTTTTTTTTACAGTAGGGGGCGTGGCTGACGTCTGACGTCACTGATCGGTGTTCCCGATGACAGGGAACAGCCAGATCAGTGACAGTCAGTGTAGGAAGTGCGGGGAGAGGTTTGTTTACACAGACCTCTCCCCGTTCTTTAGCTCTGTGACCCGATCGCGGGACACCAGCGGTGATCGTGTCCGCTGGTCCCGCGGCCGTAGTGACCGGCGGCACGCGCGCGACCCCACAGCTAGGCAATTAAAGAGCACATATATATATATATATATATATATATATATATACGTGCTTTTGCCTAGCCGTGCCATTCTGCCGATGTATATTTACATGCAGTGGTCAGGAAGCGGTTAAAACTGCTTGCGGCTTTAATGTCATGTCTTGGCAATATGGATGAAAATATTTGAGAAAAATGGCATGGTTACCCGATCACCCCCCACCCCAGCCCAGACCTTTGGGTCTTGTATGGATATTAAGGGGAACCCCGCACCCAAAATAAAACCATATACCTACAACCCTATATACTCTGAACAGCAGTATACAGGCGGTGCAAACAAGACAGGGACTGTAGGTTTGTTCTTAAGTAGAATCTGTTTGTAATTTTGAACAGGTAAATTTTTAAGTGTAGCTCCATCCAAAAAAATCTATTTTTAAGCTTTTTGGAGAACATAGGGAAGGGTTATCACCCCTGTAACATTTTTTTTGCTGTCTGTGCACCTGTTCAGAACATTTCCCCTCACTTTCACACACACTAACTCCTGCAGATGGCTGGCAGGCTGCCTTAGATGACAACAGGGCAGAAGGGCAGATACAGGGTAAGGTGGTTTAGTGTGCTGTGCTATAGTCACACAGCACACACACGCTAACTCCTACAGATGGCTGGCTGGCTGCCTTATATGACAACAGGGCTGGATTGGTAGAGAACAGCACTGAGAAGAATGCACTATCCCTGCCTATTTTTCCTCTATCCCTACACTTTCCCCACAAGCAAAGGCTAAGAAGAATACACTATCCTGCCTATTTTTCCTCTTTTCCTAGAATTTCCCCACAAAGTAATGATTCAAATACACTGTGTACATGTACAGTACAGTACACTATCACTGTGCGGCGGCCTTATATAGTGTGGGGCGTGTACTAAACCCCCTGAGCTATAATTGGCCACAGGCATCCTGCCTGTGGCCAATTATTGCTCTCCTCGCCGCTGGCTCTATGATTGGCCAAGCATGCGGGGTCACAGTGCATGCTTGGCCAATCATCAGCCAGCAATGCACTGCGACTGGCGCAGTGCATTGTGGACCGTTCGCATCACACGAATTTGATGCGAATGGTCCACATAGTCCTGGACTTGACAAGCGGACGGACGGCCGATGTTCGATTCAAACATGGGTTCGAAATCGAACAGCGGGCCCATCCCTACTCACCATGATATCACAAAATATATTATGCACATCATCCTCTTATATAAACAAATACATACATACATACATCTAAATGGGGCATGGTAATTTAATTAGAAAGTCCTCACAATTGTTGCTCCCTCCCCACAGTGCTGGCATGCTCTGCTCTCTCTCCTAGGACCAGGGACACCTGATCCCGCAGCCACCGCTCACCTTTTGACACTGCTGTGGCCCGCAGTTGCGCCATTAGTTCCTCCAATGCAGCCATGCTCCCTGCAAGCTGCCTCCTCCGTCTCACACTGATGATGGGGAGGGACCTCCTTTCCTTTACTTCCTGCAGACTCCTCCTTTTCCTCCCCGTCCTCCACTCAGACACCCTTTTACAACTTTGTCCCTGTACACTGTTCACCCGGTCATGTAAGCCCTACGTTCATTTTGTTTGGGCATTACCCCGGGCTTCTCTGTAACATTGACAGAGATTTATAACCACTGCTGTCTTAATCAACTTCTCATTTAAAAAAACTAAGTGAGACTGGAGATGACCAGTCATATTGTCACTGGTAATAAAGGATTGCGGACTTCAGCCATGAAACCCAATTATCGAATCTGAGGGATAAAACACCAATAAAGTTTAGTATGAACATTAAATTTTTCCTCCTAGAAATAAAATAAACCAATGGTTATATACCTGTAACAAGACATTAGCATATGAAACACAAATATACATTACATTACATTCCTTAAAGAAAGTCTTCCTTATTTGTTTTAGAACAGTGCACTTTTTTAAAATACCAAAAATTGTTGAGCTCAACTTTAATTATCGTACTCGTCCACGTGGATTTTTGTTATAGCCTCAGAATTTGACATAGAAGCTTCTAAAGTACTGTTGTTATCTTTTGGTTATTTCTAGCGCTTCTTTTATGGATGTGTTTTGCACTTTCAAATGTTCCTACTCTTTCGCTAACCACCTGGGTTTTTCTTTGTATCCTGGGCAATTATTCCGCCAGTTGTGCCAAATTAATTAATGCCAAAATTTCACAATTTCTGCCAGGGTATGCAAACTTTTGAGCTCAACTGTATATAAAATAATATGCAAAGTGGTTGGAGGGAAACTTCAGAATGGCAAAGATGTTTTTAATACAATTTTTGTGAGCAGACTGCAGTTCCTCTTTAAGAAGAGCTCCTGCAAGAGCCACCAATTGCCTTCACCGACATCCTTACCCCTCAACTGTGATGACCATGGACCTTCTAAAAAAAGCATAATTGCCTCTCCTGCTAGAGAATGCCCCACTTCCTGACGCTTTTAACTCATTTGTACGCTACTGTGACAGATGTTCTTCTGCAGAAGAGGGACACACTGACTCTAGGTGACGAGCTCTGTTTTAAAAGTGACTATAATCTGGTCATAGTGCAAATACACTTGAATCCAGCAGTTCCTACTCTGCCCCGTGACCATCCGGCAGTTGAGGCTTTAGAACAATCATGCTGCATCAGGGTTTTAAATTCATGACTTTATGGTTGCACATCTATTGCACTGGGGTTTTAAACTCTATTGTTTTCATACATTCCGCTTTACAGTGATTAACCACTTCAGCCCCAGAAGGTGAGAGCCTGTGTGTCTGTGTTAATCCTGGCGGCGGCCGGAGAAAGATGCGGGCCTGCGGAGCACCTGCTACACACTCCCCCCACCAAAGATCGTTTGGTCCCCCAATGAAGGCAACGGTCTTTGACCTGGTACATGCTTTCAAATACACGCGGAGGGAAGCAGGTTAGTGTACACAGGTAAACAAACAATTACATTTGCATAAGAACCTGGCAGATGAACCTCCCACCAATTAACATAGGAAGGAAGGTTGTCCTGCCTACAAGCCACAT
>CM053036.1:187960639-187975335 GCA_028564925.1 Lithobates sylvaticus | reverse complement strand
CTGCTGACTGCTGACAACAATATGTTCTTTATTTCTGGGGATATGTGTGTGCATGCTGTTAGAACAGCATTGCAGTATCACATCTGGGGGGTGTCTATAGGTAGCCTGTGAAGGAGGGCAGGTTTCCTGTGCTTAGAACTTTCCCTGCAAAAAAGTGTCATTTTTGCAGGAAGAAAGCTATTTAAATCACTCGCGGCTAATGAATTGATGGCTCCTGTAACACAGAGAGCTGTCATTCATTAATAAAAAACAAAAAAAAAAGCGTAGGGGTCCCCCCAAATTCAATAACCAGGCCCTTCAGGTCTGGGATGGATATTAAGGGGGATCCCAGCCAAAAAAAAAAAAAAAAAAAAAATGGCGTAGGGTCCCCCTCAAAATCCATACCAGACCCTTGAGGTCTGGTATGGATTTTAAGGGGAACCCTAGCCAAAAAAAATGGCGTGGGGTCCCCCTCAAAATCCATACCAGACCCTTATCCGAGCACGCAACCTGGCAGGCCGCAGGAAAAGAGGGGGGGACGAGAGCGGCCCCCCCTCTCGCCTGAACCGTACCAGGCCACATGCCCTCAACATTGGGAGGATGCTTTGGGGTCTAAGACCCCTAAAGCACCTTGTCCCCATGTTGATTAGGACAAGGGCCTCTTCCCCACAACCCTGGCCGGTGGTTGTGGGGGTCTGCGGGCGGGGGGCTTATCGGAATCTGGAAGCCCCCTTTAACAAGGGGACCCCCAGATCCCGGCCCCCCCCCAGTGTGAAATGGTAAGGGGGTACAAAAGTACCCCTACCATTTCACCAAAAAAGTGGCAAAAATGGTAAAAAGGACAGGAGACAGTCTTTGACAATTCCTTTATTAAAATCTTCTTTCTTCTTTCTTCATCCTTCGGTTTCTTCATCTTCTCCTTCCTTCATCTTCTTCCATCTTCTTCTTCCATTTTCTTCTTCCTCCGATCCGCTTCTTCTTGCGCTGGTCTTCTCGTCCTTCTCGTCCGGCATCTTCTTCCGTCGGCGTCGGCGTCGGTGTCTCTGTCTCTTCTTGGGCCGCTCCGCGCAATGGGAGGCTCCCGCTGTGTGAGGCTCCGCTCCGTCTGACAGGTCTTTTATAATGGAGGGCACCTGGTGACCCCGCCCCCTCTGACGCACAGGGACGTCATGGGGAATTCCATGATGGCTTTCCCCATGATGTCAGAGGGGGGCGGGGTCACCAGGTGCCCTCCGTTTTAAAAGACCTGTCAGATGGAGCGGAGCCTCACACAGCGGGAGCCTCCCATTGCGCGGAGCGGCCCAAGAAGACACCGACACCGACGCCGACGCCGACGGAAGAAGATGCCGGACGAGAAGGACGAGAAGACCAGCGCAAGAAGAAGCGGATCGGAGGAAGAAGAAAATGGAAGAAGAAGATGGAAGAAGATGAAGGAAGGAGAAGATGAAGAATCCGAAGGATGAAGAAAGAAGAAAGAAGATTTTAATAAAGGAATTGTCAAAGACTGTCTCCTGTCCTTTTTACCATTTTTGCCACTTTTTTGGTGAAATGGTAGGGGTACTTTTGTACCCCCTTACCATTTCACACAGGGGGGGGGGCCGGGATCTGGGGGTCCCCTTGTTAAAGGGGGCTTCCAGATTCCGATAAGCCCCCCGCCCGCAGACCCCCACAACCACCGGCCAGGGTTGTGGGGAAGAGGCCCTTGTCCTAATCAACATGGGGACAAGGTGCTTTAGGGGTCTTAGACCCCCAAAGCATCCTCCCAATGTTGAGGGCATGTGGCCTGGTACGGTTCAGGCGAGAGGGGGGGCCGCTCTCGTCCCCCCCTCTTTTCCTGCGGCCTGCCAGGTTGCGTGCTCGGATAAGGGTCTGGTATGGATTTTGAGGGGGACCCCACGCCATTTTTTTTGGCTAGGGTTCCCCTTAAAATCCATACCAGACCTCAAGGGTCTGGTATGGATTTTGAGGGGGACCCTACGCCATTTTTTTTTTTTTTTTTGGCTGGGATCCCCCTTAATATCCATCCCAGACCTGAAGGGCCTGGTTATTGAATTTGGGGGGACCCCTACGCTTTTTTTTTTTTCATTTTTTTTTTTTTTTTTCAATGACTTTTTTTTATGAATGAGTTTCAATGAATCACTGTTCTCTGTGTTACGGGAGCCGTGAATTAACATTAGCCGCGAGTGATTTTAAATAGCTTTTTTACTTTCAAAAATGACACTTTGCGCAGAGACAGTTCTAAACACGGGAAACATGCGCCCCTTTACAGGCATACTATAGACACCCCCCAGGTACGAAATTTAAAGGAATATTACACTTTTATTGTTTCAATTTAAGCATTATTAAAATCACTGCTCCTGAAAAAACGGCCGTTTTTAAAAAAAAATTTTTGCATTGATACATGTCCCCTGGGGCAGGACCCAGGTCCCCAAACACTTTTTATGACATTAACATGCATATTAGCCTTTAAAATGAGCACTTTTAATTTCGAACGTTCGCATCCATTATAACTAATAGGGTTCTAAAGCTCGCACGGACTTTAGGTCCGTTCGCGGGTTCTGGTGCGAGCCGAACGGGGGGGTGTTCGGCTCATCCCTAGTCTCTAGCCTCGCAGCCCTTCATAAAGCCTGTTTGGTCAGGATGGACTATTTTAACTATGTGATCTTGTAACCTAAGAGCCAAAATTTATGCTAAGAGTTTAGTATCTGCGTTCAGCAGGGAGATTGGTCTATAGTTTGCGCATTGCTGGGGGTCCTTTCCTAGTTTTGGAAGCACTGTAATATACGCTAATAAGGCTTCTGACAGTAGGGGGTTTGATCGAATTAAAGTAATTACATATCGGTGTTCCCAGATGTATGGCAAATTTCACAAATTTGTGAAGCCATCTGGCCCTGGGCTTTTACCCAATGCCAGATTTGCTATCACTCCGTTTACTTCTTCGACTGTAATTGGTCTGTTTATCTCCCTAATTACCTCTGTCGGCAGCGTGGGCATCTCCGCGCCTCCTATATAGTCTCTAATTTCTTTCAGTTGCTGCTCTTCCTTGGCGCCTGATAGTTTGGGGTGGATATTATAAAGAGCTTCATAATATCTATGAAATTCTGCCGCTATTGCCTGGGTTTCTTCTATCTTTTTATTTTTTACTGTTAATTTATGGATGTGTCTAGACTCCTGTTGTTTTTTAAGCTGCCTTGCTAGAAGGCGGCCACATTTGTTACCCTGTTTGTAGAACCTATGTGCAAAATACCTAGCTTTATTTTAAAATTGCCCCTTACACACGGTCGGACATTCCGACGGAAAAAGTTTGAGAGCAGGATCTTAAATTTTCCGACAACAAAATCCGATTGCACTTTTTCCGATCATCTGTAGAGAATTCCGACGCACAAAGTGTACTGCGGCATTGTTTTTCTTGTTCTGTATTGCTTTTGCAAGAAGTTTCCTACTTTTGTTCCCCTGTTAATAAAAGATTTGTCTTAAAATGTATTGTCTTTTTGTTTTCAGGATTAGTTCCTCTTGGAGGAGTTGCCTGGTGTGGATCAGTTCCTGATATGTTGTTGGCCATTGTTCGTTTATGTGTTGCTTCTAGTGCATAGATACGAGACAAAAGTGTTGAAATTTCATTTTGATTTTAGAGGCAGTTTTTATAAAGTCACCTCGAATGACACATTTATGGGCTTCCCACTGTGTAAGTGGAGATGTTTCAGAATTGTCGTTTAAAGAGAAATATTTCTGAATGCATGCTTTAAAACGTTGGGCGTCAACAGGGTTTTTAAGTAGCGAGGTATTAAGCTTCCAGGTTTTGGTTCTAGAGGTGGTTTCTGGAAACACCAAGTTGATGGTGATTGGATGGTGGTCAGATAAAAGCATGGGTTCTATTGTGGCCTTATGCAGGAAGGTTAGGTCAGGTTGGGATAGAAAAAAATTGTCGATTGGGGAATATTTTTGATGTAGGGGAGAGAAGAAGGCATCGTGAAGGAGTTTTATTTGTTTAAGAGCCCTGTATGGCAGGGCAGAGGTGCCCAAGGACGTGTCTAGAAGTTGATTTAGTGGGACGTTGAAGTCACCCCTGAGGATAAGGATCCCAGCTGAAAAGGAAATTAGTAAATCCCTTATTTGGCGGAAAAAGGATACTTGCATAGTGTTCAGAGAATAAATGTTTGTGATTGTGATGGGGCGTGAGACAATTTTTCCTTGGAGAAAAATATATCTACCTGCTTCATCAACCATAGAGTCAATCAGTTCAAAAGGACTGCGTTTAGAAATTAGGATGGAGACACCGTAAAATTGCCCCTTACACACGGTCGGACATTCCGACGGAAAAAGTTTGAGAGCAGGATCTTAAATTTTCCGACAACAAAATCCGATTGCACTTTTTCCGATCATCTGTAGAGAATTCCGACGCACAAAGTGCCACGCATGCTCAGAAACGATTTGGAGACGAAAGCTATTGGCTACTGGCCTCTTCGTAGTCCCGTCATACGCGGTGTATGTCACAGCGTTCTAAGTGATCAGATTTTCTGACAACTTTGTGCGACCGTGTGTATGCAAGACAAGTTTCGGCCAAAATCCATCGGAAAAAAATCCAACGGATTTTGTGGTTAGAATGTCCGAGCGGTGTGTACAAGGCATTTGTTTTAGAATCTACGTTAGATGCATGGGAAGCTTGTAGAGTTGTCAGAGATATTGAGATTCTCAGGAATGTTTAGGCTATTGGCATACACATTTTTATGAAAAAGGAGAGGTAGAAGGGTTCTGGTAGGCCATAGTGGAATTTTTGAAGTATGACCTATTGGGTAAATGGAGGAAGAGGCAGAGTATGGGACTGTGGTGATGGGTGAGAGGGTGTAAAGGTAAGTATTTTATTGTGTGGGGAGACAAGGAGGGCAGGATGGGAGAGAGAGAAAAAAAAAGAGGGTAGGGGGGGTGGGTAGGAGGAGAGAAGGGTAAGAGAGCAGTAGAAGTTATGATAAGTAGGGGGGCGAATCACCAGAGGTAGAAATAGGCCTGCTAGTCTACCTAATGATAGGAGAGGGGGTGGAATCCGGTAAGTGTCAGGAGGAAGAAGGTGTTTCCTTCTGTGTGGGTGCTGTTTCTAGGTGGGTCAAAAGAAGTACGCGAACCTGCTAGTTTGGGGCTTGGCATATGAATCTAAGTTGGGACAATCAGTAGGGTTTGTTAAGAATGGTTGGTGAGGGAGTACTGTATGCTCCAGTCCTGATGTATACCCTGAGTATTAGAAGGGAAGTGAATGGCAACCAGTCGAGTGTGTGGAAAGTGACATGGTAGGATGTGATCTTCCTAAGTAACAGGATGTGGGTATGTTGTGAGAATGGTAGTGTGGTTGTTTTGTTTGTTATTATTTTTTATTTATTTTTTGTATTGCTGTTTAGCAGGAGTTAGATGAGATGGGGTGCGCTAGATCCCGTAATACAAATAACTACAAGTTTAGTTCAACTCTATTGAGAAAAAGGAAAAGAAATGACACGTTTGAAGGAAATGGGTTGCCGCTCACCCCGGGATTAGATAAAAAAAAAGAAAGTTCCCCCTGGGATGGTGGGGTTTTTAGGCAGCAATGGTTTTACGGAGATTGTATCAAAATAAGTATTTAGTGAGAGACTCAGTATATCAAAATCGGTTTAAAGTGTTTATTAATGTCAAATAAATATGACAAGTGGAGTATAAAACATAAGCCCATACAGAATATAAAAGAAATATACAGTACACACACAGGCAAAACCAACAGGTAGCATCTAACACCTCAACTGATATGACAGGGGGGGTCAATATGATGCAGCAAAACTGACGCATTTCGACCTGTGATTTGTCTAGGTCTTCTTCGAAGTGTTTTTGTCTGTTGGAATAAAAGACAGCGTAACAACAACTATTCAGTTAAATATTGAATGTGTCGCATTTGTGTCCATGCGTATTAGAAGCACGATCATACACCTTTAATGAGTGTAATTACCAGTATGCGTGTAGTACGTAGGGTAGTCTTCTGCATGGGAATTCGTAAAACTCCCATCAATTTTTCCAGGTGGTCCCCAAATGTGGCTCCCACAGGCAGGTCAAGGCAGGACAGGCATCCAGGCCGTATGTAACTTACGAAGGGTCACACTTGTTGCTGACACGCCAAATGGAACCCCGGAGCACCCTGAGGCAAAAGGGAGGGAGAGGGCAGTAGCGGCACACCCGCGACGAGGGACCCCTGGAATAAACCAAGATATCACCATGGGCATACTAAAAGAAAACAGGGAAGGGGGGATATATATATATCTCAATTCGGGTTATGGGATAGTAATATTGCATTCAAGGATGGAGCACCTATCATTAATATAAGGGATATGGCTGTATTTCTCGTCTATGGGGCATAAAGTCCCCTGGGGAAGGCATGCATAATTATACTTGGGAGGAAAAGGGAGGGAAAAGAAAAGAAAAAAGAAAAAGGGAAATAGAAGGAATGAGAACAAATATATGGTGCGCTTCATATCATATACAAGAAAGGGGAAAAGAACAAGGGAGGTGGAAAAATAGATGGAGGAAAGAAAGAAAGGGGAAGAGTTGGTTAAGAGAGGAAAAAAAAGTGAATGTGTAGTAAGGGGGAAAGAAGAGAAGGAAGTGGTGGGTAAAGGGAATGGAAGGTGTAGAAAGTGAAGTGAGTAGTGTAAGGTTGGAAACGGAAAGGGGAGTAAGTGAAAGAATAAAGCAAAGTGTGTGGGAGTGCAATTAAATAACGGTGTATGAAAATAATAATACACAGAAGAAAGGAAGTGGGGGGAATCACGAGTGAAGTGAAAAATAATAAAAAAATAATAAGAAGAAAAGGAGGAGTGAAAGTGTGATATGTGGATAATTGGGAAGGGGAAAAGAAAAGATGAAGGAGAGGGTGAGAAGAGTGGGGGAAGTTGATAGAGCAGTGTCAGTGAGATGTGATTAAAAAGTATGTGCATACTGAAGAGGAAAGGACAGAAGAAGTAAGGTATAGAGTATAGATGGGAGGGAGCACCTGGATGGTTCCAATGAATAGGCAAAAAGCAGTTGAATATGCAAAAAGCAGTTGACATTACCTTGAGTGGTTGGATTTTGTCCCAGAGACTGCATATATGGGGCTCAAAATGCCCCTGTCCTGATCAGAATTGAACCTCAATAGGATCGGGACAGAGTCTGTAGTGCAGTCTGCAGATAGTGGGAAAGAGAGGGGGGATTAGAGATCGTTCCTCCAGTGTCATTAATGACCAGCACTCCCTAGGTAGGATAAATAGTACTCACTGTTTCTAGAAGAAATGCGGGGCACATGCGTAGCCTCATGCGGAAGTGGAGTACTATGCTCCACTCCGCATGGCTATATACGCATGTGCCTAGTGGTGATTGGTCAATCCCCGCAGGTGGGCCGCGCCGCCCCCGCCCCCCCATGTATTGCACCCACAGGTGCTAATCGGTAGCCCCAGATGGCGGTCATGGTGGCCATACAGGTCTGCCCTGTGTGTACCCCCCCGGCGTCCTGAGGAGGCGAAGCCCTGCATCGGCGTCATTCACGTCGCAAGACGCGTGACGTCATCGCAGGGTGCGCACGCATGGGGCCCTGCGCATGCGCACTGCTCTGCGATACGTCCGTGAATGCCAAAGGACGCCGCCAGCAAAGGACCAATCCGCAGGGATGCCCAGGGCCTGCCTGGACGTCCATAGAGAGAGGGTAGAGGGAGGGCCAAAATAAAAAGGCAACTCCCTCCCCTTTGCTGGGAAGGCACAAACGGCATGAAAGTATCCAACCAGTCATGCAGATAGGAGACACAAGATGGCGCCACCTAAAGGGAAAAGATAATGGGAGGAAACATAAAACAGAATTACATAGAATTAAATAATACCATGTAATCCATTCTGATAAACTAGAGCTATATATATCACATAATCTATAATACTCATGACATTAAAGCTTTATTATGATTTAAAGAGTATTTTGTATATAGATTAACATATTGAAGGTACCATATTTAGAAATGCCTTCATAGTTACATAAGCATTGTAATATATGCGAAAGAAGCCGCATGTTGGGTGTACTCAAAACATTGGAAATCTAGTGTTCGTTATTGCACACACTTGTGAGGTGTCATAACAAAACTATCAGAGGGGATGGGGAGGGAGGGGCTCTCTAGAGTAGTGGGGGAAGACGAAGCAGGGGTGAGAAAACGCAGGATGAATTTGAAGGTATTATTGGGTTTTACCAGACACGAAACCCCTCAAAAAGGGCGCATATGAGATGGATTCATTCAACCCTGGAAGCGAATTTGCCTGCAGTTTGAAGATCCATCTTTGCTCGTGCTGAAAAAGAATCTTATTTCAATCACCGCCTAGACCGGGAATATGTACCCGGTCGAGAGCGGTGAAGGATATTTGGGGCATTTTATAGTTATGTTTTACAACAACATGTCTGCCCAAAGGTAAATAGTGGTTTCCAATTTGCATGGAATATACGTGCTTTGACATCCTGCGGTGAAACTCCTGCTTCGTCTTCCCCACATAGAAAGCCCCACATTCACAGGACATGAGATAGAAAGTAAATTGTGTAATAAACAGTGTAATGTTAGAGTTTGCTCCGACCAGGTATGGTTAAATCATAAAGAGTGTGAGCTAATTGTACTAATTTACAATATGCTGAATTGTATGAGATATCAGTCTAACCTCCTAAACTAATAACAGGAAAAACATTATATATGTCAGGTATGACATGGCCTCACAGACCTTGTTAGCCTACCACAGGAGTTATGATTAATGGAAAGTAGTGGAGAGATTCTTAAACAAAACAAGGCATATCTTTATGTAATTTTCAGGGAAGAGTTAGAGAGAGTTTGACTAGGAAGTTAGTACTGTATGGTTCTCGCTCCCCCCCCCCCCCCCCCCCCCCCCCCCCCCCCCCTCTTTGACCATTATCCTTAGGTCCATTAAGAGCTTATATTGGTCTTATAAGAAATATATTCAACTCCAACGTGGGGGACAAAGGTCCGGAGGCAAGAGGCAAGCTTTTGATTTAATTGTGAATATATTTACAAGATGTTGGCCGACAGTATAATGGCTTAAGTTATGATGGAATTAAGATATATAAGTCTAACCTAAAACAGGTACCTGGGATAAGGAATAGTATCTAGTCACAATGTCTTACTTCGTTATTGCATAGGATGCAATTTGAATAGGCAAGCTTGACTCACTGTATTAGCAAAGTAAAGTATGAAAGCAAAAAGAAAAACTGGAAAACAAGAAAGTCTCCATTCAATGGTCAAGGTGCTATGGTCTAACAGCCATTGAGGCAGTGAGTGACCGATATATTTTACTATTGTATTTGACAATTCATAAGAACTCACTTATAACTGGAGCAGAAGTACCCCAGTGTTTGGAGATAGGTTTACTCGAAAGGCTTCTAAGTGATCATGTGGCGCTTCTTTAAGAGAATGTTTTTCCTGGGTAACTGTAGAAAATAAGGAATTAGAAGGAACGGTTAAAGTGATTGTAAACCCACTTAGTTTATTTTTTTCTCAAACACTTGCAAGACAAAAGCATAATGCGCTAGTATGCATAGCATACTAGCTCATTTTGTAATACTCACCTGAGATCGAAGCCCTCACTGCGGTGCCCGTACAACGCTCCGGCGGTCGACACCCCTTCCGGGGGTTACTTCCAGGTATTGGGGCTCCGGCGCTGTGATTGGCCGGATCCGCGATGACGTCATTCCCACGCATACGTGCCGTTGCTTCAGTTTGTGTCAGTGCGCATGTGCCGATGATGTTGGCAAATACAGTGGATATCTCCTAAACCGTGTAGGTTTAGGAGATATCCTGGGTAGCTACAGGTAAGCCCTATTATAGGCTTACCTGTAGCACAAAGTGGTCTGTAAGGGTTTACAATCACTTTAAACAGACATGAAAATATTCAGAGCATGTGGGATTTGTACCCTTGTGGAGAAGATAGTGGAGTAGGAGAACTTGAGGGATAGGGCAGCAGCCCTCCTGTAGTCTCTGGCAATGGGATTTTAATGTGGGGAGTAGAGATATGTTGTAGTGGAATGCTCAGATATCCATGGGATCTCTTCTTCTGGATGGGGAGAAACCAGGGCTCCTTGGGGCTTCATCTTGCCGATTTGGGGACTGAGCTGAGGAGGATGAGTGATATCTGCGGTGGCAATCTCCTTGTCTTTGTGCTCTTGCTGTGCAGTTGTTTGATACTTTGATCCACGGTTCTGAGATGGAAAAGGAGCTATACCAGTCAGGAACTTCAATCGCGGGTAGATTTAGGGTGTTGCAGAATACTTGCAGGTCATCAGGGGTGCGGAGGTGTGCAGTGTGACCTCTCCATGTGGCTGATAAGCAGAATAAGAATTTCCATCTGTATGGAATATCTCTGGTACGGAGTTGATCCAGTATCAGGCGAAGTACTCAGTGATGTTGGAGAGTGATATTAGACCCGATTGCATTCTCTTGCTTTCCTTAGGATCTCCTCTTTGAGAGGGAAGTTAACCAGACAACAGATAATGTCTCTTGGTGGATCATTTTCACGTCCTCTTGGGTGAAGAGCTCTCTGAATCCTCTCCATCTCTATTGGGGAGTCTACTGGTCTTTCAAGAAGGTCATTAAAAATGCCTGCATTAGTTTGTTCTAGGAGGGGCTGCTCATTGGTTTCTGGGAGTCCCCTGATTCTAATATTGTAGCGACGGCCACGGTTATCAAGGTCCTCCGGGTGTCTATGGATCTCTAAAGCCCCATACACACGGTCGGACTTTTTCATGGATTCTGTCCGATCGGACAATGTTGTTGAAAAATCAGACCGTGTGTATGCACCATCGGACAGTGTACGTCGGATTGTCCGACGGACAAAGTCTTATCTCCTGCTGGAAAGATTTGCCGACAACACGGTCCGATCACACCAAATCCGATCGTGTGTACGGTTGTCCGACCGGACAAAGTGCTACGCATGCTCAGATCACATTACAAGACCAAAGCTATTGGCTACTAGCCTCTACGTAGTCCCGTAGTAGGCAAAAAACGTCACCACGTTCAGAATGATCGGATTTTCCGACAACTTTGTCCGACCGTGTGTACGCAAAACCAACATCAGACAAAGTATGACGGACAGGATCCGACCGACCTGGTCCGCGGATTGTCCGACCGTGTGTATGGGGCTTAAGATGTGGGAGAGATTCATGTCAGATGATTTCCGTATCTGTCTAATGGCGTCAGCATGGCGGGATAAGGTCTGTTCCACTACTCCCATCTGAGCAGCTATGGATTGTATATCTGCTTGGAGGTCCGTTGTAGCTGCCGAGAGGGTGGATTTTATGTCTGCTCCGACAATTTGTAAGTCTATGAGGCTAAGAGTTTGTGCAGCGGGCACAGGCAGACTGTCACTCTCCTTCTGTGAGGATACAGCGTTGCTTACCGAGCATGGCGGCTCTGTCCCAGAGGCCACGTGTCCTTCTCCTGCTACCATTCGGAACATCGCCGGTATGTTACCTGCTGATTGCGGGTGTTGGTCTTTAGGGCTGCAGGTTGTCGGGGCTCCTCAGTCGTTCTTCCCCATGGTCTGGCAGCTCGTAGTGTCCCTGAAGCGCTGATAAAAGCCCTGTGAAGCAGGAGAGCTCAGTTCAAGCGGCCATCTCCGATCAGCACTAGACCATGCCCTCACACATTGTTGTCAATCATGCCTTGATAAAGGTGGTGCTCTTGGACCCTCGAAATATGTTGGCTACTTTTTGGATTGTCCCCCTGACCTGATTTCTAACTGGACCTCTTAACAGTGGTGTGGCGCTTCAATTTTCATTTTTGTTACAAATCTAAGGGAGTCAGCATATTAATTTGTAGAGAAGAAGGTGCTTCTAGGTGCAGTAATAAAACACTTTCTTGACAAGGAAGGGTTAAAAACACTTACACGATGAAAGTGAAAAACAGGAATATCAGTGAGTCTATAATGCCCAACGGGATGCCTCCTGGGAGTAAAGACAGGCGACCAGCGGTGGGAAGCACTGTGTCTCTGATCCAAGAAGCAGAGCCATGCTGTCAGAGCCAGATTGGAATGCAGGCTACCGGAAGTGAAGGCAGAGTGGGCAGGAAGTGTTTGAGCATGCCCAGTCGCTCCTTCTTCAAATTGAAGATTTGAATTATTTTGTGAAGATGTCCCATGAAGACTAACTGGCACAAGGAACCAGCCAAAAGGCAGGGCTAACTTTGGTAAAGGGAAAATAGGGCAGCAGGTCTGCACATTTGACAATTTATATCTCCCAAACAACAATCACATTGTATCCCTATAATAGCAATCTAAAATAAATTCAAAAGAGAACTTATTTTAGAATACTGATTGTATTGTAAAGGGTTTATTTTTGTCTCTTACTACCACCTCCTCAGGAATGGTGCACAGATACTAACAAGGACTGATGGTAAATGATGGTATACTTAATGTAATGATAAAAATGGAAGCCTAGATTTGTTTGGAATACAGTCCAAACTGTTGGACATACTGTAACCTTGTGGTAGACAGTTGTATTCCTAGCACACACAGCCCAGCCCAAGACCATGACTATATAATTGGGGCATCAAGGAAAATCAAGGAATCCCTGTAGCCTAGGAAGCTATCCAACAATGGAAATGTCTGAGTGGTATTATTTGAATTTATTACTACTACACTGTGGATGGTCTTTCCTCTAGCCAACCCCTCATAGACACATTTGTCACTCTTTTCCTCCATTTTTGGAGACATTTCTACAACAATCCCCATCATATGTTTGCTAAATTGTATTAGTAGAAAAACAGAGTAGCATCTAAATGTCTCAGTGCTGGACAATCAGTGTGTGAAGGAGCTATGTGTTGCCTAATATCAGTTGTATATTACAAACCATGAGTGCCGATTCACACCAGGATGCTCTGTGAGATTGCATGTGATCCGCATCGCACTGAAAATCACATGCAATGTCCATGCAATGCGATTTCAGCCATGCTCGCACAGGACCCTTTTCTGGTCCGCACCAGAATAGGATTGCATGGGTGTTCTTTTTGTGTATATTCTCTTTTTATTTTGTATATATCATTTAAATTTAACAACATTATCAAAATATCAGTTATCAAACAACACCTTATTATAATCCACATAAAATACAAATACTTTGAAATTATACTAATCCCTCCCCCCCCCCTCCCTCCCTCTCTCACCCCTCTCCCCCCCCCCCTCCCTCGATCCTTCAAAATGTATCCTAATTCTCCATCATTTTTAAATGTTCTGCTGTCTTTTTGAACTCCAGCCATCTCCCCCATATGCTATGAAATGCTTGCAACGAGTCTTCACCTCTGTGTATGGTTTCTTCTATTGATCTTAATAAATGATTGAATAGTTAAGATAGACTGGTTGACGGGGGTCAGACGACCTCCATACTTTTGGAATCAGGCTCTTGGCCGCATTTAGCATCAGAGTGTTCTTATATTGAGCTAATTGTTCCATGATACAAGGAAAACAACATGTCCATGGCTCCTTCCTTACTTGCTTCCCCGTTATTTGATATATATTGTCTATAATTTTTTCCCAGTATGGCTGAATCTTTGCACAATCCCACCATAAATGTACAAATGTTCCTGGGGCAATACAGCCCCTCCAACACTTTAATAAAGTGTCTACGCTAAACCTTTGTATTCTCTGTGGGACCATGTACCATCTTGCCAGCAATTTATAGGACATTTCTGTTGTCCTTATATCTCTAGAGGTGGTACATGCCGTTCTTAAAATCCTGCTTCTGTGTTCTTCGTCCCGTAGTTCTCCTATCTCTTCCTCCCATTTCTTTAAATAAGGTGGATATCTAGGCTCTATTTCCTCTCCTAATATTTTGTATATTTTAGAAACACTCTGTCTCAGGCACAGCGAGGAGGAGAGTAGCCTCTCCACGGGCCTAATATTCCACTCTCCTCGCAATGGCTGGGGGAGTGTCTGCGTAAAATGTTGTAATTGTGCATATCTACATCTATCTAACGACCTATTTCCCCATTTTTGTGTTAACTCGTTGAAAGTGCATATTCTATTTCCTATCATCACATCCTGTAAAATGATGTCATTTTTCTTTGCCCATCTAACAAAGTACATATATTCATCCTTCCCAGGTTTAAAATAATTTGTGTCTAATAAAGAAATTAAAGGTGAATTAGGTTGCCAGTGATATATTTTACCCAGTTCATCCCATATTTTGAAAACATTTTTTGTTAGTCGATTTGTGCTACTTGATAGTTCCCAATAGTGCCATGGGACCCATACCCTTTTTCCTAAATCTACTTTACTTTGGGCTTTCTCAATATCTACCCACCCTTTACTACCCTTATCGTGTATCCAACCTGTTATTCGGGATATAATTGCCTGATAGTATCTTTTAAAATCCGGTGCGGCTAACCCCCCTAATTGTTTCGCTTTTACCAATGTTGCATATGAGATTCTAGGATGTCTACGAGATTCTAGGATGTTTATTTTAACTGTTGGATGATGATAAAATGCAGTTATCCATCGCATCATTCTTTCTTTTATTCCCAGTTGTCTCAATGTTTCCACCATGAAGCCCCAGTCGACTCTGTCGAAAGCCTTTTCGGCATCAACCGACAGCAGTACGACCGGAGCTTCGTTCTCTCTGGCCTCATGTATCAGGAGTAAAGTTTTAAGACAGTTATCCTTTCCCTCTCTCCCTGTCATGAATCCCACCTGATCTCTAT
>CM053036.1:187938139-187958139 GCA_028564925.1 Lithobates sylvaticus | reverse complement strand
ATTCCAACAGCTTTCCTAGCGTTCTCCTCAGGAACCTATCTGGGTCTCTATTTGGTGAGTAAATATTTGCAATGGTATATTCTGTATTATACAATATCCCCCTTATAAAGAGGAATCTCCCGTCTGGGTCAGCTAGTTGCTCCTTTATTTCAAACGTTGTATTTCTATCGAATCCTATTGCCACTCCCCTTGAATGGTTTGATGTAGAGCCCCATAGAACCACCTAGGAAACTGCCACATAGATAATCTACCTCCCGAAGCATGTGAGATATGCGTCTCCTGAAGACAAACCAGACTCGCCCCATAATGCTGTAATTCCTTGTTTACTATAAACCTTTTCTTTGGAGTATTTATACCCCTTACATTATATGATACTAGATTCAGTGTGGCCATATCTCACTTATTAAGCATCTGTCCCTTTTCCTTCCCCCTCCTCCTCCCGTGGGGGTTTTGATGCCCCAATCGGAAAAAGAGGCAACGTAGAAGGGGGAAAAGAAAAGGGGAGAGAGAGACCCACCAAAAAAAATAAAAAATATTGCAACCAGGCAAGTAAAAAAAAAACAAGCTCAAGATCTGACTGTGTGATAAAGACAGTATTAAATGGTTACAGTGAGGTATGGAGAACAATACAACTCTAGCTACAAATTAAAAGAGGCTGGGAAGAAGTATCACAAGCTACATACAGTTTTTTTTATGTTGATATGAAATAGAGAGCCAACTACTTAATAGCCTAGCTTTAGGACTTCCACTATTACATTTTAAAATGAAGAAGTATTCATTTTATCCAGCCAACAAAAATATTTCAGGATGATGTTTTCTCGTCTGCACAATTAACTTCTCTCACACACTTTTATTGCCACTTTCCTTTTCATCTCATAAACACGTTCCTTGTTGACGGAAGGACAGGGAAAAAAAGTCCCTTTGTTGAGCAACTGTTCGTTAACTGTAAGATATCTTTACATTTAACTGTAAATTGTTTACTGTAAGTTATATTTACATTTAACTTGTGCGGAAGTGTATAAAATGCCCTAGTTTATGGTATGCAGCACTCCCTCAAAAAAAAAAAAAAAAAAAGCTTTGTCTTGCTAAAAGCTTATTTGCATACATTTTCGAACGTGGGGGGCGTGGCCGGCCGCGATAGAGGAAGGACGCATTGCTGTGGAGCTCCGCCGAGCCCTGTCTAATCCACAGCCATCCGGGACCAGCACGCCACTAAAAACCTCCAGGTTGCCCATCCCTGGCCCTGAACACACTGGGGACAGATCTGGGGACAGATCGGCAGCTAAATTAAGTGCCCCGGACGGCGGATTATTCGTCCCGGGATCGGCCCCATACACTGCCTGGCCGCCGCCATCTTGCGGCCTACTCGGCCTCCTCAGCCTCCGCGCTTGCCCACAGCGCTCTGTGGGACAGAGAGACCCTTCCAGCACACATACAGACAGCTTCCTCAGCCGGGGAGGACATCGACCAGGCTGTCAGGTGGATGCTGAAGAGGGATTTCAGAGACCACAGCTTCAGGAGTACAGGTGAGCGGCGGCCATCTTGCTACACCTCGGGCCTACCACCTACTCCCACAACCCTCCTGCTCCAGACAGACCCACAACAACATCCCTAATCGGCTTATTTAATAGAGGGGGGACCCAGAGGAGCACTGGAAGAGGCCCCCATATCCATAACGGCCACTGAAGCAGTCCAACCTCACCACTGTAATCTCAGCAGGTCGGCCATCTTGCTACACCCAGCAACACTAAAGCTGCAGCTGCTATACTTCTTGCAAACCTGCTGAACTGTTCTTTCACTCACTTCTCAAAGTTACTAAATAAAGCCTGGACACATGTTAGCCCTGCAGCATACTCTCAGATAAGCAAAATCAAGCACTTAAAAGCCCATCCCCCCCCCCACGGAGCAAATTGCTGGACATGATGGGCTCTGATTAAACGTTTTTTTTTTTTTTTTTTTTTTTTTGGGGGGGAAGTGGCCTGACTATGGAGGAGTGAAGACGTAGGCCTCCCTAGATCCGTCCCACCGCAGCATCAAACAACGCTACAGGAGTGAGACTCCACCGACTGCCTGACATGTCCCAAAGGAACAGGGCATCTTCCCAGCCCCCGCGGAACGAAAAACCCCGGCAAGCCCAGTTAGACTCCTTCTTCCCCGGGCAGAGTGGAAGAGGCCGCGAGGCCCCCAAGATGGCGCCAGCTGCAAAAACCCCTAAAGCACACAAGGCCGCACAGCACTCTGCCACAAGGTCAACACAACAGAATGAATCACCCATACCATCCCCACGGTCGGTAAGTGACTCGGCTCCCCCGACCTCCCCGGGCTCCCCCACACTACTAGAAGACCCCCCTTACGACCCGGACCCCCTGGCTGACGCGGATATAAGACGCCATATTATGTCCTTACCCACCAAAGCGGATCTTGAGCGGTTTGCGGACAGGGTGGAAAGAGCCTTTAAAGAGGACATTGCCCAACTCAAAGCAGACACGACGCACCTAGGAAGTAGATTGGAATCCTTAGAGCAAAAGTTTGAGGACGCCCTCCCTGTTATCTCCATGCTGCAGAACAAATGCGCCATGCAAGACCGCCAGATTGAGACCTTGCTTTGTCAGTTAGATGACACAGAGAACCGCAGTCGCCGAGCCAATATCAGGATCCGAGGCCTACCTGAAGCCACTGGTGCCAGGGACATTATCCCCACATTGGAGGGGGTCTTCAAAGAAATATTGGGACTGCCTAACACTGCCACCATCGAAATTGACCGTGCACACAGGGCCCTAAAACCCCTGTCACAGGATGCAAATAACCCCAGAGATGTAATCTGCAAACTACATAAGTATACTCTCAAAGATCGCATCATGCAGAAAATGAGGGGTAAACCCTATTTCGACTTTGACGGTGCACAATTAGCTTTTTATCAGGACATCTCTAGGCGCACCCTTATGCAGCGCAGAGCACTTCGCCCCCTCCTGACTGCTATTCAAGACGCAGGCCTGTCGTATCGGTGGGGATTCCCCTTCTCTCTCCAAGTCACCAAAGAAGGAAGAACTGTGACTCTCCGCACCAAAGATGACCTCCCGCATTTTCTGACCTCCCTGGACCTAGACGAAGTGGACTTCCCCGACTGGAGGTACCCCCCGGACCCCATACCTACAAATCTGCCTACATCGCAGCCATGGCAACCCGCCGGGCGACAGAACCACAGACGAACCCGTAGGCGTCATCACTCTGATCCTTCAAGGGAACCGGCCCCCTCAGGAACCTGAGGGACATCCTCTAGGGATGAGAAAGAATGGGATCTGAGCACTTTTGAACAGAACTGCTGGGGAACCCACCAGACATAAACTGAGATGTTTTTCTCCAGGATTCCCCCCCCCACCTTCCTTTCGCCTTTTTTTTTTGATAAAAGAATACCTGGACCCCTATGTTCCTCCATTCTCCTCCCTTTTCATTCCCACCATGTTAGATGCGGTGGGCGGAGACGGAGGCCTCCTCCCCTCTTCCCAAGGTTGGGTCATGTACCCCCCCATAGGATACCCTTCTTTTTTATGGGTATAGATCCTTATTGGGATCGCAGGATGTGGCTTGGATCTCCTCCCCTTCTAGGGGATGGGGTCCCAGACACAACCCTTAGTTGTTTTAAGAGACCAGATGGCCTAGGCCATACGACTCTGATGTTTTTTGATTGTACTTATTTCTTATGTTTTTTTCTTCTCTCCCCTCTCCTCCCCCTCTTTTCTTCCTTTACCACTCCTCCTGCTCCAGGGTCAGCTTTGTCGTCCTGTCTGCACCAGGCGCGCCGCCAATCTGCAAACACAGACCATCCTCACACCTCCCCATGGCTACTATACGGGTGAGTACATACAACGTTCGAGGTCTCTGCTCCCCACATAAACGAGGTAAGCTGTGGGGGGAGTTGAAACGATTGAAAACCCAAGTGGTCTTCCTGCAAGAGACCCACTTTACGCCCAAGTCCCTACCCAAACTGCCTACACACCTTTTTAACCAATGGTTTATTAGCACTTCTCCGACACCTAAATCTAAAGGGACAGCTATAGGCATACATAAGACATGCCCCTTCCAACCCTCCGACCACAAGGTAGACCCCCTGGGCAGGTACGTGTTTCTGAAGGGTAAAATTGCAGGCCAGAAATACACGTTTGCGACAATATACGCCCCTAATACCGATCAACTTACCTTCATTGACAACACTCTCGACCGCCTAGCAGATTTTAGGGAGGGCCTCCTGATTCTAGGAGGCGACTTTAACGTAAGCCCTGACCCTATACTAGACACATCACACGCGAGACCCACGCATTCCTACGCGTTCCTTAAACACTTCCGTAAGACCATCCAATCCCAACTCTTGGTGGACAGCTGGCGAGTTCTTCACCCATCAGACCGGGGCTTTAGCTATTATTCTAAAATACACGATGTATATACACGCATAGACCACATCTATGTAGATCATGGTGGGCTGGAGCTCCTTCAATCTGCGTCCATTGACACTATTTCTATCTCTGACCACGCCCCAGTAACGATTGACCTCGCCCTGCCCTTAGGCACGCGACGGGAGTGGACATGGAGGCTAAACGATAATTTACTAGATGATGTGGTCGCAGTGAAGGAGATCACAGACACCCTGACACATTACTTTAGGGAAAACCCAGCTGGCGAACTAAGCGAAGGTGTGATTTGGGAAGCCCATAAAGCTGTGGTCAGGGGAGCACTGATCTCCCAGGGCTCCAGACTTAAAAAAGCACGTCAGGCAGATTTCTTAAGGGTACACTCAGCTCTTCAGAGAGCTGAACTCCGACATAAAGCTAACGGGAGCACGGAGGCCTTGACAGAACTGACAGAACTACGGAAACTGTTTTTACGTTTGCTTGATCGACAAACCCGCAAACAATTCCGCTTTCTGGCACATAAATACTATGAACACGGGAACAAATGTGGACGGATGCTGGCTCGCGCTCTCCGGAAACAGCACGCACAGACATATATCCATAAACTACACACTGCCGCAGGAACACCGATAGTACACTCCTCTAAAATAGCAGCGGGATTCAGAGAGTATTACACCAATCTATACAACTTAGGCTCTACCCTTCCTTCTGAGCCAAGAGAAACTAGACAGAGAGTGACCCAAGACTACTTAACAGCAGCTGGCCTACCAACACTAACGGAAGACCAGTCCTCAACCCTAGACCTCCCCATAACCTTGGCTGAGCTCGTGGCCACGGTGGAGTCCTTGCCCAATGGGAAAAGCCCTGGCCCAGACGGGCTTACTAAGGCATACTACAAAGCTTTTCTACCCCAGCTAGCTACCCCTATGTGCAAATATTTTAACGCATTAGCAGGAGGGGGGAATATCCCCCCAGAGGCACTCCTGGCCCATATCACTGTGATCCCGAAAGAGGGCAAGGACCCCACCGTCCCTCAGAGTTATCGCCCCATTTCTCTTCTTAATTTGGACATAAAGATTTTGGCAAAAATTTTAGCGAACAGACTTAAACACCTTATCCCCCAAATTGTCCACCCAGACCAAACGGGCTTTATAACAGGCAGAGAGGCAAGGGACAACTCCCTACGGGCAATACACCTCATACATTGGGCCCGCAACCGCCCAGATCCCCAACCATACATTATTTTGTCGACGGACGCCGAGAAGGCCTTTGATCGGGTAGATTGGTCCTACCTGACAGCAGTGCTCCGGTCAATACACTTAGGCCCGCGAATGTTAGCCATAATTGCGGCTTTATACTCACAACCTTGCGCCCAGGTTAAGGTGAATGGGACCCTCTCAGCTCGATTCCCCATCAGAAACGGCACGAGACAGGGGTGTCCGCTTTCACCCCTTCTGTTCGCCCTAGTGCTAGAGCCGTTCCTCCGCACAGTGCGAGCCAACCCCGATATTAAGGGCCTTCAAGTAGGTAACACGGAACACAAACTCTCGGCTTATGCCGATGATGTACTGTTCCACCTCTCGGAACCTCTGATCTCCCTGCCTAATCTGATGAAGGAGTTGCAGCTTTTCGGATCCCTTTCCAATTTTAAGATTAACCTTTCAAAATCGGAAATTCTCCCCATCTGCCTAAGACCTCACATAGCAATAAATTTGCAGGCGGCCTTCCCCTTTGTTTGGACTACGTCATCCCTGAGATACTTAGGTGTACAGCTTACTGATCGTTTTGACACCTTATATGCCGCTAACTATCCCCCTCTGATTGCCGCGATTAAAAGAGACCTTTCACAATGGACACAGACGGCCTTTACGTGGCTAGGAAGGGTGAATATAATAAAGATGAACATCCTACCGCGCATACTCTTCTACCTGCAGATGCTACCAATCCCCCTGCCCAGACTCTTCCTTGACCGACTATCCAGTCTACTGTCTGAATTTATTTGGAACGCACGTAAACCTCGGATAGCCCTACGGGTACTACGGCGCCCAAAACGTAGGGGGGGTTTGGGGGTCCCAGACATTAGACAGTACTACCGAGCCATAGCCTTGCAGAAGATATTCAACTGGCGTTTCCATACTCACACAAAACTCTGGGTCCCGCTAGAGAAATGTCTGGCGGGCAGGAACTTGTCATATGCACCCTGGTTACACCGGGAACATAGGGGGCTGTCAGACACGACTTCCCCGCTGACAGCTCATGTGCTGTCAATATGGGACAGGATAAACCCGCAGCTGAAACTGGCCCCCCCTATGTCCCCGCTGGCTCCATTGGGGGGTTTCCTATGGTTCTCCCCGGGCGAGCAGATGACTTTTTTTGAATCGTGGGTAGAGGATGGGAACGCCAGTTGTGGTACACTCATGAAAGACGGCAGGCTCCTGTGTTATGAAGCATTACCAGCAGGACGACAGGGCCCACGGATGAACTTCTCGAAATACAGGCAGCTGCATCATTTCTTCCAGATGCATAAACACACGATTAGGAAGCCGTCGACCCTCACCCCATTTGAACGTATTTTTACTGCAGAGGAACCAACGCCACACCTGGTCTCAGAGCTATACCAACTCATAAGCTTAGCCGGCCCCCAAACTACACCCGCCTATATCCGACGCTGGGAGAATGATTTAGGACTAACTTTAACAGAGACGCAGTTATCCCACTTATACTACCTCACCCACGCATCTTCCATAGACTCAAAAACCCAAGAGACAAATTTCAAACTAATGTCTCGCTGGTATAGGGTACCTGCAGACTTAGCTCGTATCTACCCTTCCACATCCGAGTTGTGCTGGAGGGGTTGCGGACACCGGGGAACGTTAGCTCACATATGGTTGGAATGCCCCATGATTAAACCCTTCTGGGAAGATCTGCAAGAGCAGATAAAAACAGTGACAGGGATAGAGGTCCCGTTCTCCCCGCTACATTTTCTCCTGAACATACCCCCGATCCCGCTTAGTCGCTACAAAAAGAATGTGCTACCACACCTGCTGAATGCAGCAAGACGCCTAGTCCCAATATATTGGAAGACTTCCAGAATCCCCACTCGAGAAGAGTGGCACAGTAAAGTAGGTGAGATCCGAGAGGCTGAAAACTGGGTGGCCACCTGCAGAGGCCTAGAAGATAGATTTCATAGCACCTGGGCAGTCTGGGCTGAATACACCTCAGACCCCAACCAAATTCCCTCTAGCCTAGATATCGCCCTACTGGAGCTGGCAGATCCCTCACTTAGGGTGCTTAGGGAGGCTAGGGCTCAGGGGACAGCCACACCACCCCCAAGGGACCGCAGTGACTAATTCATATCTTTAGACTTAACGTTTTTGGCGTGGCGCGCTTGGAGCAGACGAAGATGACATCCCATCCTAAAGAAGCAGGTAATCTGACCTAACCCACCTCCCCCCCCCCCCCCCCCCTGTTTCTCCCTCCCTGCTACCCACCCTCCTTTCAGTTGCTAAGCAACTACGACTTATCTATCTTAACTCTGTTTCTCCCCTTTTTACTTACTATGTTTCTCTGCTGTATTTTGTGGACGATATGTGAACTCACGTTGGACTGTTGGCTGACAGGGGTCCTATGGCCTTAGGGCCACGAAAGCTGATATCAGAATTATCTGGGGTGATGGCGGTCCTAGCCAGACACTTATTAATGCCGCCGGGATCCCCGGGCTTGCGGGGGGTCGAGGGTGGTATGTTGGAGGCCATTGAGCCCCCCTCCCTTGGCCCCGGCAGCTGGTCTGGGACCGGGCGCACTGAGCATTGCAGAGGGGCGTCCCGTCCCCGGGCTCACCCCCGGGGATGGGGCGCCCTTAGAAGGGACCCCACGCCCCGTCTACCCCTCTCGCCCACACGGTCCTTTAGCTAACATATGGTCGCCCTCAACTCAGGACCCACAACAACTTCTTTAACCCCCGATCTTCCCCTATCTTTATGTACGTCTGTTAACCCTAGCATTTATTATTGTTGACACCACGACTCTGTGTAGTCGACGGTTTATTATCTTCACAAATGGTGACCGTGTTTTGTTTATATGTTATTTTTCCAATAAAAATTGATTATACATAAAAAAAAAAATTGCATGCGCTTGTGGAATGGCGCCAAACTTTGGTATTTAAAAATCCCCATAGTCGACGCTTTAACATTTTTTACTGGTTACATATTTTGAGTTACATAGGAGGTCTAGGGCTAGAATTATTGCTCTCGCTCTAACGTTCGCGGCGATACCTCACATGTGTGGTTTGAACACCGTTTTCATATGTGGGCGGGACTTACGTATGCGTTCGCTTCTGCGTACGAGCTCGCGGGGACATGTAAACATCCCTTGTAATAGGAATATTACATGATCGGACCTATTTACAGTGAGATATGGGGTCAATAAGACCCCACATCTCACCTCTAGGCTGGGAAGCCTAAAATCAAAAAAAAAAAAAAAACGATCACCGCTTCCCAGCCGCGGTGCCGCCGTTTTTTGAATGCAGAGGCCGGGCGTGATGTCATAACATCGCGCCCGGCCTCCGAACGATCATAGAGACTCCGGCGACCATCTGGTCCGCCGGAAATCTCTATGATCATCATCCGGGGGCCGGCGGATCCCGAGTCCGACTCACCGATGGAAGCGGTGAGTCGGTAGAAGCACCGGAGGGCGGCGGGAGGGGGGGCATCCCCTCCCGCCACCCGTAAGAACGATCAAGCGGCGGGGTGCAGGGAATCGCCGGCTGAAACCGGCAATATCTGAATGATGTCTGTAGCTACAGGCATCAGATATACCCCTGAGACCAAAAAGACGTCATATGACGTATACTGGGTCTCAGGTGGTTAATAAAGAAACTCCCTACTCTAGCTATCTAGATCGCTCACTGATCTAACTAATTAGAAGAAAATTCAAGGATTGTGGACTGACTGACTGACTGACTTTATCACACTAACTCCTAAAAATCCTCTCTCTCAGCAGCACAGGAACCTGTCTAAAGCAGAATGACGCTGTGTGCTGTGTGTACTATATATATATAGAGGCTGGGTCACATGCTGCATTGGCCAATCACAGCCATGCCATTAGTAGGCATGGCTGTGATGGCTTCTAAGGGCACACTAGTGAAACTAGCGTCGATTGGCTGCCCTGCAGCTGTTAAAAAGGCGCCAATACATCGCCGAACACCGGACCCGAACCCGAACTTACAGCCAATAGTTTGGGTTTGGGTACGGGTCCGGGTCCCTTTACAGTTCGGGTTCGCTCAACCCTAATCAGGAGTAAAGTTTTAATACAGTTATCCTTTCCCTCTCTCCCTTTCACGAATCCCACCTGATCTCTATGCACCCAACAAGGCAGTAGTGGTTTTAGTCTTCCCGCTATTATTTTTGCGAAAATTTTGATATCAGTATTCAGTAGTGATATTGGTCTACAGTAAACCCCCCTCCATCGCTGGGGTTACATTCCGGACCCACCCGCGAAAAGTGAAAAACCGTGAAATAGAAGACCCTATTTAAATACACCCTAGGCATGTTTTGTTAATTTTTTAATAGCATTTAAAGGTCTTTAAACACACTTTTACGCAATAGAAACACATAAAAGATAGAGAGAGATCAAGAGGATTTTTAAAACATAAAAATATTGTCTTAACAGTACAGTATACTGTACAGTAAAAAATAGAGTACATAACTGCAAAATGCCGAAATATTAGTGCAATATCAGATAATAACAGGTCCTAATTAAAATACAGCGATATACCGGGACCGCAAAAACTGAACCGCGATAGAGCGGGGGTTTACTGTATAGCTCTCTGATATCGTTGGATCTTTACCTTACTTTAATAGCAATGTGATATAGGCCATCAACGCTTCTTCCCTAAGTTTTTCCCCCTCTGCCAGGGCATTCAAATAATCACATAATTTAGGTGCCAGGACTTTTTCCAGTTGCCATTTCCTTTATTGCTCTTACTACTTCTTCCTGCGTTATTGGGGCCTCTAAAAGCTCCAATTCTTCCTCCGGCACCCCTGGAAGGTCAGACCCCTACAGGTACTCCATGATTTCTTCCTTCCTCCCTCTATTTTCCCTACCCTGCCTCACATTATACAGCTGACTATAAAAACTATGAAAAACTCCTGCTATTTCAGGGGATGAATGCATAGTTTTTCCTTTTGCGTTTTGGATTTTATCTATAAATGATGCATTTTTCTTTTCCTTTACAGCCCTCGCTAATCATTTCCCAGGTTTATTTCCCTCCTGATATCTCTTTTTATCTACTATATGAAAAGCTTGTTTCATCTCCTGCTCTATTAATTTTGTAACATCTCCCCTCATCTCTACTCCCAACCTCTTGGTTCAATCCTCGTTGGTCAAGGCTCTATAATCGCATTTTCCCTTTTCTTGGAGCTCTAACTATATCCCTTACTTAGGAATGAATTTATCCCCTAGTATAGACAGTGCACACTATTATCACTCCATGCTTAAAAAAATTAGAGGAAGATCTATTATCTTGGTCCAGACATTATCTATCCTGGCTGGGTAAGTTTATCTCCATCAAAATTACCCTTTTGCTACGCCTTCTATATCTTTTACGTTCCTTGTCTATCCCACTCAAGAAAGCCCTTCTACTCAAATTCCAATCTTAAGTAATCCGCTTTGTCCTGGAGGGAAAAGGACACCGTTGCTCTAAAGACTTACTCTACCGGCTGAAGAGCCATGAAGGCCTTTCTCTCCCCAATTTATGGTGGTATTACCAAGCAGCGCAGTTAGCTCAAAATTCCATAGTCTACTCCCAAGGCCCATAGCTGGACTGGGTTCCTCATCACACTATTGACTGCCTACTTCTGGAGCCCTCCCAATTCCCCCATCCTGGCGCCTACCCTTTCTCACTCCTTAGCTTTATGTGATCTCTTATAAAAACATTCCTCTCTAACCTCCAACACCCATCCACTAACACACTTATTTCATAATCCTAACCTTCCCCCAGGCACAAATATTAAAGCTTTAAAGGCCTCTTCAGAACAGGTCACTTTTTAAACTCCATGGGTCCCGATTCGACAGGGTATTGTGTAAGAAAACTCAACATGCGCTCAGAGAAATTAAGATTTCACACTCCTTACACACTATCTGGCTCAACAAACCAGATGCCCTGAGACTAACAGCCTATGAACAATGGTGCTAAAATATCAAGGATCGGGGGGGGGGGGTATTTTCATAATTTACTCTTCTCTAGCGAAAGCTCTGGACAAACCTTCCTGCGCTCGGAGCTAGGAATCTGATTTTGAAGAAGAGTGGGACCCAGATACGTGGTTTCGATGTTTTCAACGTTCTTAGAAAAGCATCATGAACATTTATTTAATACAGACACATGTTTAAATCTTTACTAGATGGTATCGGGTTCCCACTAGACTAGCAAGAATTTTCCTGCATTCTTCTTCCTTGTGTTTCCGAGGTTGTAATCTCCTAAGCTCAATGTTTCACGCGTAGTGGGCTTGTCCCCGTATTAGGAGTTTCTGGAATACATTTTTTCAATGGGATAAGGCTCACTCACAGAAAAGCACCTTGTGCCATCCAGGCCATTGCGCTCACTCACATTGGCATCGCCTCTCACGCCTGCAGCTGTAGATCCCGTGTCCAAAGAGAGCAAGCCCCTCCCAGGACAGTTCTATTTATCTGCTCATCCAGAATTCCTTTCTCTCTCCAGCCAGCTGAAACTTGTAGTTTGCAGCATCTTTAGATCCATTAAAATATCAGCTTTTTGAACTACATGTCCCACAATCCCCTGCTTTCAGTAGTGGTCTCTCTCTCTGCAATCAGGAAGTCATGTCATAATCCCCATGCTGGGCACTAGATGGAACAATACTCAATGCAATCTTCATTAAGTAATGTGCCATGATGGCAAAAGCGATATAGCCAGAATGGCTACATCAGTGAACGGCTGTGTTTTTGGGTGTCAGGACAAGTCTGATCTTTGAAGGAGTTTCCATCACATAGAGAACTGACCATGGTGTATTCTCCAGCTTTATGCGGTCATTTTTTAATAGAAAAACAGGGGGCCTGACAGGAACATCAGGGATTTCACACAAAGAAAGCAATACAGAGAACAGGAGACTTCTTCACACAAGTGCATGGTACAGCAGACACATAATGAATATGTAAAATTAACATTTCAAATTCTTGATAAGAAAGAATGTGATTGCAATATACAAATCTTTCAAGGCTGACTGTAGTATCGAAAGGAACTAATGGATTTTGATAAGAAGCAGTATAACCTTAAACTGCATAAAGGGGTTCTTTACTGTAAAGCCCCATACACACGGTCGGATTTTCCGATGGATTCTGTCCTATCGGACAATGTTGTCGGAAATTCCGACCGTGAGTAGGCACCATCGGACATTTTCCATCGGATTGTCCGACGGACAAAGTTGTATCTCCTGCTCTAAAAATTTTCCGACAACAAAGTCCGATCACACCAATTCCGATCGTGTGTAGCGAATTCCGACGGACAAAGTGCCACGCATGCTCAGATCACATTACAAGACCAAAGCTATTGGCTACTAGCCTCTACGTAGTCCCGTCGTAGGCAACAAACTTCACCACGTTCAGAATGATCGGATTTTCCGACAACTTTGTCCGACCGTGTGTATGCAACACCAGTGTCGGACTAAATCCGTCGGACCAAATCCGGATTTTCCGACCGTGTATATGGGGCTTTAGAGTGGTAAAGATGTGGAACGCCCTACCACAGTGTGTGGTGTCAGCAGGGAGTGAGGATAAATAATAAAAAAATATTAGATGTGTTTCTTAGTGAACACAATATACAAGGATATGAGGATTTGTAGCAAAAAACAAAACAAAACCACACACATTGAACTGGATGAACCTGTGTCATTATTCAACCTCATCAACTATGTAGGATGACAAGCTTCTGCAAGGGCAGATGATTGGAACACCTTTTTAAATTGAATAATCTGAACATATTAATGAGAGAACACAAACACTGTTATAATGCAGCATTTTCATTCTTGTAAAATATGTTGACAGATTCCTTAGTTCTTTTTATGGTTTCCTTTCCTCCTAGGTTTCACCATGAATACCTCAATGCACAATTCACAGCTTTTTCACCAAACGTTCCTAAAAGGCAAACCAAAAGCTCTCGGGGTAAGTGCAATTTCAGGTAAGTGTCTACAAAGATATTTTTTTGTTAAAGCGGAGGTTCACACTAAAATTAAACCTCCGTTTTTCAAAATCCCCCCCCCCTCCGGTGTCACATTTGGCACCTTTCAGGGGGGAGGGGGGTGCAGATACCTATCTAAGACAGGTATTTGCACCCACTTCCGGGCATAGACTCCCATGGGAGTCTACGCCTCTTCCCGTCCACCCGCGCTGTCTACTGGGACACACACAGGACCCAGGAGATAACGGGGACCAGTTAGGACGTGCATCGCGACTCGCGCATGCGCAATAGGGAGCCGGGAAGTGAAGCCTCAACGCTTCACTTCCTGATTCCCTCACCGAGGATGGCGGCGGGAGCTTCCGAGAGCCAAGCAATTGATTGGCTTTGGCTGTGGACATCGCTGGACCCTGGGACAGGTAAGTGTCCATTTATTAAAAGTCAGCAGCTGCAGTATTTGTAGCTGCTGGCTTTTAATATTTTTTTTTTTAGGTGGACCACCTCTTTAATACGGCCGGGGTCTTGGCAATCGCGTGGGTGTGCTAGACAGGGTGGTGACGTTATTGCGGTGGGGATATTTAAATCCCTGTAAGCCCCTGTCACATTAAGGATCACTGTGGGTACCTTGCGACAACTCCTCCATGCACCAGGGTTGGAAAATCAATTGGGGGAAAAAACTGCGCTAACCTTATATGTGATAAAACAAAGCAGCTAACATAAAAAACAAACAAAGTCTAAAGCAATAAACATAAAAAATGTAGCGCTAAAGTAAACACAATGTGTAAAAGTGAATACCATACAAATAAAAAACATAAGACATGTAAATACAAATAAACACGATATTAAAGTGAATAACACCACTTATATAGCATATGTGACATGTAATAGACTCAAAATAAAGTCCAGGTGAGAACTCAATATGAGGGTAAACCCAAGAGAAGTGAAAAAATAATGATGTAGTAAAAAAATCCAAATCAATCAAGTGAAACACTAGTGTCAGCGGATCCTTGTAGATGATTCTAGAGCGAGAAAAGGCTGGACAGAGATGGCTTATACAACTTGATAGATGGTATAGAGAGATTGAGTACTCTTACCGCAAAGGTTGGATACAACTGCCATACGACATTGTATCATGTGGGCTTGTGCGCTAAGCCTCTTGCGCCAGAGGGTACCGGATCAGGCAGGCAGGAACCGAATAACGGACAGCACGACCAATGAACTTTAGCCCTACATTTTTTATGTTTCATGCACCAGGGTTCCCAGGTTAAGGTAAGCCGGCCTGGGGGTTATGGTGCAGGGTGAGGGGGGGCGGAGATTGTCACTAATCATCTGCCAGGGTGCCATGGACAAGTCGCCGCCTCTGTGCGCCAGCCCTCACGCTCTAGGTATGTGGAGTGTGAGGGGGGGGGGGGGGCAGGTTCATGTTGGTACGAACATATGCCTAACATGATGTGTTTTCTGCCCTTCTCTTTTTTAGCCCTTCCAGGTCGGATCGCCAGTTTATTTCCAAGACAATAGGGACCTTGCCAGGCCGCAACGTCAACCTTCCTCATCTATGTCCAGACGTAACTCTCCATCTAGGACCCATCAACAGAGGAAATGTTCCCATTCCTCCTCCAGACACCGCACCCACCGCCATGACAGCAGCTCTGATCGCAGAGCCTGCTGGGGATGTGAGACAAGTCGCTGTGCGATCCATGCTATGTCCGGGCGGTTGGAGAAAAAGAGATGGAAAACCAGCAGATGGAGTCTCTTGTTAAGCGTGTGGTGCAACAATTCCCAAAGGAGTGGGGTACAACCCGCACGCAGAGCCAGTCCACCACTCTATCTGGCTCCCTGGCTGACAAGGCCCAGGAGGATCCGGGCCCATTCCAGCCTTACAATGCCTCCCTAGGCTCTTCAGACAGTGAATTGAAGGGAGATGAATTTGTCGGTGCTTTCGACTTCACCCTGGTTTCTCTACTAATTAAGGCAGTCAAAGAGGCCCTTAAAGTGGTTGTAAACCCTTATAGACCACTTTGACCTACAGGTAAGCCTAGATTAAGGCTTACCTGTAGGTCCAATAAATATCTCCTTAACCTACACGGTTAAAAAGATATTTAACAAAAAAGGGCACCGCTGTGTACGGCGCATACGCACCGTAGACAAAGGCGCAGGCGCACTGGGTGTGCCGCAAGTGAAGACAAACATGCCGCCACTTACGGCTCCCGTGCGCATGTGCCGGAGTGACGTCATCACTGCTCCGGCCACTCACAGTGCCGGAGAAGTGATACCCGGAAAGAAGATGGACGCTCAGTGGAAGAGGGGACAGCGGTGACAACGCTGGCTCCTGTGTCAGGTAAGTCACACATAATGGGCTACTATGCGATGCATAGTAATCCATTATGCTTTACCTTTGCAAGGAAACAGAGGAAGAAAACCCATCAGGGTCTACTTCCTCTTTAAGTGGAAAGATCCTTCCACTCCTCCGGCTAAGCAGAGGAAGTTCTTTAAACACCTGGGAAAGGAACGCTCCAATTTTCAGCTCCTGAATTAAAGGACATCATTGATGAAGAGTGGAGCAAGGTAGATAAGAAGACTTCTATGTCAAGCAAAACTTCCAGATTATACCCCTTTAAGGCAGAGGAAGTGAAACATCTGGAAAACGCTCCCCTCGTAGTTGCAGCACTGATGCAACTAGCTAAACACGTCACTCTTCCCCTAGAGGATGCTGTATCCTTCAAGGATGGGCTTGAGAGGAGAATAGATCAAGATCTCAAGAGCACTTATGGGCTAGCTGGTATGGCTTGCAAACCCGCCTTGGCCCTCGCAGCCATGTCCAAGGCTCTGGAAGCCTGGACAGTGGATGTGGACTCAGTACTCAGTGGAGCCTCAGAAGAACTGGCCAGAGGCTCGGCAGTCCAGGAATTGAAGCAGGCAATGGACTTCCTGGGGGAGGCTTTGATCAAGCTTATCCGCCTGCTGGCCTGGACTATGCTATCCTCGGTCATGGCTAAGCGGGCCTTATGGTTTCGCCCTTGGCTCGCTGATCCAGGATCTAAACAGGCCCGGTGTAGGATTCCCTTTGAAGGCCCCTCGTTGTTTGGTAACAGGCTGGATAGCGCTATAGACCGAGCCACGGGCAGGAAGTCGAGCTACCCCAGGATAGGCAGAATCCTGTTTGGTCAGAAGAAGTCCCAGTGCAGAAGACGCAGTACTGAGCATTCAAGGGAGGCACACTCCTACAGGCCCGGCCGGGAATTCAAAAAAAATTTGAGCAGAGGTCAGACATCCTTCCAGAAATCTGCTAAAAGCCAGGCGTCAAGTGGACAAGAGCCAGCTAAGTCATTTTGAGATTGGGCCCGCCCAGGCGGGTCGGGTGGGGGCACGCCTGCTTCTCTTCCAGCACGTCTGGGTGGCCTCAATCTCAGATTACTGGACCATCAAGATGGTCTCCACAGGCAACACATGTTCTTTCGTCAGTACCCCTCCCTCAAGATTTATTTCCACCCTGCTACCACGGTCAGAAGAAAAGAAGCAGGTGTTACTGTCCTGCATGGATTCACTGATAGTACAGGGAGCCGCGGTGCCTGTTCCAAAAAACAAAGAGTTTCATGGGGTGTACTCCCCTCTCTTGCTTGTACAGAAGAAAAATGGTTCATGGCGCCCTGTGATAGACTTAACTTAACAAAACAAGTTTATAATATCCGAAAGATTCAAAATGGAGACCTTGTGGTAGTGCAGCCAGGCGATTGGCTAATCTCAATCGATTTGAAAGATGCCTATTTTCACATGCCTGTGGCAGAAGATTTCCACAAATACCTCCAGTTCAGAGTCGGGCAAGAACATCTGCAGTTCATCTGCCTCCCTTTTGGACTGACAACCTCACCCCAAGTATCTTCTAGCCATGGTGGCCATCATCAGAACAAAAGGGATTCACTTGTACCACTATCTCGATGACCTCCTGTTACTGTCCCAGAACAAAGAGTGGCTGTTGATCCACAGGGAGCAAGTTATCTCCACACTGTCCAAATTCGGGTGGCTCCTAAACTTGGAAAAAAGCCATCTAGAACCAGCCCAGCACCTGGTATACTTAGGGGCCCAGTTTGACACGGTGGAAAACACCATCTCTCTCCCACTGGACAAGATCCCAATTATCCAAGGGAGAATCTCACGGGCTCTGAGCATCTCACGCCTAAAGGCCTCACAGTGCCTAAGAATTCAAATGGTCTCTGTGGAGGTTACGCCCCTTTTAAACAGGGATCCTTCAACAATGGAATTCAGGGGAAGTCAATCAGTCCATTCAGATATCCTCAGTGATGAGGAACAGGCTCTCCTGGTGGCTCCAGCACAGAAATCTGCTCACCTGTCACTCCATTGCCCCTGTCTCATGGGTCATGGCTATGACCGATATCAGCGGTGCTGGTTGGGTAGCCCTTTGCAGGTTGGAACTTGCTCAAGGCAAGTTGGAAGCCCGTCTTCACAACCCGGGCTCAAACATCTTGCAACTACGGGCAGCCTGGTGTGCCCTCCAATCTTTAATTCGTCTCCTCAAAGGGGAGTCGGTTTTAATGAAAATGGACAACACCACAGCGGTCTCCTATGTGAAGAGGCAAGGGGGCAACACGGAGCGACACCCTGCTCCAAGAAGTCAAGCCCATCATGTCTTGGGCTCAGAAAAACCTGGCCAATATTTCAGCGGTCTTCGCCCCCCGGAGTTCAGAATGGCCAAGCGGACTTCCTGTCTCGCACACAGTTAGACAACAAGTGATCTCTTCATGTGCAGACGTTCGAATGGATTCTGTCCTTGGGAGATAATCCCAAAGTGGACCTATTTGCATCCCCCTGCAACTTCAAGATCAAGAAGTATTACACTCGAGACCATTGCAGCCAGGCCTTCGGAGTGGATGCTCTGTCGGATCAGTGAAACTTCAACAGGGCATACACCTTTCCCCCGCTCCCGATCATCTTCGAGTCTCTGCTGAGACTCCAAACGGAAGCAGTCCAAGTGGTGGTGATAGCCACTTACTGACCGAACAGGCCATGATTTTCCCTCCTGATCCAGCTCAGCTTCCGGGACCCAGTGTCTCTCCCTCCCAGGCCAGACCTTCTCTCTCAGGGGGCAGTTCTGCACACTTGTCCGGCGATATTGAGACTGATGGTCTGGTTCTTGAGAGGGAGAGGCTGGAATCCCTCGGGTGCGCTTCAAGGGTGATTTCCACCCTCATAAGCTCGAGAAAGGCGAGCACCAATAAGGTTTATGGAAGAATATGGGCCAAATTCGTAGGATTCTCATCCTCTATGGGTAGATCGTTCAGAGATCAAGGAGTGCAGGATATCCTGAGTTTCCTCCAGTCCGGCATAGATCTGTCTCTGTCCATCAGCTCCCTAAGGGTCCAGGTCTCGGCCTTGTCGGCCTTCTCCGGAACATCATGGGCCATTCATCCTCCAATCCTGCAGTTCTTCCGTGGGGCGTCAAGACTTAGGCCCCAAAGAAGACCATGATTCCCTAAATGGGATCTTCCCCTTGTTTTTGACTCACTGTCTGACTCCAGTACCTCAGGTTCCGCTCCGCTTTCTGTCAACGACCTTTCTGCAAAAGCGGCCTTCCTAGTTGCCATTACTTCGTCCAAAAGGGTTTCCAAGATTGGTTCCTTGTGTCATGAAGAACCAGTTCTGACTTTCTTCCCAGTGGTCCTCATCCCCATGCTTGGCTCAAACCCAAAAGTCACTTCAGTGTTCCATGAAAACTGAGAAATTGTCCTAACCACATTTAAAGCCCAGGGGTCCACCAAAGCTCATCCTCTGGATGTAGACGAATTACTGAGGGAATACCTGCAAGTTTATCTTGCACTCTGGCGGTAACAAAGGGAAGCAGAATGATTGCAGCCTGGATCGCCCAGTCTATTCAGCAAGCTTATAGGGCTAAGGTAAGTACAGAAAAAATTGCGCTGGACTCAAAAAACTAACACGTGAAGCAGCAACAACAAGTGCGATATGACACAATCATGAAAAGAAAATGGTAAAAAGTTGCGCTAAAAAACAAATAAATGATAAAGTCGTGACTAAAGCAAAAATACCAGTGACAAAGTAAGTGTGCTAAAATTAATAACACAAATAATTAAAAAACAATCACCACAAAAGTGAGGTGTGCCTAATGTGATAAATATCCATATGTACAAACCAAGTGTATGTATAATATCTCAATGGATGACAATTTTACTGAAAAAACCTGTGAAGAGAAAATGTTCAGCAAAAAAAAAAAAAAAAAAATATTTTTGAAATAAATCCTGTGGAAAAGAAAAAAGTTCAATCGAAGGTAGATTATGAATTGTCCAATGGAACTCCAACGATGGACAAATCTGTGCAATCCGTGTTGGTGATACGCTAATCAAAAAGTGACTGTGTGATTTCTAGAGAAGTTCTTT
>CM053036.1:187914954-187937658 GCA_028564925.1 Lithobates sylvaticus | reverse complement strand
TGGCCAGAGCTTACACAGTATGCAATTGAGCTACTGCCTGTCCTGCATCCAGCGTTCTTTCGGAACGCACATTCAGTGCTGCTGGAGGCTTTGTCACCGATCACAGGGTGCGCCTGTCCACGGACTCAGTTGATCGACTGACCTTCATAAAGATGAATCAGTCTTGGATCACCACCAGCTACCAGGCACCTGAAGCTGATATAACTGAATAATTTATTTTGAAATGTCACATCCCTTCAAGACTGCCGATGCTGATGCTGAGTGACTGTCCTGTTATGTTGACTGACTATCCTCTTCCTCCTCAATGATCCTGATGATAGCTTGGAAGAACATTTTTGTTTCTGGGTGCAACCAACAGTGGCTAAGGCCCAATTTTTCAGCCCCTGTTTAACAGGGGCGTGTAATTACAATTTTTTATGCAATGCTTTGCAACAGGTCTCATTGCTGTGCTCCAAGTAGAGTATTTGTGAGGGGTTGCAGTGTTGTGGCACGAGCACCAGTGCCTAAGGCACAATTTTTCAGCCCCTGTTTAACAGGGGCGTGTAATTACAATTTTTTATGCAATGCTTTGCAACAGGTCTCATTGCTGTGTTTCAAGTACAGTATCTGTGAGGGGTTGCAGTGTTGTGGCACGAGCACCAGTGCCTTAGGCACAATTTTTCATGGGCGTGTAATTTCAAAAATTGATCTAATAATTCACAGCACCGCCCATTCCTGCGCCCACCAAGAGTAACTGTGAGGGCTTACAGTGTTGTGGCAACACCGTCCACCGCCACCACCACCAAAGGCCCAATTTTTCTGCCCCTGTTCAACAGGAGCATGCAATTACAATTCTTGTTCTAATAATTCACATCAGGGCCCATTACTGTGCCCACCAAGAGTAACTGTGAGGGCTTACAGTGTTGTAGCACCAGCACCACCACCAAAGGCCCAATTTTTCCTACCACTGTTCAACAATGGCATGTAATTACAATTCCTAATATAATAGATCACAGTAGGGCATTCCAGCACCCACCAAGAGTAGCTGTGAGGGCTTACAGTGCGGTGGCAACACCAACATCTAATGGGGCAAATTTATGCAGAGTATATACGGCAGGCCCCTACTTTCAAACATCCAACTTACAAACGACTCCTACTTGCAAACGGAAGGAAAAAACAGGAAGTGAGAGGAAATCTACCCATAGGAAGGGAAATTCTATCCTGTTAGATTTAATTTGGGGAAAAAGTATCTCCTCTCTACTGATGCTTTATCACCAATCCTTGTTTCAATAAAAACCCCACTTTTCCAAAAACATTTGTCATTGGGACGGAAAGTGAGGTGAAATGTTCTGAACAGGTGCACAGACAGCAAAACAAATGTTACAGGGGTGATAACCCTTCCCTATGTTCTCCAAAATGCTTAAAAACTGATTTTTTTGTCTGGAGCTACACTTAAAAATGTACATGTTCAAAATTACAAACAGATTCTACTTAAGAACAAACCTACAGTCCCTGTCTTGTTTGCACCGCCTGTATACTGCTGTTCAGAGTATATAGGGTTGTAGGTATAGGGTTTTATTTTGGGTGCGGGGTTCCCCTTAATATCCATACAAGACCCAAAGGGGCTGGTAATGGGCTGGGGTGGGGGGGGGGGGGTAATGGGGTAGCCATGCCATTTTTCTCAAAGATTTTCATCCATATTGCCAGGACAAGACATGACATTAAAGCCGCAAGCAGTTTTAAATGGCTTCTTTTTTTCCTTTACAAATGTCATTTTGTGCAGGGACAGTTCTAAACATGGGAAACACATGCCACTTCACAGGCATACTTTAGACAGCCCCCAGGTACCATATTTAAAGGAATATTTCACTTTCTTTTCACTTTATGCATCATTAAAATGACTGCTCCAGAAAAAATGTCAGTTTTTAAAACTTCTTTTTGCATTGATACATGTCCCTTGGAGCAGGACCCGGGTCCCCAAACCTTTTTTATCACAATAACATGCATATTGGCCGTTATAATTAGCACTTTAGATTTCAAACGTTCGTGTCCATTGTAACTAATAGTTTTCTAATGTTCACGCAAACTTTCGGTCCGTTCGCAGGTTCTGGTGCGAACCGAACCCGGGGGTGTTCGGCTCATCCCTACTTGCCACCAAATGCAGCATGCCGCCGTCGCCTGCTACCAGATACAGTGTGTCACTTGCCACTGTCACCTGCCACTAGATGCAGCGTGTCACTTGCCACCATGACAGTGCAGCCCGGGGACCTGTTTTAGAGCATGCTGGAGTGGGCCCAGAGAAGATAGAGGAGGTGGCTTTTCTAGGGTTAGTGTCACCCCACTGGTGCGGTAAAACATGGTATCATCCCCCTGCCAAGTAAAGTCCCCCCTCAGTACAGACCCGTTTCATTAAGTATAGATTCCCCTCCCGCAGTACAGACCCCCCTTCCTCAGTATAGATCTGACTTTTCTGGAAGTTTTTGAGATGCTAAAGATTCTTGGACTGGTGTAGTTCTTTTAGAGAGTGGATATCCAAAGTGCCGGTGGCAGTTCAGGTTAAGCATTATACCACTTATTTTACATTCTTTTTTTCTTTTCTTTTTTTTGCAACAAAGTAAATTTAAGAATGAAACAAGATGACAACCCTTATAAGAGAGGTTCAGGAATACAAACAAAATAAGCAGCCATACTCACCTAGATGGCTGCAGCACTGATCCTAGCTGCAGCTGTCCACTATACTATGTAGCTATACACAAGGAAAAGGAACACATGTACATAAACAAGGCAGGGAAGAGAGACAAGGGGAACAGGAGGTCATATAGAGAAAGCAATTAGCAAGGGGGAGCTGGAAGCAGGAATCGGGGGACAAGTATCAGGAACAGGGTACAGGAAACAGAAAACTGAGCGATCAAAGAGCATTGATTACTCAGTTCTCTGTATTTAGTCTGCAGAGAGCCAGTGACTGTCAGTCACCATCTCTCTGCACTGCCCCTCCAGCGCTTACTGGAGGACCGGGCTTTGGGGGGAGTGGCTGGCTCAGGCTCTTAGCAGTGCACTGAAAGGCTGAGCCAGCTGCCAGTCCAAGCATCTGGATGAATCTTGACTGTAAAGTCGGGATCACCCCAGAGCCTAGATTAGCTGAGTGATGTCAGCCGACAGTGGCTGAAATTGGGTCACAGGAGGAGTACAGAATGAAGGGCACTCCTGTGAGCCATGGAAGTAGGGCCATAATAGCTTTGGCCATACTTCTCCTTGATTTTTTTAGCATTACACAGCCCACACTAAAATAGATAAAGTAGGTCTAACTCTCCAAAATATAATAAGTGGGTCCAAGTTTAATGTGCGTGCAATTGTCCCGCCTGACCTCTGATCTCAGTATGTACATGCACTGTCAGGATTAATAGGATGGCCCTACAACCAGGGGGGCTAATAGGGGAGATAACAAGCAAAAGAGCCATCTGCTACTGGGATCCATCAAGATATACACACAAGCACTCACCCATTTATGAACATCTGAGTATGGGAATAGTAGAAAGAGGGAGGGGGTGGTACATGTGCTTGGACGTTATGTCGCATTCCATATCTGTAGAAGATTCCTGCTTGTTGAATCACTGCTGTGAAAAAGTATTTCTCCCTTTTCCTATTTTATTCTACCTATGCAGGCTTGTATCTAAAGCCATTTTTTCCAGTTCTGTACAGAGTAAAGAATAGTCAGAACCTCTGATTTTGAGTTGTCACCAGACAAAAGTAGAGGGGAAATTTGTCAATGGGGACACTTGTATGGGTAACATTTGTCTAATGCCGCGTACACACGAAGGGACTATCCCGCGGGATTATCCGCTGGACTCAAATCCCCTCGTGTGTGGGCGTCGGTGGACTGTTTGGCGCCAAAAGTCCGGCGGACTAGGTTTTAAGTTTTGTTTTAAAATGATCCGCTGGACTTGGCAGTCCAGTGGACAATCCTGCCGTTAGTAGGCTAGTCCGCCGGACTTTTGAAATGAACGGACTTGCCGCTCATTGGAAAGTCCGTTCATTTAGCACGTGACTTCAGGTACGTAGCTAGCGTAGGCAGTAAATGCCGGCTATACGCTAGCTCCGTCACCTGGCATGGATTTAAAGGGAATCCCCACGCCGAAAAATCCATCTCAGACCCTTATCCGAGCACACAGCCCGGCAGGCCAGGAAAGGGGTGGGGACGAGCGAGCGCCCCCCCTCCTGAGCCGTACCAGGCCGCGTGCCCTCAACATGGGGGGTGCCCATGCACCTTGTCCCCATGTTGATGAGGACAAGGGCCTCTTCCCGACAACCCTGGCCGTTGGTTGTCGGGGTCTGCGGGCGGGGGCTTATCGGAATCTGGGAGCCCCCTTTTATAAGGGGGACCCCAGATCCCGGCCCCCCACCCTATGTGAATGAGTATGGGGTACGATGTGTAAAATGTAAAGTAAAGAAACCACACTTTTGAAAAAATAATTTATTGCACTGCTCCGGGGGTCTTCTTCCGTCTTGGGGGTCTTCTCGCCGGACTCCTCCGCCATTTACGTAGCTCTTTTACCGAGCGGAGAAGTCCGGCTACCTTCTTCGTCGTCGCCGCCGTCGTCTGGGGGTCTCGATCCGCCTTCGGGGGTCTTCGGGGGTCTTCCGGGGTCTCTTCGGTTCTTGCCACTGTCGTCGCTTTCTGCGCCGCCTTCTTCTTCCGCCTTCTTCTTCTTCTTCTTCTTCTTCCGATGTTGACACATCGCTCTCTCTGGCCGGAATGCCAGAGCCGCGCTGTGCTCGCACTTATATAGGGACAAGGGGACAGGGTCACATGCTCATGTCACATGGTGACCCTGCCCCCTGTGATGTCACAGTCCCGGAGGATGCTGGGACTGTGACATCACAGGGGGAGGGGTCACCATGTGACATGAGCATGTGACCCTGTCCCCTTGTCCCTATATAAGTGCCAGCACAGCGCGGCTCTGGCATTCCGGCCAGAGAGAGCGACGTGTCAACATCAGAAGAAGAAGAAAAAGAAGAAGAAGAAGAAGAAGGCGGAAGAAGAAGGCGGCGCAGAAAGCGACGACAGTGGCAAGAACAGAAGAGACCCCGGAAGACCCCCGAAGACCCCCGAAGGCGGATCGAGACCCCCAGACGACGGCGGCGAGGACGAAGAAGGTAGCCGGACTTCTCCGTTTGGTAAAAGAGCTATGTAAATGGCGGAGGAGTCCGACGAGAAGACCCCCAAGACGGAAGAAGACCCCCGGAGCAGTGCAATAAATGATTTTTTCAAAAGTGTGGTTTCTTTACTTTACATTTTACACCTTAGGTGAATGGGTAGGGGTACATCGTACCCCATACTCATTCACATAGGGTGGGGGGCCGGGATCTGGGGGCCCCCTTATAAAAGGGGGCTCCCAGATTCCGATAAGCCCCCGCCCGCAGACCCCGACAACCAACGGCCAGGGTTGTCGGGAAGAGGCCCTTGTCCTCATCAACATGGGGACAAGGTGCTTTGGGGTGGGGGGGCCGCACGGCCCCTCTTTCCCCAGGGCACCCCCCATGTTGAGGGCACGCGGCCTGGTACGACTCAGGAGGGGGGGGCGCTCGCTCGTCCCCACCCCTTTCCTGGCCTGCCGGGCTGCGTGCTCGGATAAGGGTCTGAGATGGATTTGGGGGGGACCCCCACGCCGTTTTTCGGCGTGGGGATTCCCTTTAAATCCATGCCAGGTGACGGAGCTAGCGCGCCGGCATTTACTGCCTACGCTAGCTACGTACCTGAAGTTACGTTCTAAATGAACGGACTGCTCCGTGTGTGGGCAAGTCCGTTCATTTTCAAAAGTCCCACCGACTTTGTCCAGCGGATTGTCCGCCGGAGAAGTCCGGGCGTGTGTGGGCAAGTCCACACGCTCGGAAAGTCCGGTGAAGCCAGCTGGAAAGTCCGGCGGATTGTCCGCTGGACTAGGTCTGCCGGGAAACGTCCCTTCGTGTGTACGCAGCATAAGAGGAAGTTCAAAACAGGCCGTGAAGCTAAATCTAATTTTAGCTTTAGATGCAACCAGCAACACCATTTTGTTTATAATTGAAAAGGATGGAGGAGAGTTAAAATTTGTAATTTCTGTCTGATACCATATTGAGAAGACATTTCCTCACTTCCTGTCTCAGTGACACCCATATGATAAATGGGAGGTGCAGTTGCCACTGGAACAGGAAGGCACCGCCACGAACAAAGCATTGTGAGATGTTCTAAAAATTCCCCAAAATGCTAAAACTATGTTTTTATTTGTGGCGTGACAGGAAGTGAGGAGAAACCCCTCCAACAAGACCTCTGACAGTTATAAAAGAGGCTCTAACTCTTTTCTGTTTCATGCTAAATGATATAAAATGGCTTGCTGTGACAGCTGCCACAACAAACACAAACCTGGAAGTTTGGCTGGCGGCTTGGAGTCGGGTCGGGGGCGGGAGGAGGCTCAGGAGGAGAACTGGAGAAGTTGGGCTGCTGGCTATGTGCTGCTGCTACTCAGCCTCTGTCAGTTCCCAACCACTAGAGTTGAGCGGACACCTGGATGTTCGGGTTCGGCAGGTTCGGCCGAAATTCAGAAAAAAGTTCGGGTTCAGGACCGAACTTGACCCCGAACCCCATTGAAGTCAATGGGGACCCGAACGGCTATAATGAATTGTCAGCTCCCGTCCCCATAATACAGAGAACAGTCATTGAAATTCATTGATAGTCATTGAAAGTCATTGAAAAAGGGTTTGGGGACCTGGGTCCTGCCCCAGGGGACATGTATCAATGCAAAAAAAGCTTTTAAAAACTGAAGTTTTTTCGGGAGCAGTGATTTTAATAATGCTTAAAGTGAAACAATAAAAGTGTAATATTCCTTTAAATTTCGTACCTGGGGGGTGTGTATAGTATGCACGTAAAAGGGCGCATGTTTCCCGTGCTTAGAACTGTCCCTGCACAAAGTGTCATTTTTGCAGGAAAAAAAGCTATTTAAAATCACTCGTGGCTATAATGAATTGTCGGCTCCCGTAATACAGAGAACAGTCATTCATCGAAAGTCATTGATATAAAAAAAAAGAAAAAGCGTGGGGGTTCCCCCAAATTCAATTACCAGGCCCTTAAGGTCTGCTATGGATATTAAGGGGAACCCCGCATCAAATAAAAAAAAAAAATGAAGTGGGGTTCCCCGTAAATATCCATACCAGACCCTTCAGGTCTGGGATGGATTTTAAGGGGAACCCTGCGCCCAAAAAAAAAAATGGCATGGGGTCCCCCTCAAAATCCATACCAGACCCTTATCCGAGCACGCAACCTGGCAGGCCGCAGGAAAAGAGGGAGGACGAGAGCGCCCCCCCCCCTGAACCGTACCAGGCCACATGCCCTCAACATTGGGAGGATGCTTTGGGGGTCTGTGACGAGGGGCTTATCGGAATCTGGAAGCCCCCTTTAACAAGGGGACCCCCAGATCCCAGCCTCCCCCTGTGTGAAATGGTAAGGGGGTACCTACCATTTCACAAAAAAAGTGACAAAAATGTAAAAAATGACAGGCGACGGTCTTTGACAATTCCTTTATAAAGTCTTCTTTCATCTTCTTTCTTCTGGTCTTCTCCCTTCGTCCCCCGCCCCCATCTGACGTCATGGGGAAAGCCATAGGGAAGTCCCCATGACGTCCCCATGCGTCAGAGGGGGGCGGGGTCACCAGGTGGCCCCGCCCTCCGTTATAAAAGACCTGTCAGACGAAGCACAGCCTCACACAGCGGGAGCCTCCCATTGCGCGGAGCGGCCCAACAAAGAAGAAGAGACGCCTGGAAGAAGATGCTGGACGAGAAGACCAGAGCAAGAAGAAGCGGATCGGAGGAAGAAGAAGATGGAAGAAGAAGATGGAGAAACCAAAGGATGATGAAAGGAATAAGGAAGAAGACCAGAAGAAAGAAGATGAAAGAAGACTTTAATAAAGGAATTGTCAAAGACGGTCTCCTGTAATTTTTAAAATTTTTGTCACTTTTTTGGTGAAATGGTAGGGTTACTTTTGTATCCCCTTACCATTTCACACAGGGGGGGAGGCTGGGATCTGGGGGACCCCTTGTTAAAGGGGGCTTCCAGATTCCGATAAGCCCCCCGCCCGCAGACCCCCACAATGTTGAGGGCATGTGGCCTGGTACGGTTTAGGAGGGGAACGCTCTTGTCCCCCCCTCTTTTCCTGCGCCCTGCCAGGTTGTGTGCTCGGATAAGGGTCTGGTATGGATTTTGAGGGGGACCCCAAGCCATTTTTTTTTTGGCGTGGGGTTCCCCTTAAAATCAATCCCAGACCTGAAGGGTCTGGTATGGATATTTAGGGGGAACCCCACGTAATTTTTTATCAATGACTTTCAATGAATGACTGTTCTCTGTATTACGGGAGCCGACAATTCATTATAGCCGCAAATGATTTTAAATGGCTTTTTTTCCTGCAAAAATGACACTTTGTGCAGGGACAGTTCTACTGGAAACATGCACCCTTTTACATGCATACTATATACACCCCCCAGGTACGAAATTTAAAGGAATATTACACTTTTATTGTTTCACTTTAAGCATTATTAAAATCACTGCTCCCGAAAAAACGTCAGTTTTTACAAGTTTTTTTTGCCTTGATACATGTCCCCTGGGGCAGGACCCAGGTCCCCAAACCATTTTTATGACAATAACTTTTTAAAAATCAATGACTTTCAATGACTGTTTAAAAAGCACCATTACATCGCCGAACACCGGACCCGAACCCGAACATACAGTCAATTGTTAGGGTTCGGGTCCGGGACCCGAGCACCCAAAAGTCCGGTATGGACCCTAACTTTACAGTTCGGATTCGCTCAACCCTACCAACCACCCATTCTGTGTCTAGATACCAGCATGCTGGGATGTCTTCTTCTCCTTTACCCCCAACAACCACAGTTGCCGACCAATACACCCTGCTACCAATGAAGTACCAGTACCTAGTTTCTACCTGCTGCACCTATCCTGCCTTTTAATTCACCTGCCTCTTCTCTTCCACTTGTAACAATCCCACAAAAACCTCCTCCAGCCACTGTTCCCTTGTCTCTACCGCATTCCAGCCCTTCCTTTTACCCAGTTTCACCCTTTTCTTACAGCCCTGCAGTTACCTACAAAGATGCGGTGACTAAGCCAAAAAAGAAATGGAAGTTCTTTCCAACCCACATGATCCTGCATGTAATCCAACCTGCCTCCACACCAGTTAATCCACTCCAGCCTGATGTTATGATGCCTGCTGTTCAGCCTGTTGTGCCAGTGTCTCTGCCTGTTGTTCAGTCTGATGTTCCAGAGCCTGCTGTTCAGTCTGATGTTCCGGTACCCACTGTTCAATCTGATGTCTCGGTGCCCGCTTTCCAGTCTGATGTCTCGGTGCCCGCTTTCCAGTCTGATGTCTCGGTGCCTGCATTCCAGTCTGATGTCCCGGTGCCTGCCTTCCAGTCTGATGTCCTAGTAGCCGCCTTCCAGTCTTGTGTTCTGGTGCCTGCCTTCCAGTCTGATGCCTTAGTGCCTGCCTTCCAGTCTGATGTCCCGGTGCCTGTGTCTCTGCTTGAAGTTCCGGTGCCTGTGTCCCCGCTTGAAGTTCCGGTGCCTGTGTCCCCACTTAAAGTTCCGGTGCCTGGGTCCCTGCTTGAAGTTCCAGTGCCTGTGTCCCCGCTTGAAGATCCTGATGACCGGCCTGATGTGTTCCTGTCTACTGCCCAGTCTGATGTGTTCCTGTCTGCTGCCCAGCTCGATGACCCGGAGCCTGCTGCCCAGCCTGATGACCCAGAGCCTGCTGCCCAGCATTATGATCCAGTGCCCATTTTTCCCAGCCTGCTGACATGGTACCTGCTAAACCAGTTCCTGGTGCTCAGCTTGCCACTGATTTTCCCCTGCTTCATTTTCAGCCTGACTGTGATGCTCTGGTATTGTCTGCCTCCTATAGGTTCATGCACGTTGCCCTGCCTATTTTCATTTCCAGATCCAAACTTCCAGAACCTGGTGGTGGGGTGCATGTTCCATTGCCGGACTCAGGTGGCATGCCTCCCAGTACGTTAAAAGACTCTGGAGGGGGGAACTGTCAGGATCAGTGTTATTGATTGGGTCACCTGCTGGTGGCACTATTTCTTTCAGCATCAGAGGGTTTAGTTCCGGTGGCCACCAGCGGGTGTCTCCCAGCAGATGAATGTTCTAATGATCAAGCTGCACCTGATGTGGAACTGCTGGGAGTATATAAGCCCACCCTTCACTGAGGCTCAGGGCTTCAGTATTCCCTCTGCAAGCCCTTGTCTCTGCCTGACCTGATCCGTTTGCCTGAACCTGTTCCTGAGACTTGTCCCCTGATTCCTGCTTCCAGCTCCCCCTTGCTTACTGCTCCCTCTATCTGACCTCCTGTTCCCCTTGTCTCTTGTCCCTGCCTTGTTTATGTTTATGTGTTACTTTTCTGTGTGTGTGTGTGGATATAGATAGATTAGGTGTTTGGGGTTTGCTGTGTATTCTTTCTATTTCTTTGCTTGTTTATGGTTTGCTGTTTATTGGTTTTGCACGTGTGTCTTTATCTTTAATAAATATATATATATATATATATATATATATATATATATATATATATATATATATATATATATATTCGCTTACCTTTTGTGCCTGATTTCTTTAGTGCAGCCCACTGATCTGTTTACCCTGTGCTGGATGCCTGTGTTAGGCATCTCCTCCATGACACAATAGCTAATATTATTCTACTGCTAAAACCTGGTCATATAGGCCAATCTCCCTGCTTCAAAGTGACATCAAAACTTGGCCAAGGTACTGGTACTACGCCTTAATAAGATTATTTCCACAATTATAGACCCGGATCAATCTGGCTTTATGCCCCAAAAGTCCACAGCTGTTAACCTTTGCAGACTGTTTCCCAATATACAGACTAATGCCACGTACACACGATCAGACTTTTCGGCCAGACTATCCGGCGGACTTAGTCCAGCGGACAATCCGCTGGACTTTCCAGCGGAGGTCCGCCGGACTTTCTGAACGTGCGGACTTAAGTAGAAAAGATGTAGCTGGATAGCCGCACTCCAAATTATTCAACTTTATTTCAAAAAATGTAATAAAATCATAGCATCTAGGCTTGTGTACAGACTAACTGCACAGCTGCTGACATGTTTCACACTGAACACGGTGCTTAGTCATAGCTATGACTAAGCACCGTGTTCGGTGTGAAACATGTCAGCAGCTGTGCAGTTAGTCTGTACACAAGCCTAGATGCTATGATTTTATTACATTTTTTAAAATAAAGTTGAATAATTTGGAGTGCGGCTATCCAGCTACATCTTTTCTACTTCAGTTCCTGTTGCAAACAGAGCCGGCACCCTGTGGGATTGTGGAGACAGCTGTTTTGGGAGAAGTCATTACCTTGGAGCTGTGATTCTTTGTATTCCGAACATGCGGACTTGCCGGAATTTTGGCGGAGGTCCACCGGACTTTTACACGGAGTAAAGTCTGTTCATTTATAACGTGACTCCAGGTAGCTGGGACTAGCGATGGAAATATTACCTGTGCCATGCGCAACACAGGAAAGGCAGGGGGTGATTAGAGAGCTAAATGCATGGCTAAAGACCTGGTGTAGGGAGGAGGGATTTGGGGTTTTTAGAGCACTCGGCTGACTTTTCATTGGGGTGCAACCTATATGCTAATGACGGTTTGAACTTGAATGGAAGGGGGTCTGCTGTGCTGGGGAAGAGGTTTATGGGAAGGCTGGAGGAGTATTTAAACTAGGATTGAGGGGGGGAGGGTGAACTAGAATTACATTGGGCAGACAGGTTAGCTAGGGGTCTGACATTAATGGAGGGTGGAATGGGAATAGATGGGCGGAGGGTTATGGCAGGTGACAGGACATTTCCCATGTTGCAAACTGCCATTGGAAACTATAGTGCCATCTGTACTACTAAAAATGATATGAAAAACACCAGAGCAAAATGTAGTAATGCATTAAAGTGTTTGTTCACCAATGCCAGAAGTCTGCCAAGCAAAATAGGTGAGTTGGAAGCTCTGGTGCATGAGGAGAGCTATGATGTAATTGGTATTGCTGAAACTTGGCTTCAATCTTCACATGACAGGGCTATTAATATTCCTGGCTATGCACTCTTTCGGATAGACAGAGTAAATAGGAAAGGTGGCGGGGTCTATCTCTATGTGAGAAGTGATCTCAAAGCAAGCGTGAAAGAGGACTTGGTTGATGGAGAGTGTGATGAGTCTGAAGCATTATGGGTGGAACTGCATATAGATGTGCGTAGTTCTAAGTCAATCATTGGGTTTGTTATAGACCACCCAATGTTCACGAGGAGGTGGAAAATCAGATCCTTGCACAGATGGAAAGGGCTGCAAGGGCTGGGATGGTGATAATTATGGGGGATTTTAACTACCCAGAAATTGACTGGAATAATGGCACTGCTGGGACAGTTAAAGGGCAAAAATTTATAAACCTATTACAGGACAATTTTATGGTCCAGTTTATTGAGGCCCCAACTAGGAATGATGCTCTGCGGGATCTGGTAATCTCAAACCATGCAGAGCTTATTACTAATGTTCAGAAAAAGGAACACCTGGGTAACAGTGATCATAACATGATTTCATTTGATATTAGCTGTAAGCAAGAAATACATACAGGAAAGATAAAAACGCTCAACTTCAAGAGAGCAAATTTTCCAAGGATGAGGGCTGCTCTCCAGGACTTGGACTGGGAGGGAATATTGGCATCAATGCGCACAGAACAGAAATTGGAATTCTTCAAAAAGACTGTCTGGGACATCACTGCAAAGTATATTCCCATGGGCAATAAGTTTAAAAGGCTTAAAATAAAACCTATGTGGCTCATGGTCAAAGTTAAAAAAGCTATGAACAACAAGAAAAGAGCTTTTAAAAAATATAAAAGTGAAGGAACACTAGTGTTGTTTAAATGTTACAAAGAATTTAACAGAATATGTAAAAAAGGAAATCAAGGATGCAAAAATTCAAAACGAACGACAGATTGCAAATGATAGTAGGACAAACCCCCAAAAATTCTTCAAATATATTAATAGTAAAAAGGTCAGGTCTGAGCATGTAGGCCCTTTACAAAATAATCTAGAGTGGGTGACTGGGGACAAAGAGAAAGCTAATTTATTAAATACTTTCTTCAGCTCTGTGTATACAAAGGAGAATGGGGGAGCTCATGTCCATAATGGGGGTGGTATTTACACAGCCCCAAATGATCCACAATGGCTCAAAAGTGATATGGTCCAGAAATATTTAGACAGAATAAAGGTGGATAACGCACCTGGACCAGATGGCATCCACCCACGGATCCTAAAAGAATTGAGCTCTGCAATTTCAAAGCCAGTGTATTTAATTTTTAGGGACTCATTAATGACGGGAATAGTACCACTGGATTGGCGCAGGGCGAACGTGGTGCCTATATTTAAAAAGGGAACAAAGTCTTTACCATGTAACTAAATAAAAATAAAAGACCACATAGACGAGTTCTTGCTGGAAAAAAACATTTTAAGCAACAGACAGAATGGGTTCATGAAAGACAGTTGTCAGACAAACCTGATTTCTTTTTATGAAGAGGTAAATAAAACCTTGGGCAGAGGCGTGGCTGTGGACGTGGTATACTTGGATTTTGCAAAAGCGTTCGATACAGTTCCCCACACACGGCTCATGTGTAAGGTAAGGTCTACAGGCTTGGAAATACCGGTTTGTAAATGGATAGAAAACTGGCTAAAAGACAGAATTTAGAGAGTAGTGGTTAATGATTCTTACTCTGAATGGTCTAAGGTTATCAGTGGTGTACCCCAAGGTTCAGTGCTGGGACCCTTACTTTTTAATATCTTTATAAATGATATTGGGTCTGGGATCAAAAGTAAGATTTATGTCTTTGCAGATGACACCAAGCTATGCAGTGGAATAACGTCCTTACAGGAGGTCTCCAATTTACAAGTCAACATCAATGCTCTGTCTAATTGGGCGACTATGTGGCAGATAAGGTTTAATGTTGATAAATGTAAAGTTATGCACTTGGGGGCTAAGAATATGCATGCATCATACATGCTAGGGGGAGTACAACTGGGGGAATCCGTAGTGGAGAAGGATCTGGGGGTTTTGGTAGATCATAAGCTCAATAATAGCATGCAATGTCAAGCTGCGGTTTCCAAAGCAAGCAAAGTTCTTTCTTGTATTAAGAGAGGTATGGACTCCAGAGATAGAGATATAATTTTGCCCCTGTTCAAATCATTAGTAAGACCTCATCTGGAATATGCAGTTCAGTTTGGGGCACCAGTTCTCAAAAAGGATATTGGGGAACTGGAGAAAGTGCAGAGAAGGACAACCAAACTGATAAGAGGCATTGAGGATTCTCAGCTATGAGGAAAGATTAGAGGAACTGAATTTATTCACTCTTGAGAAGAGGAGAATAAGGGGGGATATGATCAACATGTACAAATATGTAAGGGGTCCATATAGTGAACTTGGTGTTGAGTTATTCACTTTACGGTCAACACAGAGGACAGAGGCCTGGATACTTTCCTAAATGTACATAATATAACTGGGTACTGACATTTATAGGTAAAGTTGATCCAGGGAAAATCTGATTGCCTCTAGGGGTGCCCCCTTATGATGTCACAGTCCTGGAGGATGGGGACGGGGTCACCTTGTGACATGAGCCGGTGGCCCCACCCCTTGTCCCTACATAACTGGCCGCGCAACACGTCTCGGCCATTAGAAACGGAGACAGCGTTGTGTCAACATCGGATGAAGAAATAATAAGAAGAAGCAGAAGGCGGCGGCGACAGTGACGGCGGCAAGAAGAACAAAGCGGGACAAGACCCCCAAAGTCAGAACAAGACCCCTAGACGGCGGCGGCGACGAAGGAAAAAGCTGGGCTCCTCCGCTAGTAAAAGAGCTAGCAGAAGATAGCGGAGGAGTCCGGCGAGAAGACCCCAAGGACGGAAGAAGACCCCCGGAGCTGTGTAATAAAGTATTTTAAAAACTTGTGTTGTGTTTTTTATTTACACTTTTTTCACCAGGTGAATGGGTAGGGGTACATCGTACACCATACTCATTCACATAGGGTGGTGGGCCAGAATCTGGGGGCCTCCTTATTAAAGGGGGCTCCCAGATTCCGATAAGCCCCCCGCCCGCAGACCCCAACAACCAACGGCCAGGGTTGTCGGGAAGAGGCCCTTGTCCTCATCAACATGGGGACAAGGTGCTTTGGGGTGGGGGGGCCGCAGGGCCCCCCTTTCCCCAAGGCACCCCCCATGTTGAGGGCATGCAGCCTGGTACGGCTCAGGAGGGGGGGTTGCTCGTCCCCACCCCCTTTCCTGACCGGACAGGCTACGTGCTCGGATAAGGGTCTGATATGGATCTGGGGGGGAACCCCACGCTGTTTTTTTGGCGTAGGGATTCCCCCTTTAAATCCATACCAGGTGACGTGGCTAGCAAGGTGTCAATCTCGCCGATCGAGGCGGCGGCATTGACTTCCTTCGCTAGTCCCGTCTACCTGGAGTCACGTTATAAATAAACTGACTTTACTTCGAGTGTCGTCAAGTCCGTTCATTTCAAAAGTCCCGCTGACTAGCACACAGACAGCCGGATTGTCCGCCGGACTTCCGAGTCCGCCGGATAATTTTGAGTCAAAACTCCTTTCGAAATCCTCCGGACCTTTGGGAAGAAAAAGTCCACTGGAGCCCACACACGGTCGGATTGTCCGGCGGACAAATCCACGGGATAGTCAGATCGTGTGTGGGGGCATAAGGCTAATAACAGGGCTCTGTTGTCTTTGGATGCAGCCAAGGCCTTTGACAGTGTGGAGTGGTAGTTTCTTTGGGCTGTCCTCTCCAAATTAGGTTTTGGCCCTGTATTTACTTCCTGGGTCAAACTGTTGTAAAATCATCCAGTGGCAGCTATCCATGAGGCTGGGCAGATCTAATTTACATTCCCACTTCACAGAGGCACCCAGCAGGACTATCCGCTGTCATCACTGTTATTCCCATTGGTTATCGAGCCCTTGGCTGCATCCATTAGACAGAACCCAGACATAGTTGGCTTTAACATTGGTAAACTGGAGGAGAAAGTCATGCTCTATTCAGATGACACCATGCTACTGTTATGGGATACCAAACACTCCCTTGAAACGGCTATGTGCATTATTACCAGCTTTGGTGAATTTTGAGGCCTGCTCATGAACTGAGACAAATCAGCACTTATGCTACTGGACAATAACACCTCACAAAACATTGTCCCTTCCTGTCCAGTCCCAGTTACCTCCTCATTTAAATACCTGGGCATACAGGTTACACCTCTGCCAGTGGATATCTGCCGCTTGAACATAACCCCCCCTACTTAATCGCTTTAAGGATAAAATTAAGATCTGTAACAGGCTATGACTCTCGTTAGCTGGTGAAGTAAACCTGGTCAAAATTATTTTTATGCCTCAATTATTGTATTTTCTACACAACACCCTTGTGGTTGTGCCTTGGAGCATTTTTCAAGGAAACTCGATTTTTTGACAGCTGTGGCATACTAGAACACCTTCAGTGGAGTTGGAACCATTACAAAAGCTGAAAGATGTTGCGGGTTTAGCTATGCCCAATTGATGGTTGTACTATATGTCCACGCAATTGCAGCAGCTATGTAAGGGCTTGACTTCTATTTCTCACCCAGTCTCCCCCTGACTCCCGTATGAGTATTCTGATATACACTACTAAAGCAATTGGTATTGCAGCTAGAGACCGCAGCCTTGTCAAAGTCTAATTGCCTCTTGCCCACATATGCCCTTATTCAGAAAATCTGGAATAAGACTAAACAATTACAACGGGTTACGAGATTCACTCGCTATAGTCCCATTTGGCAGAATGACAGTTACCCGGAGCTGGAGCAAGCTGGGGATAACCCATCTTCACCATATTTTTAAGGATGGTACTTTATGTTCCTTTGAGGATTTACGAGTGAAATTCGCCTTGTCAACACCCATGCTGTTTTACTATATCCAGCTCAATCACGCTATAGTGGCCCAGGGCCAGTCTGGAATGGCAACAATCCACAACACCTGTGCTTAACATGATGGCTGAAACAGTTTCCACAAAAGGCTTTATTCGCATTGCTATGCAATGCTGCTAAATTATTTTTGACATTCTTTCCTTTTAAAGCTGTCTAGAGGTAGGAGAGAGATCTTGGTCCATTTGTAGAGTATCAGTGGGGGGAAGCTCTTCAGGCAGTACCCCAATGCTTCTTTAATGTGACACACAGTCTCATGCAATTATACATTCTCCTGAGGTTGCACATACTCCGGTCAGGTTGCACAAAATGGGCATTTTGGATACCCCCACTTGCAGTAAATGTTTCAGTGACCATGAGGACCTGATCCATCTAATCTGGTGATGCCCCAAACTACTTATTTATTGGGTGGAAGTACTGAATACAATAAACGCTATATTTCAAATTTTCATCCTGCTTGACCCTAAACCTTTTCTACTTTGCATCCTAGATGATTTCCAATTATCTGTTCCCATTAGAGAAGCTATGGTTAGAGTGCTCTTTCAAGAGTTGTGCTTAGATATTGGAAGTCTATTGATTGTCCGTGTCATAAGGAATGGGTACAATGTATGGGTGAAACTCATAGACTGGTACATCTACCAGCACAGGGGATGCCCCCAGAAATTTGAAAATCTTTGGGGTCCCTGGCTGGATACTCCAGGCCTGAGTTCTTTAGAATTGGTTATGGACAGGCTACTTATTGGTTGAGTTCTATCCCCCTGACAGGAGAACTTCACTATACACTTGTTAGTTGGTGTTGCAAACTGCGGAGATTGATTCTGTTGTTTGCCAATGACAAATAGCGATAGAGGCTGTCAGAACATTTGGGGTTAAAATAATTTATATATATATATATATAGGTCTTTCTATCATGTACAGTATATTTTTCATGAAGAACAGAACCAAAGCCATCTTGTAAAATGGAGTTTTTTTTAGAGGTTCATTTGAGTTCACTATCTTAAATAAATAGACATTGTTTTTCTGTCTTACAAGGATATGTCTGTCTGTACCATATTCCCTGGTTATAAATCTTGAGAGTTTTAGTCTTAGTTAAATAAACAAGATAAGAAAATGGTTAGAGGCTCTTGTGTTCACATGAGCACTGGAATCATCGTGGCATAAATTCACAAATAAGCTATTGTATTGTGGATCTTACATGGTGATGTTTTTCTTTCATAGTGTGTTTGCAGTGTATCTGTATTAATTAGACACTACATGTATACTATTATTATAAGGTTGCAAATATAGTATCTTATTAATGGAACCATTAATGAATAACTTTTTAGGCTTAGAGTGATATTCTGATGACTTCAGGTTCTAGGAATGTAACAAACCATTAACTAGATGTGGGATAAATTATCCCAACACACAAATCTAAGCTAGTCGCCAGGTTGGCTGGGGAAATTGACATATAATTGTCAACCCTCACAGAATAATGGTGTTTTGCTAAGCCATGGTCAGAAGGTTATGTCAATCACAATAAAAGTAATTGCTGATACAACAGCGCCCCCTAGAGGGGACAATAGTAAGAATCTAAAATGGGCGCACATACATGGTTGTCATGGAAACATATAAACACCATTGTCATATGACATCATCAATCACAGTAATGAGACATCGAATAAATAGTAATGTGGGTGATCTTCGCGCTGTTAAAAACTAGAAAACATGCACATAAAACCAAAAATGTATGTGCAGTGTAATAATAAACTTAAATTGATAAACATCTGGGTTAAAAGCCAGCTAAAACGTGCTAAAACATAGAATAAAATTCTTAAAGGAAGCAGCAACATCTAATGGTATACACAAATCCACAAGTAACATAAAAACAATAAAAACAATAGTGATTTCGCAAAATCGCTATTGTTTTTAAGTAATGAGACATCCACACCCACTTTTGGGGTGAGATAAAAGGTGTTACTCATAGCAGAGAGGGATCAGAGGTCTGATGGGATAGGTCTGATGGGAGAGAGATCGGAAGATGGCTGCACGGTTCCATCTCTACAGAGGCTGAAAGAAAGATCTCCAGGGAGCTGGTTATAGCTCACTGAAAGACGGAGAAATGTAGCAATGTTGAGAGGAGTCCCCTTGGGACTCGCCTAACTGAAACTTCTCAAAATGACAGATTTCTCAAAGTTCTGCTATAGTATTATTATGTTTATTTTACCTTTTTAGGTTATTGAAGCTGGTTGAAAAGAAAATAGTGGAAAGTTCCCCACGGGGCTTTTTAGCAGCAAATAGGAGTCAAATATTTTGTAAAAATCTGATTTTTTATTTCAAAGGATGGTTAGACACAAAACATATATAAACAATGAATTCAAATATGAGCTCTGGTATACACAAGGTGAGACAAATTAGGCTAGGAAAGGTCATACATCAAGGGTGATACATTGTTACACTTGGAATTGCACTCTGATGGCTGGAAATGCCCCAATGCATTTCGACATCAAAGATTATGGTCTTCTTCAGGGGGTCCTTACATGTCTATAAATACAAGAGGACAGATTTCAATATTCGAATTGTCATGTAATTCAATATCCATACAGTCTAATTTATTACGTATGCATTGTTTCATGTTTGATTTATGTAATCACAGTGTGTTTACCCTTTCCGCCAGGAAGGCTCGCTTAACCAGGGACTTCTTTAAAACCAGATAATCCTCTCAAATGCGATCCCGGACCCACTGAGAGCCTGTCCACACCCTCAACCCAAGGGGGCGACCCCGATCTGTAATGCTTACAAATGGTCACATGTTTAACGACCCCCCAACGGGGAATCAAATGGGCAGGAGCACCTGAAAATTGTAATTATACATAATTAGCATACCAAAGAGGTAAGGGTAGTTTTTTAGGACATTGTCAGAGGGGGAGAATCTTAATGAAAGGAGTCCCCCTCCGTGCGCTGCCGGGGTTGTTTTTAATTAACTTAGTATATAATCTAGGTTTTTTCTCCATAGAGGGGTTGAGAAGTTTATATCCAATCCCTATATAAGAGAAACCAAGTCACGCCGTACATGGTATATCATTTTCTATTTAGTTGCAATATTGAATTAGGTGTTGTTCTCATGATCATCTTAAAATTTGGCATACAACAGATGATCTGGGTATGTTATAAACAGTAAAGAGTGACACAATGATATTGTGTCAGCAAGATTTAGAAACGAAATAGGTGCATGTGTGTGTGTGGTTACCGCTTATGGCGGCCAAATAAATGTAATCCATTTGAAAAGATGCATGTCATAAAGTGTAGTATGGAAAATAAATGTGTGTTGAATCAAATATATGTTGAGGGTGTGCACGTAAGCAATTCATGCCCAAACCACAGAACAGGCAAACAAAAGTGAAAAATAAAAATAAATAAAATAGGAATGTTGAAAGGTGATAAAAAATTACAAGTGTATTGTATTCAATAACGTTTACAATGAATGAGACAAAATACGTAGTGTGATAATAATGCATCCAAACCAAAAGGGCAAGAGGATGCCAGGTGAAGGTGAGTATTACAAAGAGTGCTATGGAGTAACCATGTATTGCATAAACAAAAAGTAAAAGAGATTAAAAATAAGATAATTAATTAATACCTTATCACATTGTTGAAGTAATTGTATGTTCAGATCAGAAGAGTATAAATACTGCAACTGTGTTGAAGAGATTTGTAATAAACTAGTCAGTAATAGATTTTTTCAATAATGAAACCCAGCAGCACACTGATGTCCACTAATGTATGCTCTCCCCGGGCGTTGTCTAAGGAATGCCGGTGGAGGGCATAGCTTAAGTAACCTAGTAATTAATTTGAAAATCTGTAACAGGTGTGTGCTTCTGCCTCTGGAGGGGGCCAATGAGCCCCCTATGGCAGTCCTTCTGTGGCCACCTCGGCGTTCTGGAAGGCTGGGCTGCCCCGGTTTCCTCTATCACCTCCGACGTAATAACGTGGAGTGAGAGGTGACGTACATGCACGGGGGACCTCCACTCAATGTGAGTCGGCCATACCACTCATGATGTCACCCCTCCATCTGATGACGATCACAGAATGCCACCGACATGGTATAAGCTCTCCACAATGGTAGATGTTAATATTGCAGGGGCTGAAAAAGGGGGATACGTGAAAGACACACATATCCCTACCGTGTCACAAAGGCTAACAGGTTAGAGGTGACGTCTCCAAGGGTGTAATGCAGACAAAAAAGACAGCGGCTCAAGGGATCTGTGAGGGGGAAGAGAAATGGAAAATTTATTTTTTACTTTGCTTTTAATTTTGCACATAACTTGCATCCTTTTTTGACATTGCATTAGTATTAGTGTCTATGCACATAATTGTATTCATAAGTAATGGTTTGTAAGGAGCAGGTACATTGCATACTGAGTAACAAAACAATGAATAAAACGGTATAAAGTATAGTTCCCTTTAACCTCATTCAGCAGGAAAGACCGGTCAGAGATGGATGGACATGAGAGCAAGACTTGTAGAAAAAGGCTCTGTTTACACTACTGTGAGTTGCTGTGCGACTTGACACATGTGAAGTCGAATGACAAGTCGAAATCTATATATTTCAATGGTCCCCGTTCTAATTGGTCCAACTGAAGTTGCGGCGACTACAAAAAAGATTGTTGTACTACTATGTTCCGACTTCAGTGCGACTTGTACTACCATGGTTGCATGACATTGCATCAAAAAATCACATCCTGACCCAGAATATAATCCGGTCTCGAGTAGCGAAGGAAGCCTTTGGCATTCAAAAAGAAAACAGGAGTGTTGGATTGCATGTATCAAGTCGACATGGAAGTTGTAATCGCAAAACAGTATATCCTATGTTCAGTGCATGCTTACAGAAATACAATGTACCAAAGCTCATATTTAAGCTCTCATGTGTCAAAAGGCGAGGAAGGGGTGTTTAACCACCCAAAATAAGAACTATATCATAGAGCGACACATATGTCAGAGTCAGGGGCGTCGGCAAGGGGTGGCTAGGGGGGGCTGGAGCCCCGAATGGGTCTCCGAAAAGCCCAGAGTCTCAGGGAGGCACCATCCAATTGATAGCCCCGAGCACCGCCGGCCGCTGCCGAGTGGGGACCGATCTGATCCGCCGAGGCAGGTCCCGCCTTCTGGAGCTATGATGGACGTCCCACTGGTCCAATGGCGGGACCGCGGGACGTGTGACGTCCATCATAGGCGCTGCAGGCTCCAGAAGGCGGGAATTACAATGCGGCCGCCGCGCCGCACTGCAGAGATCCCCAAAGATCATCATGGCAGCGGAGGAGCGATCGGGTGAGATCTGTCAGTGACTGGCTGACTGCAGTCTACACCGATGTACCATCGGTGCTGTGGGCGGATGGCAGAGTGAAGAAGATCTCATGGCAAGGTCAGTGTATGTTAGGTGTATCATGTATGCATGTCAGGTCAGTGTATGTTAGGTAGGTGTATGCAAGTCAGTGTATGTTAGGTAGGTGTATGCAGGTCAGTGTATGTTAGGTGTATGCATGTCAGGCAGGTCAGTGTATGTTAGGTGTATGCATGTCAGTGTATGTTAGGTAGGTGTATGCATGTCAGGTAGGTCAGTGTATGTTAGGTAGGTGTATGCATGTTAGGTAGGAGTATGTTCGGTAGGTGTATGCATGACAGGTAGGTCAGTGTATGTTAGGTAGGTGTATGCATGTCAGGTAGGT